>JALJCO010008900.1:0-89284 GCA_023101725.1 Atherinomorus stipes
AGTTCCAGTGAGCACCATTGGGACCATCATCCGGAAGTGGAAAGAACACGGCATGGTCATAAAGCGGCCACGGCCAGGTGCTCCTCACAAGATTTCAGACAGAGGAGTCAGAACAATCATCAGAAATGTTCTCCAACAGCCCAGGACCACTCGTGGAGAGCTTCAGAAAGACCTGGAACCAGCAGCTACAGTTGTTTCAGAGAAAACAAGAAGGAACGCACTCAACCACCATGGCCTTCATGCACGCACACCACGCAAGACTCCATTTCTGAAGAAGAAGCAGGTTGATGCTGGTTTGAAGTTTGCAACACAACATCTGGACAAACCCATGACATTCTGGAAAACATAGTCTGGTCAGATGAGACCAGAACTGAACTCTGCAGATGTCATAAGACACAACATGTTTGGAGGAGAAATGGCACCAAAACACCATAGCAACAGTGAAGTTTGGAGGTGGGAGCATCATGGTGGGGGCTGTTTTTCAGCATGTGGTACTGGCAGACTTCATATGATTGAAGGAAGAATGAATGGAGGAAAGTAGAGAGACATTCTGGACCAGAATCTGCTGAAGATGAAAAGAGGCTGGATCTTTCAGCAAGACGACCATCCCACCACACAGCCAAGAAACACTCACCTGCTTTAAGAAGAAGAAGATAAAGCTGCTAGAACGGACCAGAAACACTCACCTGCTTTAAGAAGAAGAAGATAAAGCTGCTAGAACGGACCAGAAACACTCACCTGCTTTAAGAAGAAGATAAAGCTGCTAGAACGGACCAGAAACGCTCACCTGCTTTAAGAAGAAGAAGATAAAGCTGCTAGAACGGACCAGAAACGCTCACCTGCTTTAAGAAGAAGAAGATAAAGCTGCTAGAACGGACCAGAAACACTCACCTGCTTTAAGAAGAAGATAAAGCTGCTAGAACGGACCAGAAACACTCACCTGCTTTAAGAAGAAGAAGATAAAGCTGCTAGAACGGACCAGAAACGCTCACTTGCTTTAAGAAGAAGAAGATAAAGCTGCTAGAACGGACCAGAAACACTCACCTGCTTTAAGAAGAAGAAGATAAAGCTGCCAGAACGGACCAGAAACACTCACCTGCTTTAAGAAGAAGAAGATAAAGCTGCTAGAACGGACCAGAAACACTCACCTGCTTTGAGAAGAAGAAGATAAAGCTGCTAGAACGGACCAGAAACGCTCACCTGCTTTAGAAGAAGAAGATAAAGACGCTAGAACGGACCAGAAACGCTCACCTGCTTTAAGAAGAAGAAGATAAAGCTGCTAGAACGGACCAGAAACACTCACCTGCTTTAACAAGAAGAAGATAAAGCTGCTAGAACGGACCAGAAACACTCACCTGCTTTCGTAGAAGAAGATAAAGCTGCTAGAACGGACCAGAAACGCTCACCTGCTTTAAGAAGAAGATAAAGCTGCTAGAACGGACCAGAAACGCTCACCTGCTTTAAGAAGAAGAAGATAAAGCTACTAGAACTGACCAGAAATATCCACCTGCTTTAAGAAGAAGAAAGATAAAGCTGCTAGAACGGACCAAAACGCTCACCTGCTTTAAGAAGAAGAAGATAAAGCTGCTAGAACGGACCAGAAACGCCTCACCTGCTTTAAGAAGATAAAGCTGCTAGAACGGACCAGAAACACTCACTCAGGAAGAAGAAAGATAGAAGCTCGCTGCTAGAACGGACCAGAAACACTCACCTGCTTTAAGAAGAAGATAAAGCTGCTAGAACGGACCAGAAACACTCACCTGCTTTAAGAGAAGAAGATAAAGCTGCTAGAACGGACCAGAAACGCACTCACCTGCTTTCCGTAGAAGAAGATAAAGCTGCTAGAACGGACCAGAAACGCTCAACTGCTTTAAGAAGAAGAAGATAAAGCTGCTAGAACGGACCAGAAACACTCACCTGCTTTAAGAAGAAGAAGATAAAGCTGCTAGAACAGTCCAGAAACGCTCACCTGCTTTAAGAAGAAGAAGATAAAGCTGCTTCAAAACAGACCAGGAAACACTCACCTGCTTTAAGAAGAAGAAGATAAAGCTGCTAGAACGGACCAGAAACACTCACCTGCTTCCTAAGAAGAATTGATAAAGCTGCTAGAACGGACCAAAAACAGCATACCTGCTTTAAGAAGAAGAGATAAAGCTGCTAGAACGGACCAGAAACACTCACCTGCTTTAAGAAGAAGAAGATAAAGCTGCTAGAACGGACCAGAAACACTCACCTGCTTTAAGAAGAAGAAGATAAAGCTGCTAGAACGGACCAGAAACACTCACCTGCTTTAAGAAGAAGAAGATAAAGCTGCTAGAACGGACCAAAAACACTCACCTGCTTTAAGAAGAAGAAGATAAAGCTGCTAGAACGGACCAGAAACACTCACCTGCTTTAGAAGAAGAAGATAAAGCTGCTAGAACGGACCAGAAACACTCACCTGCTTTAAGAAGAAGAAGATAAAGCTGCTAGAACGGACCAGAAACACTCACCTGCTTTAAGAAGAAGATGATAAAGCTGCTAGAACGGACCAGAAACACTCACCTGCTTTAAGAAGAAGAAGATAAAGCTGCTAGAACGGACCAGAAACACTCACCTGCTTTAAGAAGAAGAAGATAAAGCTGCTAGAACGGACCAGAAACACTCACCTGCTTTAAGAAGAAGAAGATAAAGCTGCTAGAACGGACCAGAAACACTCACCTGCTTTAAGAAGAAGAAGATAAAGCTGCTAGAACGGACCAAAAACACTCACCTGCTTTAAGAAGAAGAAGATAAAGCTGCTAGAACGGACCAGAAACGCTCACCTGCTTTAAGAAGAAGAAGATAAAGCTGCTAGAACGGACCAGAAACACTCACCTGCTTTAAGAAGAAGATAAAGCTGCTAGAACGGACCAGAAACACTCACCTGCTTTAAGAAGAAGAAGATAAAGCTGCTAGAACGGACCAGAAACACTCACCTGCTTTAAGAAGAAGATAAAGCTACTAGAACGGACCAGAAACGCTCACCTGCTTTAAGAAGAAGATGATAAAGCTGCTAGAACTGACCAGAAACACTCACCTGCTTTAAGAAGAAGAAGAAAAAGCTGCTAGAACGGACCAGAAACGCTCACCTGCTTTGAGAAGAAGATGATAAAGCTGCTAGAACGGACCAGAAACACTCACCTGCTTTAAGAAGAAGAAGATAAAGCTGCTAGAACGGACCAGAAACACTCACCTGCTTTAAGAAGAAGATGATAAAGCTGCTAGAACGGGACCAGAAACACTCACCTGCTTTAAGAAGAAGAAGAATAAAGAAACTAGAACGGACCAGAAACACTCACCTGCTTTAAGAAGAAGAAGAAAAAGCTGCTAGAACGGACCAGAAACACTCACCTGCTTTAAGAAGAAGAAGATAAAGCTGCTAGAACGGACCAGAAACACTCACCTGCTTTAAGAAGAAGAAGATGAAGCTGCTAGAACGGACCAGAAACACTCACCTGCTTTAAGAAGAAGATGATAAAGCTGCTAGAACGGACCAGAAACACTCACCTGCTTTAAGAAGAAGAAGATAAAGCTGCTAGAACGGACCAGAAACACTCACCTGCTATAAGAAGAAGATAAAGCTGCTAGAACGGACCAGAAACACTCACCTGCTTTAAGAAGAAGATAAAGCTGCTAGAACGGACCAGAAACACTCACCTGCTTTAAGAAGAAGAAGATAAAGCTGCTAGAACGGACCTGTCAATCACCCGACCTGGAAAGAACTGAAGATCCGAGTTCACAGAACAGACCTTGAAGATCTGAATGCAGTTTGTGGAAGAATGGACCAAAATCACACCTGAGCAACATTTTCCACTGGCTTCTCCAGACAGGAGGCGTCTGGAGGCTGGAACCACCAACAAAGGTTTTTGTTAGGGATGCACGATATTGGAATTTTTGCCAACTTTCGATAGGCCAATATTTTAAAACTTGTGGCCGATAACCAATATGGATACTGATATTACAGCTGAAAAAATAAGCAGTCATTGCAAATAGCAGTTTTGTTATCCGTCTCCAAAACTTAAAAAAAATAGGGGTGGAAAAAAACATCAATACACTGAAATTATAAGATTTTGTGTTTATAGCCTATTTCTAATTTGTTCTTGTAGGAGTCTGATTTTATTCCATGAATTATACTTTGATATAAATGTATTTGTGATGATCTCATTATGTATTTTTATATGATGTTATTCATGTTTATCAGCCACATTTTACAGGTTCAGTCTGGTAAAGGCAGGTGGATTTGGTTTAGTTATTAATCAAATAAACCAAAAATGAGATCATGACACTGATACAGTGTTAAAATGTGAATGGACCCTCTGGACCAGTTTGGACTGAAAACCTGGGCCCCATCATGAAAAAAAAGGTTGAGAACCGCTGCTCTCATGTGTCTGGGACAGTTTTGTTTATTTGTTTTTTCTTATTGCTTTTGAATTGTGGTCGGAAATAATAATTGATTTCACTAAATTATATTTTTGTGAATTTTTCCAAAAAAAATCGGTTTCCTTAGGTCCGTGTTATTTGAATTTAGCCTTTTCTTTAATTGGAGGATATGAATAATTTTGAGGACGAATGTATATTGTTATTGAATCATCGCCCATCCCAGTTTATAATGTAATACGTTTTATTGCAAAAACAGAATGTATTTGGTTATAACTTAACATGTTTCATGTTTTACAATAAAAATACACAGAAACTTGCGTCATGGTCACCTATGAAAAACTTTCCTGGGTACACCTTCAAAGAACTGACTCGAGAGTATTTTCTCATCCTCCAGCTGTAGTTGTGGTAGTACTATTACTGAGTACATGTAGAAGGATCTAGGGCAGCGTGGTTAGGAAGCATGTTTCTAATGACGTCCTCTGAAACGAATGCGGAACCCGGACTAACTGTGTTAACGGTAGTTTACACGGTGCACTTGAACGCACCGTGAGGGCGGAGTTAGGAAACTGAAGTTTAGCCTAGCAGGAAGCAGCGAAGCCGCGGTGGAGCAGAAGACCCGAACCCGGGCTCAGCCGCCCCTCCAACCTCGCATTTCAGGGCCAGATACGCTGGGATCTGGATTGTGGGCCCGCTGGTCCCGTTCCCTTTGGTTTTTAATGAGGAAAGAGCTCCTTCTGGACTGAAATCCAGGAACCGGCCGGAGGTGGGAGCGTGTTCAGCGGCGGTGAGCGGTCGCCATCGGCGGAGCAACGGCCGTTTTGAATCAGGTGGGTCGGTAGGAGGGCCCGCACGTTTCCACGGGGCTGCTGCCCACAGGTGTTTGCTCAGGACCTGTTTAGCAAACAGTCCAAGTGGCCTGTTTTATTACAGCCACCTGCTCTCCCTGGATACGCGGAGACTCCGGACGGAGCTAGCTAAAGTTGCCTGTTTAATCATCATTCTTCAGTTGTTCAATGGCTAGCTGGCTAATTTTTAACCATGTAAATATTCCACCCAGCCACCAGAAGCCACGGCTTTCCTCAAACACGAGCTGCCTTTCATTTGTCTGATAAAGTTATTTACTCGAAGGCGGTTTCTTAATCGTTGTGAGAAAGTTGAGTGACTTGTTTAACTCGCAGAAAGTGATCAGAGGAATGAGAAACTGGACGAGCTGGCTATTCTGACTGGCTTCATTTCATGTCAGATGAGTTGTTCCAGCTTGGATCCAGGATGGGAACATAACTGGATGGTAGACGCAGGGTAAAGTCGGCCTTTGTTTAACCTGCGAGTGTATCCAGGTGTGCGGTTCGTCAGGTGAATGGTGGTTCCAGCTAGTGTTGCATAATTACGGAAACGTCTCACTTCTGCAAGGTGTGTCTCCCCAGCAGGTATGTTATTAAGCGCTGCAGTGTCGTTTCTAGCATGAGGGGATGTGTTTAGGACGGATGGTTAGTTTCAGGAAAACTCAGCATTCAGAATAAACCAGTTTCATGCATTTAAAACCTGTTTGTTGTGTCATTAAATGGTGACTGGTTTTCTGGAAAAACAACAAAACCAGTTGAATTTATATATTTGATATAAAACAGCATAGAAACCCAACCATTTAAACCGCATTCACATCCAGACATTATTTATTCAGTTCAGCCTCAGTTGTCAGATTATGAGGCTAAAATGATGTAAATGAATGTATCAGCAGATACAGCAGCATAAAGACCAACCAGAACCAGAACCAGAACCAGAACTTATTCCTACCAGAACTTTGTAGAAACAGCAGCAGATCAGCAGTGAATCTTTCCTCATCTGCATATCATCTCTCCATCTCGGCTTTCAGGCACTGAAACAAACACATCAGAAACTATTTCCATGTTTCCGTGTTTCCTCGTCTCCAGTTCTTTCTGCTTCTATTTACCTTCTATCCTCACAAACCAGCTCCACCTCAGCTGCAGCAGAAACATCTTCTTTCTTTATTTCAGACATACAGGATCATTATTTTCTTCTGTTCAGACACACACACAACTTTCTGCTCACTTGTTGATCTTTGGCTGCTCCTGATTGGACGTTACCGTCAGTTTAAGCTCTCTGATTGGTGGAAAGTTGGACAGAAGTGTCTTCATCATCATGTCCAGGTCTAAACAGAGGTCTCCTAGCAACATAGTAGTGATGATGTTTTTGTGATGAAGATGGGATAAATGATGGAGTTATCATGGATCATGGTGGATTTACCAGATAGAGTCTCTGGATAAACAACTTTTAGTGGCTGGATTGTAAACCTGCTGGACGGGACAGAAATGCTGGAAAACCTCCGTAGATTTAAGGATTCAGAGATTTTTATTGTCATTACAGCACGTGTTAGACGTGAGTTGGAATGAAATTTGTTTCCCTGGTCCCAGACCAAGCCCAGCAGAAGAAGAAGGAAAAACATGTACCAGGGATGGGCTTTTGCAAACATCTATTTGATCCAACGTCGGGAGAATTAACGATCAATTATTGATTTAATCGTTAGGAATGCATGTTCAAAAAATGATCCACATACAGTACCAGGCAGACCAGACAGTACCTCCTACCCGCTGGTAGGAGGTTTCATTACCGCCACATAGTGACATTTATTACAGCTCCAAGACGTACACGACATGAATGAACTCTGTTTTATAACACCGTCGGATGATCGGAAAAAAAAATGACGTGATCGAAAAAATTCTTATAGATCAATTTTCGATCATTAATTGTGTCCATCCCTAGTTTCTGTTAATGCTGCTCTTAAAACTCAAATGGTGAGGTGAAAGCATGTTTTTTTTTTTTTTTTTTTTTTTTTTTCATTGAAAAGTGTAAAAAAAAAAACCCACCAAGCAGCAGGATTTTATTTTTCTCTATTAATGGTTATGTTTTCTCATCCCAAAAATATGAAAGAAAACCAACAAAACAAACAGCTTTGATGTTAAATTTTAGCAAACTTGTTCATAAAACATATTTTTTTATTTTTTTCTATCACTGTACCGAAAAAAACAAACAAACCGTGACTTGTGTACCAATGTACATACCGAACCATGATTTTTGTGTACCGTTACAGCCCATATATATATATATATATATATATATATATATATATATATATATATATATATATATACACACTAATAACTAAGTATGAATATAAAAACTAAGGTGTAAAAAGACAAGATAGTTGTGCAATTTAAGGAAAGTATATAGAATAAAATTAAATGAGTCTAAACAGATCACCTCGAGGGCAAACTATCCATCAGTTTACCGCACACAGGTACACACTACCGTTCCTGTTATACAGTTTATTTTTCTACTTATGTCCATATAATGTTTCATGTATAGATTGATTTTAATTTTAATTTGGCATTGCTTTATATTACTGGTCCTCTTTGTTCTCAAGGATTGAAGATTATACTTATTTACTTGATTATTAAAAAAAAAGACTTTGGGGACAATAACACAAATAAAGGAAACATTGAGTTTGGTTTACCTTTTTACAAAAAGTATCAAAGTATCGAAATACATAATGGTATCGGTATCGTGACAGCCCTATTCCAGACACTGCTGCTGATATCAGAGCTGGTGCTTGGGTGGATCTAGTGGAGTTTAAGGGTTAACGACTGCAGGGAAAGTGGTTGTGCTGGGACAATCTGGTCGGGTCGGGCTGCAGGCTGTGTCCTTCCAGTTCCACCTGTATGAGCCCGCGCTGCCCAAACAAAAAGCCTTTGTTATCCGCAGACGTGGTGCTGTCCAACCTGCATTGTAAAGTCCACCTGAAACTATTACAGAGGCGGAATAAGTCGACCCTCCCAGAAGTAGGCCAAGCCAGAAAGCTTTTACCTGCTCTGTGAGAACAAAAGCAGCATTTCTCCGCTGTAACGTGAATATGCAGGACAGAAGCTTTGAACCGGAGATGGGACGTTCATTTATCAGACATATGTCCAGGAGGCGTACCCCGGTACTAAAGTGTGATTGTAGTGTTTGGCTCAGACTGTCATGCTGTGTTTATCAGCTCGATTCCCGTTTTAGCTCTCTGAATGTGTAACACATTATCAGACAGGAAAAGAAGCTGTTCTGTGGTTTGCTAATGGGAAGCGTAGGATGTAGAAATGCTTTTAAAATGTTTGTCTTGCTCATCAGGCTGAGCAGTAGATAAACACAGTCTGTGTCATGACAAACCCGAGTTTGGTTTGTAACTTAAACCCTCCAGAGACTGAATGTGGCAAAGAAATCCGTTAAAACTAAATGTAGAAAAATAAAAACGCAGCATGACGACAAAAAAATAAAAACGCAGCATGACAACAAAAAAATAAAAACGAGCATGACGACAATGCGCATGACGACAAAAAAATAAAACGCAGCATGACGACAAAAAAATAAAAACGCAGCATGACGACAAAAAAATAAAAACGCAGCATGACGACAAAAAAATAAAAACGCAGCATGACGACAAAAAAATAAAAACGCAGCATGACGACAAAAAAATAAAAACGCAGCATGACGACAAAAAAATAAAAACGCAGCATGACGACAAAAAAATAAAAACGCAGCATGACGACAAAAAATAAGGAGACAAAAAAAAAACGAGCATGACGACAAAAAAAAACGCAGCATGACGACAAAAAAAATAAAAACGCAGCATGACGACAAAAAAATAAAAAACGCAGCATGACGACAAAAAATAAAACGCAGCATGACGACAAAAAAAATAAAAACGCAGCATGACGACAAAAAAATAAAAACGCAGCATGACGAACAAAAAAATAAAAACGCAGCATGACGACAAAAAAATAAAAACGCAGCATGACGACAAAAAAATAAAAAACGCAGCATGACGACAAAAAAAAAATAAAAACGCAGCATGACGAACAAAAAAATAAAAACGCAGCATGACGACAAAAAAAATAAAACGCAGCATGACGACCAAAAAATAAAAACGCAGCATGACGACCAAAAAATAAAAACGCAGCATGACGACCAAAAAATAAAAACGCAGCATGACGACAAAAAAATAAAAACGCAGCATGACGAACAAAAAATAAAAACGCAGCATGACGACCAAAAAATAAAAACGCAGCATGACGACCAAAAAATAAAAACGCAGCATGACGACCAAAAAATAAAACGCAGCATGATGACCAAAAAATAAAAACGCAGCATGACGACCAAAAAATAAAAAGCGCAGCATGACGACCAAAAAATAAAAACGCAGCATGAGACCAAAAAAATAAAAACGCAGCATGACAACAAAAAAATAAAAACGCAGCATGACGACCAAAAAATAAAAACGCAGCATGACGACCAAAAAATAAAAACGCCAGCATGACGACCAAAAAAATAAAAACGCAGCATGACGACCAAAAAATAAAAACAGCATGACGACCAAAAATAAAAAGCAGCATGACGACAAAAAATAAAAACGCAGCATGACGACAAAAAAATAAAAACGCAGCATGACGACAAAAAAATAAAAACGCAGCATGACGACTAAAAAATAAAAACGCAGCATGACGACCAAAAAATAAAAACGCAGCATGACGACCAAAAAATAAAACGCAGCATGGCGACAAAAAATAAAAACGCAGCATGACGACCAAAAAAATAAAAACGCAGCATAGACGACCAAAAAAATAAAAACGCAGCATGAACGACCAAAAAAATAAAAACGCAGCATGACGACCAAAAAATAAAAACGCAGCATGACGACAAAAAAATAAAAACGCAGCATGACGACAAAAAAATAAAAACGCAGCATGACGACAAAAAAATAAAAACGCAGCATGACGACAAAAAAATAAAAACGCAGCATGACAACCAAAAAATAAAAACGCAGCATGACGACCAAAAAATAAAAACGCAGCATGACGACCAAAAAATAAAAACGCCAGCATGACGACCAAAAAATAAAAACGCAGCATGACGACCAAAAAATAAAAACGCAGCATGACGACCAAAAAATAAAAACGCCAGCATGACGACCAAAAAAATAAAAACGCCAGCATGACGACCAAAAAATAAAAACGCAGCATGACGACCAAAAAATAAAAACGCAGCATGACGACCAAAAAATAAAAACGCAGCATGACGACCAAAAAATAAAAACGCAGCATGACGACCAAAAATAAAAACGCAGCATGACGACCAAAAATAAAAACGCAGCATGACGACAAAAAATAAAAACGCAGCATGACGACAAAAAATAAAAACGCAGCATGACGACAAAAAAAAATAAAAACGCAGCATGACGACAAAAGAAATAAAAACGCAGCATGACGACAAAGAAATAAAAACGCAGCATGACGACAAAAAAAATAAAAACGCAGCATGACGACAAAAAAATAAAAACGCAGCATGACGACAAAAAAATAAAAACGCAGCATGACGACAAAGAAATAAAAACGCAGCATGACAACAAAAAAATAAAAAACGCAGCATGACAACAAAGGACATTCCTATGGAGTTGGAGGGAAGGGTTCCCTGTAGGGATGCACGATATTATCCGTACGCTGAAATATAATATTTTCATATGCTGATATCATATTGACATTTAAAAACATGGTATTGCTCTATTTTACAAATGAAATCTCGCGATATTTCATCGTTCGGTTACAGAACTATGCTAGAATTCACATAAATTTTGCTATATTTTCATATGCTGATATCATACGACATTTAAAAACACTGTATCCATCTATTTTATGAATGAAATCTACGATATTTTATCGTTTTGTTACAAAACCTCACGACAATTCACAAAAATTTCGCGATATTTTCATATGCTGATATCATATTGACATTTAAAAACGTGGTATCGATCTATTTTACTAACAAAATCTTGCGATATTTTATCGTTCGATTTTGTAACAGAACGATGAAATCTTGCGAAATTTTGTAAGTAAAATAGATCGATACCGTGTTTTTAAATATTGATTTGATATTGGCATATGAAAATATCACAATATTCTAGAGTATCTATGTTTTTTCCCACCCCTATTTTTCAAAGTGTCGGTAATGGATAACAAAACTGCTATTTGCAATGACTGCTTATTTTTTTCAGCTTTGGTATCTGTATAGTGTTGGTTATCGGCCCCATGAGTTTTAAAATATTGACATATCAGGTGTCACCCAAATTTCCAATATCATACATCCGTAGGTCTGTGATCACATACACTCAGGACACAATCGTGTCCATGATTCATCGGGGGTTTCCATAGAAATCAGACATGGAGGCTGCAGCTAACGACTTATCTTGGAGTTTATAGTTTTTGTTGGTTTGCTTGACTCGGTAGAAACTCAGGGACAGAAAGATCTGCAGTATAAACATTTCTATTCAACGTCAGTGTTCATCGGCTCAACTTTACTTAAACTCGCTGCACCTCGTCTCACTTTAACAAGCAGAACTGCAACCGAAGCTTGACGTTCAACCAGCCTGCTTCCTATCGAGAACAATGGGCTGTGTGCACGGTTCCACGGTTCCACCACTTCCTGAACTTCAGACGGCACCTTTGCTTCCTGTCTTTCATTATTGGACAAACTGATTAATCCAGGTGTGTCTGGCCAGTTATTGAGATCAGACACACCACGTGCATATAGCCCATTGCAGGGCTTGAAATTCACTTCTCAGAATGGGGGGGGGGAGTTCCCCCTTACATACTTCACCAAGGGGGGATTTATATACTTTGGGGTTATATTAACAGGGAGCTTCAGCACAGGTCTTACCCGTACCTCAGATTAATGAGCATTAATTTGTCTTTTCCGTCCTCCTTAGTTGCATCTGAGACGGCTCTCTCGTCCCGTCTCCGTTCTCTTTATCAGCTAAAATCGATTTTTACTAACTTGGTATAAAAAGTATAAATTGCAGTAATCTGTTGCATCTTTGAGCTGCATAATTTAAAGATGCACCGAACCAGTTTTTTTCAATCCTATACCGATATCTGGGCTAAGCGTATCGGCCGATACCTGATACTGATCTGATACTACTGTTGAATGAATGAACTGTGTACCTCGTCATGTGATGAAGCCATCAAGCTAACATAAACATTTAGCCTTTTTTTTAAAAAGAAAAAAGGTAACAAATTAAGACAGATATAAATGAGGGGTGAGGAAAAAATATCAATTCACTGAAATATTGTGATATTTTAATATCGTGATTTAATCTATTTTACCAATAAAATCTTTTAAGATTTCATCGTTGTCCTACGAAATCCTGTGAAATTTCAAGAAAACCCGTGAGATTTCATAACAGAACGACGAAATCTCGCAAGATTTCATTAGTATAATAGATCTGTGCTGTGTTTTTAAATATTGATATATCTGCATTTGAAAATATCGCGATATTTCAGTGTATCCATATTTTTCCACCCCTACTATAAATCTACTTGATATTGTTTGACAAATAAAGTTTACATTTATAATGTTATTAGTAAAACAGACATGACCTGATCGTTCACATTCATCCGATATCCGATCCAGCTAATTTGTAAGTATCGGAGCCAATATCCGATCTGGGTATTGGATCGGTGCATCTCTAGCATAATTATAAGAAGTGGTTCTTTCTTCCAGCTCCGTTCTGTTCGCTTTTCTCTGCGTAATCTCTTGCATTGTTAAAAGTTCTGTTAAAGGTGCCATGACATCAAATTTCACTTTTCTGGGGTTTTGGGGGTATAATATGATCTGTTGTGCACTGATGAGGTCATGTGAATGTCAGAGTGAGAATCAAAGTTCCTGTTTATGGTCTGTCAGCTTTGTCTCTCTGTTCAGAAACAGTTGAATCAGACAGCAGCTTATCATTCTACGTAGTTCCATCATTCTACGTAGTTCCATCATTCTACGTAGTTCTATCATTCTACGTAGTTCCATCATTCTACGTAATTTAATTGCTCCAATAAGAGCACACTATCAAGTAAACAGCCCCCCCCCCTTCTCTCTCCTAACGGTTTATGCACCGTCTGCTCCCCCCTCCCCTCCCTGTCTGATTCAGCTTCGTGTATGGAGCTAGTAGTAACTTCTGTGCAGTCAGGTCTGGATTTTCAAACAAATGGATTTAAAAGAAACTTCTGCAGCAACACTGAGGGGAGGGGGCCACAACCTTGTCATTACCTGTAAGTTTATTTATTTTCTAAATGCTGTCTTGTCTGATAAACGTAGCTCACTGTCTGAAGTGCCCATGTTGCTAGCAGTTAGCCTTTAGCAAACTCCGACCGCAGCTTGACCTAGATTCTCCAAATAAGGTCATAGCCAAATAAGGTGTAGCCAATCAAAATGAAGTCAACGTGGTCTCCGGGTAAAGCTCCATATCATCTCCGGACCCAACTGTATTACTGAGGAAGTGAGGTCTGGCGTTTCAAAACAATACTCCGCTGTAAAAAATGCCGTTTTTTTCTTTGGAGTATTTACATATGCAGTAATGCCAACAACATAAACTAGTTTTTAACTGCTATGTCATCACTCCTTTAAAGTCAGTCTGGTCTTGGGGAGGACGGAGCTCTGAAGAGCATCAGACTGAGGTTTGTGTTGTTCAGGGAATTTCAGAATTGTGTTTAAATAACAACTCAAGATATTGAATGGATCAACGGGACATCACACGGATCATCCTGTGATCATCTTCTACACGTAAGGCGAGAAAACTGTCGGGGGGGGGGGGGGGGGGGGGGGGGGGGGGGGGGGGGGGGGGGGGGGGGGGGGGAAAAGAAACCTAATGAATATAATACATTTTATTTAACACCTTTCAGAACACCCAAAGATACTAAATAGGACAGACAATAAAAACAAGAACAAGTGAAGAGCAGTGGGAATGTGGGAAAATGATGAGGAACATTCCCAAAATCAGCTTCCTTCTCCAAAATACCAAATTTAGATTATATATGACGTATTCAAAGCTGTTTAGCCTATGCGTCAAAATCTAAAATGTATTTATGATATCAAACTGTTATTGATCAATATTATCTTTATCTGTGAATGGACGTCCCATTTTCTCTTCAGCTGCTGTGAGAAACGGCGACGCAGCGCTGATGTTGGTGTCATCAGCTGATCACACCAACATTAAACTGAGCAGCTCGCGTCTCCGTCGTTATGATCAAACACGGATATTAGGGATGCACAATTATCGGGCCAATAACAGGAAATTATATCATTCCGATAAGTCCGATATCATGATGACTTACTCCGATAACTTATGTCCCATCCAGGTGGAATTTTTAAATCGGACATGCAGAAGTTGAAAATCCCACTTTTTAAGCTTTTCTCGCTGACATATTGTGATTGGGGAAAGACAACTTGCTTCACATAGAGACCCAAAACTGCTTCCAAACCACTTTCCCTTCTTATTTTCGACACAAACTGCCCCACACAGCTGGAATTTTTGATTTGGTATAATTAATATAATAATAAACCACAATCCCGCAGTGAATTTCAGGCCCTGGTTACCAGCCTCTGCAGAGCTGAAGGACGTGTGCATGTGGGAAGTAGCCATGTGATTCAGGTGTGAAATATCACGATATTTTCATATGCTGATATTATATTGATATTTAAAAATGCCGTATCTGTCTATTTTAATGATGAAATCTTGCGAGATTTCGTCGCTCAGTCACGTAATCTCACGGATTTTTGTGAAATCTCGTGAGAAGTCGTAAGATAACGATGAAATCTTGCTGAGATTTTGTTGGTAAAATAGATCAATATTGCGTTTTTAAATGGCTATATGAAAATATCGCAATATTTTAGTGTATCGATATTTTTTCCAAGCTCTAATAAATAACCAAATATCCCCTAATTTTGAGTATTGTCTTTTTTTTCTCAGGGAGAAGAAAATCCAGGTGGTTCTAGGATATAATGCAGATATCCTGTTAGTTTTGTTTGAACAGCTGTCATTTAGTTTGACTTGTTCTACATAACACAAGCTGAGGTATTTTTCTAATTTTGCACATGGAATGAGTATGACATCATTTATTTTTCAGCTGTAATATCAGTATTGATATCGGTTATCGGCCACAGTAGGGATGTAACGATTACCGGTAAAATGGTTAACCGTGATAAAATTACCAACGATTAGTAATACAGTTTAAAAATGTAATTATCGTTAAAACTATGACTGATTTCTGCACTTTGAAAAACTCCCAGTGATGCTGCTCATTGGCTGGAAAAGCAGCAGCGGTCTCAGTTTGCAGCGTTTAATTTATGAAAACATGGTGGAAGGCAACGAAGGCGCCACATGTGGACGGTCATGACATCTTTCCCCCTTTAAGGACAAAGTAGACATTTAGCATCTTGAATATTTTTAAATATGCTGGGGGGTATTTCTATAATACCATGATAAAAATGATAACTGTGATCATTTTGGTCACAAAATCCGCGATAGGAAATTTTCATATCGTTACATCCTTAGGCCACAGGTTTTAAAATATTAGCATATCGGATATCGGCCAAAAGTCCAGTGTCATGCCTCCCTAGTGTAAACCGTTTTAGCCATCACCACCCTCTCCTGCCTTCTCCTGGCTGTTATTACAGGAAGGAGGGTGAGGTGGGGGAGATGACTTCCTTCCAGACACACCCAGAACTGACAAGATCTGGTTCCTGCTGCTGTGAACTGTAAAGCCAGGCATCTCCGTCGTGTTTCTGAGGCGGACTCTTCAGCTGAATGATTCCTCACCGTTCATCGGGTTTCTGTTTCACCCCCCACGGGTCAGCGTGGACTTCCAGGCACGAGCTGTGACGTTCAGGCGTCACTTCTTTGTGGGGTGACAGGGAGGTGGTGTTGCACGTGGTTTTGTGATCCAGCTGGTGTGTGGCGGCGGCTGCAGAGCAGGTTGTGCTCCGTCTGCTGTGACGCTGTTTTTGCCTGCAGCTTCTGAGAAATGCCGATGTCACTCTGGGCGACACCCGGGGAGGTGTGCGGCTGTGGTTTCTGCATATTCAGTGACTGCATAAGTGGAGCAGTGAAATGTTTTGGATGCCGAGCGTTTCCTGGCCGCTCATTCCTGTTCTGCAGCAGGATGCCAGCTCTGCTGCAGAGAGAGTTATGCTGTCTGTGCTCCATGCTGCCCTGTCCAGGCATGTTTGAAGGGTTTTTTCTTTAAACTGAGATGACATGGTAGATATGGGAGGAATTCAGTGACATTAGTAAACCGTAGGATGAAAGATAACGAGTGGCATTCCTAGCATACTCATCAGGAATGTTGTATACTACAGCTGACTAGTGAACAGACGATGGTGACTGTTGGAAGAGTCAACATGGCTGTTGGAGTTTACTATCTTATGTAAATAGGTGTAATCTTATCATGTGGGAAGATGAGCGCATTGTAGACAATGTTTGCTCTCATTGGCTTTTACTTGTTTTCACGTTCCCTGCTGGGCTTCTGGCCAGTGGGATTCCTGGGAAAATCCAAGCCTGTGCGTAAAGGTGGGACTGTTACTCACTAATCTTCAGATTAAAATGAAACTAAGACCCTGAAACCCTGAAAATCAGGTCCTGCGGTGACTCATGTTTGCTGCTGAGCGCTCTGTGTGAAGCCGATGGTTGAGAAGCTGAGGAAAACTGCAGCTTTCAGACTCGCACTGCAGAATATTTCTGTTAAAATCCATCCGCTCTTTAACCGGAGTCGTCTTGTCAAACATGTCGCTTCCTTGCAGACTAAAACATCCTGGTCTTTTTCAGATACAGGGAAATGTGCGGTGGCCCAAAAGGGTTAAAACAAAACAAAAGCCTCAACCAAATGAACCGCAACACAACAAAATGAGGGGAGCTGACTGAAAATCAGTTACGGTTGACCAGCACAAACTGTTTGGTTTGTTTTAACCGTCAGAAATGTAGTTATGAAACTGCAGCTTATCGGTAATTATAACCAAAATTAGGAGTCGCAAATCTTGTTTTTGGGCTCTGATCACTGGGTTGATGGATTGGTTTATCTTGGTTGTCATGGTGATGGCCATGTCATAGAAATACCCCTCAACATCATCAAAAATATCTAAAATGGGTCTAAATGTCTCCGTTGTCCTTTCTAAAGGGAGAAAAATCTCAGGAGGACTGTCTATGTGGGCGCCTTCGTTGCCTTCCACCATGTTTTCATAAATTAAACACTGCACACTGATTGCTGCTGCTTTTCCAGCCAATGAGCAGCATCACTGGGAGTTTTTTTAAAGTGCAGTAATCAGTCATGGTTTTAACGATAATTAAAATTAGAAATGGTATTATTCATCGTTGGTTATTTTATCACGGTTAACCATTTTACCGGTAATCGTTACATCCCTAGATATCAGCATATGAAAATATCGCAATATTTCAGTGTATTGATATTTTTTCCCTCCCCCAGTCTTTAGAAGTTTTAAAGTCTGTAAAAAAGAAGTTTTGGAAGAAGAAGAAATTGTTTTTTTTTTTTTTTTTAGACTTTAGAAACAGCAGGCTGATCGGTTGAATATCGGTTAAATATCAGTGGGGTGGCCGATACTGGTAGGGGGCCGATTATCCAGTATGGTGCATCCCTAGTGTTCCTGCCAAACCCAGACCGCTCGTGCAGAAGCACGCTGTTTGTGGGCAGGAGCGACCCGGCTGAATGCATACCGTGACTGTGCTTAACACGCTTCTGCAGCTCAGTGTGGAAGGATTTTTTTTCTAAAAACAAGGTGATGTGTACGAGGCCGTACTGGGAGGTGAACGTGTGGCTGTGGTTTCTGGTGCTGGACGGGCTGCAGCTGTGTGACGGATCCGGTTTCTGGTGCTGGACGGGCTGCAGCTGTGTGACGGATCCGGTTTCTGGTGCTGGACGGGCTGCAGCTGTGTGACGGATCCACAGCAGAACCCAGCTGCCCTGTAGCACTTGTTTGTTGCTGCTTGCTGTGAAGGTTGTGTTCTAGTTTTCCATCAGCAGATTCCTCTCCAGAAGCTGTTGTTTGTGGAGTGGACCTCCCACCCTGACATTGTCAGCAGAGACACCCCCTCATGTCCTCTGCTGGTGATGCAGACTACAGCGGTGTTACACGCTCAGTAGTAAACATCCAGCTCATTAATCAGCCTGTAGCCTCTCTTCACTCTAAATTCTGGTTATCTATGTACAGGGTTCCCGTAGGTCCCTAACACGCCTCAAGTATTAAATTTAAATCCTGGAAATTAAGGTCTTAAAATGTCTCAAATTTAGCTGTTGGTATTACATTTAGCTGGTATGTTTAGTGCCGATGGGAAAGCACAGCGCCCCACTATAAAACATCTGATATGGTGTATGTGTTTGATTAAATTGGTGTCAGGTCAATGAGAGTTTGTGTGCTTAACGGCTGTTTTACGGTTCATGGGCTTCAGGCTTCAGTGTGTCTGCGGTGTTGCCAAGTTAGCGACTTTGTGGCTATTTAGCCAGTTTTCAGACACCCCTCCCTCTCCTCAAAAAGGCGACTAACAAATCTAGTGGCTTTTCTGGTGGTGGTGGAGACTTTGAGACTGACATGAGGATGTTCCAGCAGTTCCAACAGTCCCGTCCTCACGTCTTTCTGCAGCATCTCTGTTCACACTCGCTGCTTTCTTTAATAATGAACTAAACAGTCTGATGTTATTTATGTGGTTTACATTAGAGATCGACCAGTATGGTTTTTTTCTTGGCCGATGCAGATTATTAGTGATCATGGAGGCCGAAAACCGATATTGGCAGCAGATATTCATTTACAGTAAAAATTTAAAAACTGCTGTAAAAAAGTGTGATTTTCTGGTGCTTGGGATCATGACACGTTTTGTCTCACTCTGCCACTCTACAACTTCTCATCTAGTGTTACACACACTTCTTCACTATCACAGAACTGTGATACCAGCAGGACCTGGACTACTGAGCTACGTTTTCTCTTATGGAGGTAATTTCAGGGTAACTCTGGGTTTTCACCCTACCATGCTGCAAGGAAGCTAACTGGTGTGCTTTCACTACTGCTGGTGTCCAGAATGTTCTGGAACCTCGTGGTTGCAGGACTGTGGTGTTTAATGCAGCTGCTGGTGTCCAGAATGTTCTGGAACCTCGTGGTTGCAGGACTGTGGTGTTTAATGCAGCTGCTGGTGTCCAGAATGTTCTGGAACCTCGTGGTTGCAGGACTGTGGTGTTTAATGCGGCTGCTGGTGTCCAGAATGTTCTGGAACCTCGTGGTTGCAGGACTGTGGTGTTTAATGCAGCTGCTGGTGTCCAGAATGTTCTGGAACCTCGTGGTTGCAGGACTGTGGTGTTTAATGCAGCTGCTGGTGTCCAGAATGTTCTGGAACCTCGTGGTTGCAGGACTGTGGTGTTTAATGCGGCTGCTGGTGTCCAGAATGTTCTGGAACCTCGTGGTTGCAGGACTGTGGTGTTTAATGCAGCTGCTGGTGTCCAGAATGTTCTGGAACCTCGTGGTTGCAGGACTGTGGTGTTTAATGCAGCTGCTGGTGTCCAGAATGTTCTGGAACCTCGTGGTTGCAGGACTGTGGTGTTTAATGCAGCTGCTGGTGTCCAGAATGTTCTGGAACCTCGTGGTTGCAGGACTGTGGTGTTTAATGCAGCTGCTGGTGTCCAGAATGTTCTGGAACCTCGTGGTTGCAGGACTGTGGTGTTTAATGCAGCTGCTGGTGTCCAGAATGTTCTGGAACCTCGTGGTTGCAGGACTGTGGTGTTTAATGCGGCTGCTGGTGTCCAGAATGTTCTGGAACCTCGTGGTTGCAGGACTGTGGTGTTTAATGCAGCTGCTGGTGTCCAGAATGTTCTG
This sequence comes from Atherinomorus stipes, assembly GCA_023101725.1. Lineage (NCBI taxonomy): Eukaryota > Metazoa > Chordata > Actinopteri > Atheriniformes > Atherinidae > Atherinomorus > Atherinomorus stipes. Next base: position 20,140 of record JALJCO010008900.1, read on the forward strand.
GAACCTCGTGGTTGCAGGACTGTGGTGTTTAATGCAGCTGCTGGTGTCCAGAATGTTCTGGAACCTCGTGGTTGCAGGACTGTGGTGTTTAATGCAGCTGCTGGTGTCCAGAATGTTCTGGAACCTCGTGGTTACAGGACTGTGGTGTTTAATGCAGCTGCTGGTGTCCAGAATGTTCTGGAACCTCGTGGTTGCAGGACTGTGGTGTTTAATGCAGCTGCTGGTGTCCAGAATGTTCTGGAACCTCGTGGTTGCAGGACTGTGGTGTTTAATGCAGCTGCTGGTGTCCAGAATGTTCTGGAACCTCGTGGTTGCAGGACTGTGGTGTTTAATGCGGCTGCTGGTGTCCAGAATGTTCTGGAACCTCGTGGTTGCAGGACTGTGGTGTTTAATGCGGCTGCTGGTGTCCAGAATGCTCTGGAACCTCGTGGTTGCAGGACTGTGGTGTTTAATGCAGCTGCTGGTGTCCAGAATGCTCTGGAACCTCGTGGTTGCAGGACTGTGGTGTTTAATGCAGCTGCTGGTGTCCAGACTGTTCTGGAACCTCGTGGTTGCAGGACTGTGGTGTTTAATGCAGCTGCTGGTGTCCAGAATGTTCTGGAACCTCGTGGTTGCAGGACTGTGGTGTTTAATGCAGCTGCTGGTGTCCAGAATGCTCTGGAACCTCGTGGTTGCAGGACTGTGGTGTTTAATGCAGCTGCTGGTGTCCAGAATGTTCTGGAACCTCGTGGTTGCAGGACTGTGGTGTTTAATGCAGCTGCTGGTGTCCAGAATGTTCTGGAACCTCGTGGTTACAGGACTGTGGTGTTTAATGCAGCTGCTGGTGTCCAGAATGTTCTGGAACCTCGTGGTTGCAGGACTGTGGTGTTTAATGCAGCTGCTGGTGTCCAGAATGTTCTGGAACCTCGTGGTTGCAGGACTGTGGTGTTTAATGCAGCTGCTGGTGTCCAGAATGTTCTGGAACCTCGTGGTTGCAGGACTGTGGTGTTTAATGCGGCTGCTGGTGTCCAGAATGTTCTGGAACCTCGTGGTTGCAGGACTGTGGTGTTTAATGCGGCTGCTGGTGTCCAGAATGCTCTGGAACCTCGTGGTTGCAGGACTGTGGTGTTTAATGCAGCTGCTGGTGTCCAGAATGCTCTGGAACCTCGTGGTTGCAGGACTGTGGTGTTTAATGCAGCTGCTGGTGTCCAGACTGTTCTGGAACCTCGTGGTTGCAGGACTGTGGTGTTTAATGCAGCTGCTGAACTGACTGGGCCGACATTTTATCGTTCTAATGATATGATCCAATTCAGTGACCTGTAATCAAATCAGAAACCTTGAATCATGTTATGAATGGTTCATTCACCGAATCATCACACCCCTAATTTTGCGGTCTTAAATTTTATTGGGTGAAATCTTAAAAAGCATAAAGTTTTTCTTCTAAAATTGTGCAAGAACCCGGATGTACTGATCTTTGATGTTATTGAAACTGATGTGCTCAGATAAAGTCTGCCATCTTATGCATCCGTGTTAGGCATTTAAAAGTTTTTTTTCTTAAGTTAATATCTTCACGTCCTCTTTTAAAACGCTTTTAATGTTCTCTTTTTGTTTCTTAGGTTGTTTTCAGGCATATGTGGGCGGAGCCAGACGCTGCCTCAGCAGTGAAAATGTTACAATGTTTCAGTTTTCCACTAATACGGCTCCGTTTCACATCTGCTGTTAATCACCGTGCCCAGCAGTCGCTCTACAGACTGGAGCGTTGTGTATCCATGGCAACCAGGCGGAAGTAGACGCGTCCCCGCTGTCAAGCGTAGTTGCGTTGTTAACAAAACACACGTGAATGATTGTGTGTGTTGAAGACGAGACACGGTTGCGTGAGGAGAACAATGTCATCATGTACTGGAGGAGGATTTCCAGACAAACCAGAGCAAGATTGATTGATTCTGTTGGACCGTGAAGTCCGACCATACGCAGATATTATGGGCTAGCAGACAGGTAGCGGTGAGTTGCAAACATTAGCATTAACGCTTAGCCTGCTAGCCCTTGTTTGTGATGTGTCCGGTGTTTGTGAACGCCCCGTTGATGTTAACATTAGAACTACATTAGTAGCTAGCAAACACAAGATGATACTAAACGTTACAGTTAGGCCGTGTAACCTGGTATTTGAAATATAACTCTGTCAATAAGAAGGATATCCCAACAGTACAGCTGCCTACGGATGCCTGTTTAGTTCAAAAAGGTGGAGTATCTGGGATTTGGGTCGAGCTAAAGTAGCTGCGCGTTCAAACACATCACTCGTGCCGCATTTCAGGTCGACACAAGCTGCTCCGAAACCCCCCTGTACAGCCGGTCCGAGAGCGGGTGAGTTAGGTCGACTACGAGCACGAGTGACGTGTTCACACAGACCCAGTCCCGCCGTGTTCAGTACCAAAACCCAGTTAGGTCCACCTGAATGGGTCCTGAGGGAAAACGACCTCAATTTCTAAATCATGCTTTTTTTTACTTTTAAAGGGTTTTTTCTGCTTCCCATTAATGTTTTTAGTGTTTTATATAAAAAAAAAACGTTTTATGTGAAGCACTTTCAATTTATTTGTACATGAAATATGTTTTTTTTTTTTTATTTTTTATTTTTAAAGGATTTTTTGGGCACTAGTGGCCTTTATGCGACAGTGTATAGCGACAGGAAAGGGGCAGAGAGAGTGGGGAGTGACATGCAGCAAAGGGACCTGGACCGGGAATCGAACCGGGGCCGACTGCACTGAGGAACTGTAGCCTCTGTTCATGGGGCGGCTGCTCAACCAACTGAGCTAATCACCGCCCCATGAAATATGTTTTACAAATAAAGTTATCCATTAATCATCAGGAAGACCTCTGAATGTGTGGCATCGAGGGATGTCACCATTATAGATCAACTCAAGGGAAGTTATTATGCTGTCAATTTTCCAACACTGTAAATGTGTAACACCCTCACGTAACATCAGAAATCAGAAAATCAGAAAAAAGTAATTTCATCATTTCATCACACTTTTATTTATGATGTATAACTACACGTTTTCATTTAGCAATAAGAATTTATTTCTGTTTCTGATTAGCCAGTCCTAAAATGAAAGTAGGGCAGGGTGACATGGCCCATAATATTTATCACGATATAACTTAAAAAAATTTGCGATAACGATATAACTGGCGATATGATTGGCACGAGGCAAAATACGTAATGATTGCACAACTTTATTCTGCAAATGAAGATTTACAATTTCTTTTCACTTTAACAAGCAGCTGTTTCTGATGTGCATTACAGCTATAACTTTTTATGAAATCAGCTGTGCAGATGTTGCAAATCCCTTACTGTCAGTTAATTTAAGGGCTAGGGCTGGGAAAAAAATCGATACACTGAAATATCGCGATATTTTCATATGCAGATTTCATATAGATTCATAAATGCAATATTTATCTATTCTACCAACATAATCTCGTGAGATTTCGCAAGATAACGGTAAAATCTCGTGAGATTTTACGAAAACCAGCAAGATTTCGTGACTGAACAATGAAAATCGCGAAATTTTTCATTAGTAAAATAGATCAATACCACATTTTTACATATCGATATGATATCAGCATATAAAAATATTGCGATATTTCTGTGTATTTTTTTTTTTTTTTTTCCCCCAGCCCTATTAAGGGCTGCATTTTCTGAACAGAACCATGTACAGCAGAGCTGGAGAACCGAACCCTAGTCCTGCATTTATTCCATGTTTCCTTGTTCTAACACACCTGATTCAAAATAATGAGTCTCTGAGCAGAACATGATCATATTTATGAGTTTATAAAGTAGTTATGAGAAGTATTGAGTGATCACTCTGACATTCGAGGCGGGCGGGGTTAACTCAGACAAGCTGGACGTGGAAAACATTGATGCGCTGATGTGAAGTTAAACGGGTAGCTTTAATAAACAGCTGATGGAAGGGGCGAATAAGTACGAAATATATACAGCACGTGGCATTTAGTGCACGGACACCACCGCGTGCATAACTCCGCCCGCCTGCGACAAAGTTTTTCACAGTCATCCCCCCGCATTCATAACCACCCCGCCGCGGAAGAAGCTTCACGTGGATGAAATGACCAAAAGGAACCTTTTACTTGTCCTAGCGGCCTGAAGAACAAGAAGCAAGTTCTCGCTTCTCATGGAGGAACAAGCTTTAAGTCAATGTGCTGCTTTGACTTTACTCCTCCTCCTCTTCTTCCTCCTCCTCCTCCTCCTTGTTCGCTACCGGACTGGCTGCATGCGCGTTTGACAGTATCAAAACGGCGGTGCGCTTGTGTGTTTCACCCATATTATATCATGATATTTCATTTTCTTATCATTCCCTAACGTTACACCGGTGTTACTGTGAACGATATGATATGACCCAGCCCTAAGTGAAAGTTATCCAATATCAAATTCTGTAATTTTATTCCACAGATGTGATGAAAGTGCTCAGCAGCAGTTCAGATGTGGTGCCGACGTGTAGTTCCGGTTCTTGTCAGGAGGCGGCTGACCTCCCAGCAGTGAGTCAGGCCAGCGCTGCTGATATGCAGGTAGTAACAGCGCTGTGTACGGATTTAGACGAGACGATTGAGCCAGTTCAGACGGAAAACTCTGAGTCACAGTCCAGGACGTCGTCTGAGACGTGTGGCTCATGTTTGCCTTCAGCTGCTGCCGACCTCCACGTCTTAGAGCTCTGACAAGCTCTGAGCTCATTCCAGTGTCAGAAACTAAACTCTGACCAGGACCAGTAAACTTTCCATACTGGAGCGGACTAAACTAAATCAAATTTTATTTATATAGCACTTTTCATGCATAGCAGCTTTACAAAGTGCTTCACATAATAAAAACAACACATTACATCAACAGTCCCTCAAGTTTATCTAAAACAGCACACATACCCCCCCCAGAACAGAGTATCCTGAAAGACATGTCTTGGCACCCGGTGAAGGAACGATATTCTGGGGTCCATCCATGTCAGGGTCCATCCCGCCTCATTGCCACATAGGCCGCCGCCACAGGCAGCCCCCCAGATGCAGACCAGGTCCACACTACAGCTATTAGGCTGCAATGCTGGACCCCGACCACCCAGACAGGGACACGACCACGGCGACGGCCCCAACGCCAAAGCAGGCGTAGGCCCCGACATGGAGGACCCCATGAGGAAAAAAAAAAGATGGAGCACAGGCTCAGATGGTGTGATGGAGAAAGGAACGTTTCCAGAGAAAAGTCGACTCAAAGATCTCAAACTTGTGCAAATGTTCAGCTAATCTACAATTTGACATTTTCTGTTCAAATTCTCGCGATGACATAAGCAGTCAGAGTTAAAAGGACATGTGTTCAGTGACAAGGTGACATGTTTAATCAGTACAGAAGTGTAACCTTTTAAAACTGAATCTTTTAACTTTGTAAATAAAAAGATAACACACAAAAAAATAAATGCTGTTAAGTAATTAATGCCTTATTGATAACGCGTCACCATGCCCAGCCCTGTTTTTCATAGAGTCTACGGAATGAAAGGGGGAAAAAAAAAAAAAAAAAATTATAGAAAAAAAAAAAAAAAAAAAAAAAAAAAAAAGAAAAAAAATCCAAAAATTACAGTAAAGCATGTTTAACCTTTTAGATGCTCCATCTACAGTCTCGTCTACATTAATCTGACCTTCGGCCAGGCTGCATCAGCCAGGGGCAGCTTTGCGTATGTGTGTTTCATTTGTGTGTGGGAGTGGAGCAGAGGTGAACATCTGCTCTGAAAGCCGGCAGTGGAATTAGCCCACAACACTTTTTTGCTCTCTCAGACTTGCCGTAGTTTATGCAGCGCGACACTCCTGCACAAACAAATGTTTTTCTTCATTTTTCTGTGCTTGACGTCGGTGTAAAGTGATAAATGTTTGAAGAAATGTTATTTGTGTTAAACGTTTTGAAAAAAATAGCAATGCTAGTTGCGTTAGCCTGTCTATGGGTTTTTTAATGTTAAGTTAGCATTCATGCTAATCAATAGTCGTATGTGCAACTAATACTATTTAACAAACGGGAAAACTCATCGCTGTGTTTTTTGTGGACACAAAGTAATGCTCATATGTAAGAATCTGATTTAAGTTTATGACTTTGCAAACATATTTATGAATATGTAGATTTGTATGTTTGTATTTTAGTTTCAAAGTACTTCTCATAAACGTCCCAAACGTATCTCCTGCCTCCTGGGTGTTTATTGAGGAACCTGTTATGTATTTGTCAAACTAGAAGTCACACATGTTAAAATAAGGGCAGAATATCTGTGTCTTAATAAAATGAAGTGATTTTGGCTGTGCTCATGTCCCTTTCAGGTGCTGAGCTACATGTACTGTCTGTAGTCATGTGACTCCATCCCGTCCAGTCTGTAGTAGGGTTGCCACAATACTAAAATTTCATTCTCGAATCGATACCGATAATAAGGATGGTGCTCGATACTCGATACTATTTTTGATACTGTAGGGAAGAAAAATCACCCAAAAAAATAACAATCCTAAAAATACAACAAACATCATAATGGATATGAGAAAAGGCTTTAAAAATGTAAAATAAATACATTATTTTATAGATCTAGTTTGTGCAGAGATCCAGTTTCCAACATCTTTAACTGCTCTCTGTGATTCAGAAGAGAAGCTAAAAGCCTTCAACCACCAGTTAGTGGACTTATTTACTGTCCTTTTCTTCACAATACGTGAGAGCAAACCAAGCAAACAATAGATCAGACAAACTAGTCAGGGTGAAAAGATTAAACATTTTAAAAGATCAACTCTTTAAATGTGTTTGTCTACAGTCTTTGTAAAAAGGCTTTTCTACGTGACTGTAAGCCAGGATGACATCATCAGCAGCAGGATCAGGTGTTCATGGAGCAGAGAACATCTGCGGCTCTGACTGCAGCTGAAGCGAGAAGGTCCCGCCTGCGGCTTGGAGGACCAGGCGGAGTCGGACATTAGGCGGGGTCGGACGTCCGACTCCGCCTAATGTCCGACTCCGCCCACATTACCGTTTTAAGCCGTCTATTATAACCGTTCCCCCTATCCTTAAGCCCTAACCCTAACCTCAGAAACTGATCACGCCCATCTGATGTCCAGCGCCGCCTAATATCCGTCTCCTGCAAGCCGCAGGCGGGGGTACTTGGCTGAAGCTGCTGCGCGAGCACGAGGTTCGTGTGACGATTCTACGCGGGGGCGGGGCCTGCATCTACGCGGGGGCGGAGCCTGCACCTACGCGGGGGCGGAGCCTGCACCTGCGTGGGGGCGGAGCCTGCACTGCGTATGGGCGGAGCCTGCATCTACGCGGGGGCGGGACATGCACCTACGTGGGGGCGGGGCATGCATCTACGCGGGGGCGGGACATGCATCTACGCGGGGGCGGGACATGCACCTACGTGGGGGCGGGGCATGCACCTACGTGGGGGGCGGGGCCTGCATCCACGCGGTTGCGGGGCCTGCATCTACGCGGGGGCGGAGCCTGCATCTACGCGGGGGCGGGACATGCATCTACGCGGAGGCGGGGCATGCACCTACGCGGGGGCGGGGCATGCACCTACGCGGGGGCGGGGCCTGCACCTACGCGGGGGCGGGGCCTGCACCTACGCGGGGGCGGGGCCTGCATCTAAGCGGGGGCGGGGCCTGCATCTAAGCGGGGGCGGGGCCTGCATCTACGCGTGGGCGGAGCCTGCACCTACGTGGGGGCGGGGTTTGGGCTGGTAGAGAAGAGTTAATGATACGCGCTTTCGTGTCAGTCTGCATGAGTCTCCAATAACACCAGAAAAACTCACTGGATTTATCACTTGTCACGTTTTTAAACTAAAAGTTAAAGAGGTTTAAAGTAGCTAAGCTAACCACAGTGTAAACAATGGGTCCTGCAGGGAGCTGCTGTCGGGGAGGGGCTGCCCGTTTAAAAGGGCAGAGGTGGCTGATACATTGAAATTTATTGAAATTTATTGAAAGGATAGCCCCTTGAGATGTAACATCTCGTTTTCGAGGGGGTCCACGACATAAACAGACATTTACACAAGTAACAGAAATTGAATAAACTACAATATACACAATACAACATTCACACCGACTAACAAAGCTCTCCCAAATCTAATCACCCCCATAAACCCGACCCTCGCTACAAGTAGGTTGAAATACATTAGCAAAAGAGTACAGAATACCCATGTGCATAGTAAATTAAAAAAAAAAAAAAAAAGGCATGTTGGATCAATACACTAACAAACATTTCAGTTATAATTCATAATAAAGCAAAACATTTTGTAAGAATGCAACAATATATAAATACAGTACATAATTACAAATACAATATCAGAAACAAGAACAAGTTATTTGTAGATGAGTGAGTGTGGCTCTCCTAAAGATCTGTTGAGAAGTAATAGCCCTGATTGTAACAGGTAAGTTGTTCCAGTCTGATGGGGCTTTGAATTTAAATGCTCGACGCCCAAATTCTTTTTTGATTTTGGGGACACAAAAAAACAAATGCTCGGTATGTCTCAGGTTATATGAGGACCTAAATGGAACTAAAAATTGTTAATGGAACTAAAAATTGTTTATTTTTCATTGTTTATTCAGCGACTCAGCAGACGCCAAAGTGACATTTATGTATCGATACTCGTGCTAATTAGTATCTAACTAGATACTGATTTTTAGAATCAGTTAGTGTCTGAGATTCCTTTTTTTTTTGACAACACTAGTCTGTAATGATTTATCGTCCATTTATCGTTACCGAGGTGAACTGCTGAAGATACTGTATTGTGATATTGATTTTAGGTATATGGCCCAGCCCTAGTATTCATACTTGCGTACTTTGGTACATGGGGGGTCAGCATCGTGAGTCCTGACCTGGGTTGTCTAGAATCGGAGTGCAGGTGTGACTTTTCTGTTAGTGATGCTGTAAATCATCATTTAACTTGGAGCAGAATGTGAGAAGCTGTGAGACGTTCTGAACATCTGGACTGATGATCCTGGCAGCCGACCGGGGACGGAAACACAGCTGAAACTCACAGTAGACCCACCCCTGACCCGTTTCCACTCTGTCCTCTCCACAGTGTGCATGAGTGGGCCTGCAGGCTCCACGCTGCTGCTGACGCAGGATGAAGAGGTTCAGACGCCACGGCCACGAGTCCCAGAGAGATCGAGTCAAACAGGAGCTCTTCCAGTTCAACAAGGCGAGTCGGCTCTGATGCACACATGTCCCACCTGTCCCCCGTCAGTCTCGTTCAGATGTCAAACTACCTGAGCAGAAACACGGCAGCCAGATCCACCTGGGGACACCAGCTGCTCCCAATGCCCTGACCTGGAAACGGCAACGGGTTTCCAGCACAGTGAAGAGAGCGGTCGCTGGGGAGGGCTGGCTGTAAACACTCCTGATCCTGAGGAGACTAACAAGATGGCAGAAATCAGTAGACATAAGAAACATGCATATAACGCAGTTAGCAACCCGGAATTAACACTTGAAGTTTGTGGATGTGTGTTAGGGATACACGATATAATCGGCCACTGGGCCACCCCACCGATATTTAACCCATCAGCCCGCTGTTTCTAAAGTCTAATAAAAATTGAAAATACTTCTTCAAAAACTTCTTTTTACAGACTTTAATATCAGTACACTGAAATATGGCGATATTTCAGTGTACTGATATTATTTTGACATTTAAGAACATGGTCTTCATCTATTTTGCTTGTGAAATGTCGCGAGATTTCATCGTTCTGTTACTAAATCTCGCGAGACACAGAACATCCTAAAAAAACTGTCTTTACGAGTTTTAAAGTCTGTAAAAAAGTTTTTTGAAGTTTTTGCTTTTCAGACTTTAGAAACAGCGACCTGATCGCTTAAATATTGGTTAAATATCGGTGGGGTGGCCGATGTCCGATACTCAGTTTTCAGGCCGATTATATTGTGCATCCCTGGATATTTTTACCCCCCCTGATTCTGTCCCAGTTTTATTTTGTTTCATAGTTTTGTTTTCTGCAGGTAAACGTCACATTGTTCAAAAAAGAGGCTGTAATGTTATAAAAGACATGCTGTGCAGACCGTGTCATCCTTCTGTCTGTTGATGCTCCTCAGGTGTAGCTCTGATACGGAGCTGCCCCCCCCCCGTTGTTGTTGTGTGGTGGTAACTCTGCCTCTCCCCTGCAGACCGTGGAGCATGGCTTCCCCCACCAGCCCAGCGCTCTGGGCTACAGTCCGTCTCTGCAGCTGCTGGCCATCGGCACCCGCTCCGGAGCCATCAAACTGTATCCTTCAGGAACGTTGTCCACGGAAGAGTCCTGGTGTTTGAACCAGCGCGGTGCTGCGAAACCCTGGTCTGCTTTAGATATTTTATTTTGCCGTGCCATTGTTCTGCCTGCTGCTGTCAGACACTGCAGCCTTTCACCCAGCCCTGCACGCTGACATTGTGGTGGAACCAGTCTGTGCACTCGCTTCTGAAAAACAGGCAGGTTTTCTACCAGCGGTACCTTCTCTCATTAGACTAATCCTCCCACACAAAGCCAGGGATTGTCCCCGTATGAAGCGTGAGGGCTCAGATAAAGGCAAATCTGTCCATGAATGTTACGAGTCAAAGTGTAGAGCTCCTCAGGCTGGGTCAAAGGACAAAGCTGGTTCTGTTGGCTGATACTGCTCACACATCACGGCGACGCTTGGGTCCATTTCTCACAGAGAGGTCCGGTTCTGGTGATCATCACGGACTTCTTTCAGTTTCTGGCCTTCGCTCTGGTAGCGATTTTTGTAAGACAGCGTTTCCCTCGGAGAACTTGTGACAAACACTTTAACCTAAACAGGACAGATTTAGTACTCTTTAAGGTCATTAAAGAAAAAAAAGTCCACTTCAAAAAACTGCAATTAAAACAAGAGCTGGGCATGTTAAAGACACACAACGTAACTTTTAGACCTTAAAAATCTGTGTTTCTGACTCGTTTTGATGTCACACCAACATTCATTTTGCGCATTTTCGAGCTGTCAGTGCCCAGAGGCGTCCCGGGGCTCAGAAACAGCAGTATGTAAGATTCCCATCCGGGACGCGACTGTGACGTTGCAGCCAACTATTGGTTGCAGCACCGCGTCACTCACTAGCAACCGGATGTAAACCAGGGATCAACATCGCGGGTGTTTTGAATGCGCATCATGTCGAATTCGGTAAAGAAACGCAAGGAAACATCACCGGAGGAAGAGAGGAAAAGAAACAGAGGAAGGGACAGAACAAGAGTCAAGATAAGACTGTCTTTTACTGGCTGGAGTGAGCTTACAGTGCAGGTACGAACAAGATGGATGCTAGTTTAGCCGCCGATAGGGGGCGCGTCACTTAGAAAACTGCTGAAAGTTCCGTTGTGTGTCTTTAACACATTCTCATGTAAATGTAGTCATTAATAAACGGTAATGCTGTTGACTATTTTAACCTGTGTAAACACAGTTTGTTTTTAACGGTCTTCTTTTCCTTCAGGTTCTGTCTTGTTGGCTTTAAACGAAAACCTGACTGATATGAATATTTTGAGGCTGATTCTAATATTTAGAAAAAACATTCATTAAACAGATTAATCTGTAGATTTATAATTAAAAAAGAGATAATGAATAAAAAAAACTATTTTTAATTTGCATGTTGCATTTTTCCTTCCTCGTTCTGGACTCTCAAATATGATGTACACTTGTTTTTTCAGACATATGTGGGCGGAGCCAGACGCTGCCTCAGCAGTGAAAATGTTACAATGTTTCAGTTTTTTCCACTAATACGGCTCCGTTTCCCATCTGCTTTTAATCACCGTGCCCAGCAGTTGCTCTACAGTCTGGAGCGTTGTGTATCCATGGCAACCAGACAGAAGTAGACTCATCCCCGCTGTAAAGCGTGGCTGTGTTGTTAAAGGAACATTCCACCCACAGAATGATGTAACTTTATCTTCCACTTCCCCTCATGGTGAGAAAGACTCTGGAGCACTTTTTTAATATCTCAAATGCAGCCGGTGATCAGGAAGGCTTCTCGTTTCCCCCCAACTTTCATATAATGGAGTTCACCGGGGTCCGAGCCAAAAAGGTCCATAAAAGTCCACAAAACTTGTCAATATTCCTCCATACTGCTCGTCCAATGTAATCCACGTGTCCTGAGTGGGTAGCGTCCAGAATTTACTGGAAACAACGTCATTTAGTATATTTTTAGAGACTAAACAGTACTACATTAGTACTATCGCATCTCCTGCAAGCACGCCGATGTGCGTTCACGAAACTACGGAAGCCACAGCAGACGAGATCACGGTCTCTTTCTCTCTTTCTTTGTTTTAAATCAGTCCATCCCCTCCTGGACCAGCTTGTGTTTGTCCCGGTTTGTCTGCAGCTCTGTCGCTCTTAGCACAATGTAAACAGCGAATTTCTTCTTCTATGCTTGCATTATGGGCAGAGTAGGTTCTGAACGCCGAGGCCTCCGTAGTTTCATGAATGAGCATATGCGTGCTTCACAGAAGTAAGATGTACTGTTTAGGCTCTAAAAATCTACTAAATGACGTTGTTTCCAGTACATTCTGGACGCTACCCACTCAGGACACTTGGATTACATGGGACGAGCAGTATGGAGGAATATTGACAAGTTTTTGTGGACTTTTATGGACCTTTTTGGCTCGGACCGCGGTGAACTCCATTATATGAAAGTTGGGGGGAAACGAGAAGCCTTCCTGATCACCGGCTGCATTTGAGATATTAAAAAAAGTGCTGCAGAGTCTTTCTCACCATGAGGGGAAGTGGAAGATAAAGTTACATCATTCTGTGGGTGGAATATTCCTTTAACAAAGCACACGTGAATGATTGTGTGTGTTGAAGACGAGACACGGTTGCGTGAGGAGAACAATGTCATCATGTACTGGAGGAGGATTTCCAGACAAACCAGAGCAAGATTGATTGATTCTGTTGGACCGTGAAGTCCGACCATACGCAGATATTATGGGCTAACAGACAGGTAGCGGTGAGTTGCAAACATTAGCATTAACCTTAGCCTGCTAGCCCTTGTTTGTAATGTGTCCGGTGTTTGTGAACGCCCCGTTGATGTTAACATTAGAACTACATTAGTAGCTAGCAAACACAAGATGATACTAAACGTTACAGTTAGGCCGTGTAACCTGTTATTTGAAATATAACTCTGTCAATAAGAAGGATATCCCAACAGTACAGCTGCCTACGGATGCCTGTTTAGTTCAAAAAGGTGGAGTATCTGGGATTTGGGTCGAGCTAAAGTAGCTGCGTGTTCACACATCACTAGCGCTGCATTTCAGGTCGACACAAGCTGCTCCGAAACCCCCCTGTACAGCCGGTCCGAGAGCGGGTGAGTTAGGTCGACTACGAGCACGAGTGACGTGTTCACACACAGACCCAGTCCCGCCGTGTTCAGTACCAAAACCCAGTTAGGTCCACCTGAATGGGTCCTGAATGAAAACGACCTGAGGTTATTTCTGTGTACCAGGAAATCTGCACTGGCAAACGCTCCACGTTGCGTTTAATGCAACTGTGATTAAATGCATTAATCCTTTTAACACGTTATGTTGGTAATTAATCAATCGTAATTTAAGCGTTAAAGTCACACCTCTGTTTTCATAGCAGTTTTTTGTAGAGGACTTTTTCCTGTAAGACCTGAAAGGCCCCATGCGGTCAAACTGATTCATACTTTGGAGTGATGAGGACGTTGGTGTCCTGTAAGTGCATCTGTCACCGGCCAGGTCCTTAACCAGCGGTCAGGTATGGAGCTCCAGGTGTGGAATTCATGGGTCTACATGACGAGAACGCTGCTGTCACCCAGGTGCACTTCATGCCTCACCAGGTACAGTAAACCCAAACGCAGCAGTCTGCTTGCAGCTGCTAGAACGGCTCTCTGAGCAGTCCGGAGTAACTGTGGCTCCTCTCCAGGCCGAGCTGGTCACCTTGCTGGACGATAACAGTCTCCACATGTGGACTCTAAAAGGCCATAACGGGTTTTCTGAGCTCCTGGAGATTGGACGCTTCACACTGACTGGACCACCTGGGTAAGACACTAACATCATCTTTACCTTGTCCAGGCGTTCAGACCTGACGCTGACTGCAGGAATGTCCAGTTTTCTTTCTGGGTTTAGAGGGTTCTCCGTCGTTGAAGATGTAAACGGTTCATTTTAAGCTGTCAGAAACACAAATGGGCTTTGAAGTTGCTGGTTCTGCTCCACAGAGCTCCACCACATGTGACCAGAGTGACGGCAGTGCTGGCCCACTCCTCCGGAGAGCTGCTGCTGCTGGGCACGGAAGGAGGACACGTGTTCATCGTGGAAGTCCCGGGATTCAGAGAGCTGGAGGAGAGGAACATCAGCCTGGATCAGGTCGCCAGCAGGTGGGCCGCTCTGCCGGCGTTGTTAACCTGCTGTTAGGGATGGGAACCGTTCACATTTGAATCAATACGGTACCAATTTTGGGTACTTTGGTGTGTGTTTATATGGTAATAACAAATTTATTTCATATTCTCAACATATGATTTTTAACTCACTGGCTGCCAATCACGTGTTTACACGTTAATTGCGGGTTTTGATGGGGGGGGCTGTTTTAATCTCTGGGAGAGCTTGTCAGAGAGAACCAAGTGTTGATCGTCTTTATTTCTGTAGTTTTCACCTCATCCAGCAGATGGCGGTGTCAGACAAGCTTAAAAAATCTACCAGGAAGTGGTGCTCCGCTGCCATGGTGATGTGAATCAACACAGGAAGTGTGCTAGATTCTGTCACGGGGGGGGGACATGGCGACTTCTTGTAATCGAAGCAGTTTAGGTGGCGGACGTGAGAGGAAAGTTTGTGGAAAAAGTGATCGGCGACGATCGATCGAAGACATGAACCTTTGGATTAAAATACAGCAGCGAAGTAGGTCAAGCAGTAATGGAAGGTGTTTCCCGCAGGGGGGGGGGGGGGGGGGGGGTGCTTGCGAACCTAAACAGAACTGAGTAGAAGGAGGGAGGAATAGAAAGACGTTTCTGTCGTGAAACAAACTTGTGGCTTATTTCGCTAGTAAATAATTATTTTGCCTCAAACTCTTTTCTCAGTGTTGTATTTGTTGTTTCATAGAAGTAAACAGCTGTTCAGATGATGAAGGCGTCAGTAAAGTAAAAAATATTGGCAACAAAGACACTTCTCCACTTGAAGCGCATTGCAGCATTTTAAGCTCGTTTTCTCACTTTTTGTTGCAACAAAGCCATGTTCTACTGCAGATTTCTAAAGAATGGAAAAAGCTAGAAACGAATGTTTTTTTCCTGATAAAAGAAGAGAGTCTAAGCTTTCCTTTGGTACATTCAGTGTTTGTATTGGCATAGTACACAATATTCTGTGGCTCTCCAAAAATCTGTGAAAATGCTTAAAAACCCTGGCGATATGGAGCTCTCTACTCGGTCTGGCAGTCAATGAGTTAACTGATATATTAAAGCAAAATCCAGCTGTTTTTATTCTATATCTGAGGTGCCGATCCTCGAGAGCTTCTATCCTGAAACATTTCGAGCCTACTTTCTCCAACACACGTGAATCAAATCACTAAACCAGCTGAATCTAATCAGCACAGCTCCTCTGCAGGTAGACGAGCTCGTTCGTGAAAACACCTGTTCTACATTTACAGGCAGGTCCAAAAGCAGGTCAGAATTTATGCTGTCTGCCACATGAAATTTCCACCTCTAGTTGACGCAACATTGCTGTTCTTGTTAACTAGCGTCACATGATAACTAGTCATTATTTAGCTACATTATCTGGATGCAACAGCTTCACTCTCTGCTACATACTCAGATTCAGACAACTTTATTTTTTCCCTGGGGGAAATTCTGTCTGCAGACATTGATGCAGCAAGGACAAAAACAATCCATACACATACACATACAGGGAGTGCAGAATTATTAGGCAAATGAGTATTTTGACCACATCGTCCTCTTTATGCATGTTGTCTTACTCCAAGCTGTATTGGCCCAAAGCTACTACCAATTAAGCATATCAGGTCATGTGCATCTCTGTAATGACAAGGGGTGTGGTCTAATGACATCTGCACCCTATATCAGGTTTATTAGGCAAACATAATGGACTATATGCACGGTTCCACCACTTCCTGAATTTCAGACAGCACCTTTGCTTCTGTCTTTCATTATTGGACAAACTGATTAACCCAGGTGTGTCTGATCTCAATAACTGGCCAAACACACCTTGGTTAATCAGTTTGTCCAATAATGAAAGACAGGAAGCAAAGATGCTGTCTGAAATTCAGGAAGTAGTGGAACCGTGCATATAGCCCATTATTAGGCAACTTCCTTTCCTTTGGCAAAATGGGTCATAGAGGGACGTGACAGGGTCTGAAAAGTCAAAAATAGTGAGATATCTTGCAGAGGGATGCGGAACTCTTAAAATGTCCAAGCTTCTGAAGCGTGATCATCAAACAATCAAGCGTTTCATTCAAAATAGTCAACAGGGTCACAAGAAACGTGTGGAAAAACCAAGGCGCAAAATAACTGCCCATGAACGAACCGCATGTTAATGACGGATTAAGCTGTTGTTACAGCTGGAAAAAGTGTGGGGGACATTTACGATGCCTCCATCACGTCTGTGTTTGTGTGCATGAAGGAGAGAGAGCGCTATGACTGAACAGGATGATGTGGGGCGGTGCGCCACACGTGTCTATGTGGGAAAGCCTGCATGTTCATGTCTCTGTTGTTCGTCTTGTCCCATCCTTCATCCTCCAGCGTACCGGATGACTACATCGGTCGCAGGAACCTGGAGCACGTGGAGGCCTTGCAGGAGAACCCGGTTAAATGGAACCAGGTTGTGATTGGCTATGGGCGCGGTCTCATGGTGATCTGGGATCTGGAGAAGCAGTGTGCCATCCAGCACATCCCGGCCACACAGGTAGCCATCATGTGACTCAGATGTAGAGCTGAGAAAGCCATGCTCACGCCTGGACCAGCTGATGTGTGTCTTCTGTTCACTCTGACAAACTGAAGCAACTGGAGAGCATGTGGTGGACGGAGGACGGAAGCTACATCCTGAGCTCTCACAGCGATGGCAGCTACTGTCGATGGATGGTGGGAGGAGAGGACGTAAACGAGGAGGAGGAGAAATCTGACATTCCTTATGGTGAGCCCCCCCCAAGCTACGGATGAAATCTGATATCCAGCAGGTGGTGATCATTTCTCTTACTGCTGCAGGTCATTTCCCCTGCAAGGCCATCTCTAAGATAGTCCAGCTTCCTACAGCAGAGGGGTGAGTTCCCGTCCTCTCTGACCTCGACTCTGCTTACTAGGGATGTTCGATATAGGCTTTTTTACCGAGATCCAATATCCCGATATTGTCCAACTCTTAAATTCAAATATATCCGATATCTACCGATATGCAGACAACTGTGAAGTTGTATCTCATATTCTAAGAGATACAACTATATTCTGCTCTAAGGGGAAAGATCCCAAAATCTCCTGAACTCAGCCAGATATCAGATACTAGCAGGTATTAGATACTACCATATATCAGATACTAGCAGGTATTAGATACTACCATATATCAGATACTAGCAGGTATTAGATACTACCATATATCAGATACTAGCAGGTATTAGATACTACCATATATCAGATACTAGCAGGTATTAGATACTACCATATATCAGATACTAGCAGGTATTAGATACTACCATATATCAGATACTAGCAGGTATTAGATACTACCATATATCAGATACTAGCAGGTATCAGATACTACCATATATCAGATACTAGCAGGTATTAGATACTACCATATATCAGATACTAGCAGGTATTAGATACTACCATATATCAGATACTAGCAGGTATTAGATACTACCATATATCAGATACTAGCAGGTATTAGATACTACCATATATCAGATACTAGCAGGTATTAGATACTACCATATATCAGATACTAGCAGGTATTAGATACTACCATATATCAGATACTAGCAGGTATTAGATACTACCATATATCAGATACTAGCAGGTATTAGATACTACCATATATCAGATACTAGCAGGTATTAGATACTACCGTATATCAGATACTAGCAGGTATTAGATACTATCATATTTCAGATACTAGCAGGTATTAGATACTACCATATATCAGATACTAGCAGGTATTAGATACTACCATATATCAGATACTAGCAGGTATTAGATACTACCGTATATCAGATACTAGCAGGTATTAGATACTATCATATTTCAGATACTAGCAGGTATTAGATACTACCATATATCAGATACTAGCAGGTACTAGATACTACCATATATCAGATACTAGCAGGTATTAGATACTACCATATATCAGATACTAGCAGGTATTAGATACTACCATATATCAGATACTAGCAGGTATTAGATACTACCATATATCAGATACTAGCAGGTATTAGATACTACCATATATCAGATACTAGCAGGTATCAGATACTACCATATATCAGATACTAGCAGGTATTAGATACTATCATATTTCAGATACTAGCAGGTATCAGATACTACCATATATCAGATACTAGCAGGTATTAGATACTACCATATATCAGATACTAGCAGGTATTAGATACTACCATATATCAGATACTAGCAGGTATTAGATACTACCATATATCAGATACTAGCAGGTATTAGATACTACCATATATCAGATACTAGCAGGTATTAGATACTACCATATATCAGATACTAGCAGGTATTAGATACTACCATATATCAGATACTAGCAGGTATTAGATACTACCATATATCAGATACTAGCAGGTATTAGATACTACCATATATCAGATACTAGCAGGTATTAGATACTACCATATATCAGATACTAGCAGGTATTAGATACTAGCATATATCAGATACTATCAGGTATTAGATACTACCATATTTCAGATACTAGCAGGTATTAGATACTACCATATATCAGATACTAGCAGGTATTAGATACTACCATATATCAGATACTAGCAGGTATTAGATACTACCATATATCAGATACTAGCAGGTATTAGATACTACCATATATCAGATACTAGCAGGTATTAGATACTACCATATATCAGATACTAGCAGGTATTAGATACTACCATATATCAGATACTAGCAGGTATTAGATACTACCATATATCAGATACTAGCAGGTATTAGATACTACCATATATCAGATACTAGCAGGTATTAGATACTACCATATATCAGATACTAGCAGGTATCAGATACTACCATATATCAGATACTAGCAGGTATTAGATACTATCATATTTCAGATACTAGCAGGTATCAGATACTACCATATATCAGATACTAGCAGGTATTAGATACTACCATATATCAGATACTAGCAGGTATTAGATACTATCATATTTCAGATACTAGCAGGTATTAGATACTACCATATATCAGATACTAGCAGGTATCAGATACTACCATATATCAGATACTAGCAGGTATTAGATACTACCATATATCAGATACTAGCAGGTATTAGATACTACCATATATCAGATACTAGCAGGTATTAGATACTACCATATATCAGATACTAGCAGGTATTAGATACTACCATATATCAGATACTAGCAGGTATTAGATACTACCATATATCAGATACTAGCAGGTATCAGATACTACCATATATCAGATACTAGCAGGTATTAGATACTACCATATATCAGATACTAGCAGGTATTAGATACTACCATATTTCAGATACTAGCAGGTATTAGATACTATCATATTTCAGATACTAGCAGGTATTAGATACTACCATATATCAGATACTAGCAGGTATTAGATACTATCATATATCAGATACTAGCAGGTATTAGATACTACCATATATCAGATACTAGCAGGTATTAGATACTACCATATATCAGATACTAGCAGGTATCAGATACTATCATATATCAGATACTAGCAGGTATTAGATACTACCATATATCAGATACTAGCAGGTATTAGATACTATCATATTTCAGATACTAGCAGGTATTAGATACTATCATATTTCAGATACTAGCAGGTATTAGATACTACCATATATCAGATACTAGCAGGTATTAGATACTACCATATATCAGATACTAGCAGGTATTAGATACTACCATATATCAGATACTAGCAGGTATTAGATACTATCATATATCAGATACTAGCAGGTATTAGATACTATCATATATCAGATACTAGCAGGTATTAGATACTATCATATTTCAGATACTAGCAGGTATTAGATACTACCATATATCAGATACTAGCAGGTATTAGATACTACCATATATCAGATACTAGCAGGTATTAGATACTATCATATTTCAGATACTAGCAGGTATTAGATACTACCATATATCAGATACTAGCAGGTATTAGATACTACCATATATCAGATACTAGCAGGTATTAGATACTACCATATATCAGATACTAGCAGGTATTAGATACTATCATATTTCAGATACTAGCAGGTATTAGATACTATCATATTTCAGATACTAGCAGGTATTAGATACTACCATATATCAGATACTAGCAGGTATTAGATACTATCATATTTCAGATACTAGCAGGTATTAGATACTATCATATTTCAGATACTAGCAGGTATTAGATACTACCATATATCAGATACTAGCAGGTATTAGATACTACCATATATCAGATACTAGCAGGTATCAGATACTACCATATATCAGATACTAGCAGGTATTAGATACTATCATATTTCAGATACTAGCAGGTATTAGATACTATCATATTTCAGATACTAGCAGGTATTAGATACTACCATATATCAGATACTAGCAGGTATTAGATACTACCATATATCAGATACTAGCAGGTATCAGATACTACCATATATCAGATACTAGCAGGTATTAGATACTACCATATATCAGATACTAGCAGGTATTAGATACTACCATATATCAGATACTAGCAGGTATCAGATACTACCATATATCAGATACTAGCAGGTATTAGATACTATCATATTTCAGATACTAGCAGGTATTAGATACTATCATATTTCAGATACTAGCAGGTATTAGATACTACCATATATCAGATATTAGCAGGTATTAGATACTACCATATATCAGATACTAGCAGGTATCAGATACTACCATATATCAGATACTAGCAGGTATCAGATACTACCATATATCAGATACTAGCAGGTATTAGATACTATCATATTTCAGATACTAGCAGGTATTAGATACTATCATATTTCAGATACTAGCAGGTATTGGATACTACCATATATCAGATACTAGCAGGTATTAGATACTACCATATATCAGATACTAGCAGGTATTAGATACTACCATATATCAGATACTAGCAGGTATCAGATACTACCATATATCAGATACTAGCAGGTATTAGATACTATCATATTTCAGATACTAGCAGGTATTAGATACTATCATATTTCAGATACTAGCAGGTATTAGATACTACCATATATCAGATACTAGCAGGTATTAGATACTACCATATATCAGATACTAGCAGGTATCAGATACTACCATATATCAGATACTAGCAGGTATTAGATACTACCATATATCAGATACTAGCAGGTATCAGATACTACCATATATCAGATACTAGCAGGTATCAGATACTACCATATATCAGATACTAGCAGGTATCAGATACTACCATATGTCAGATACTAGCAGACATATTATCAGCAGCTTCAAAGTAAGTCAGTCTGTAGCAGCAGCAGCTGCACCGTAGTCACATGACTGAAAGGAATGCTGGGAAATGAAGTTCTTCCAAGATAACAGGGACTTTTAGACATGCTGGATTGCTGCTAATGGAACAAGATCTCGTGAGATTTTGTTGTTCCGTAACAAACTTTCTTGAGATTTTATTACCGAAATCTCGCAAGATTTCATTTTTTCAAAATATCGGCCCAAAATAACGACACCAATATTTTCTGATATCACATTTTAATGCCAGTCTTGGACGATAATATCAGTTGGCCAAAAATATTGGACATCCCTACTGCTTCCACATCAGTGTGGAGGCAGATGCAAGCCAGACTTGAACCCGTGTGTGTGTGTGTGTAGGCCTCCTTTCCTGCTGTTCAGCGGGGGCATGCCCAGGGCCAGCTACGGGGACCGCCACTGCATCACAGTGATCCACAGTAAAACACACGTGGCTCTAGACTTCACGTCCAGGATCATCGACTTCTTCGTCATCCGAGATGGATCGCAGCGCACAGGTAGGCCGCACACGTCGGTACAACGCGATCCGGGCTGTAGCCAGAGGTCAAAAAATACTGAGGTCCACCATGTTATGTGGTCCACACACCTCAAGAGATCATTCAAAATGGAAGCAACTTATGTTTAACATAAACTACTCCTCGTCTTTCATGTCCTGATATACAGTTGTGTTAAAATGTTTGCCTCCTTCCTGATTTTTTATTTTTTGCATGTTTGTCACACTTAAATGTTTCCGATCATCAAACAAATTTAAATATTAGACAAACATAACACAAGTTAACACAAAATGCAGTTTTTAAATGAAGGTTTATACACTGCCTGGCCCAAAAAAAAGTCGCCACCTGGATTTAACTAAGCAAATAGGTAGGAGCCTCCTATTGGATAATTACATGATGGGCGATTATCTTTCAGCTGCAACAAGTTATTTAACCCCAACTGGTGCAATGAGTTGCTTCTCATTTCCTAAACAACCATGTGGAAAGACACATCCGTGGTCGTGGAAAAGATGTTAGTCTGTCTGAGAAGGGTCAGATCATTGGCATCAAGAGGTGAAAACATCTAAGGAGATGCAGAAACTACTAAAACTGGGTTCAGAACAGTCCAACGCATTCTGAAAAACTGGAAGGATAGTGGACCATCGTCTTCCAGGAAGAAATGTGGCCGGAAAGGCAGATGAAGTGATGCAGCATCATGCCTAGTGCTACTGTATGAGCCTGTGGGGGCAGTGTGATGATCTGGGGTTGCTGCAGTTGCTCAGGTCCAGGTTCAGCAACAGTATGAGCTCAGATAATGAGGTCAGCTGATACCTGAATATACTGAATGAGCAGGTTATTCCATCAATGGATGTTTCTTTCCTGATGGCATGGCCATATTCCAAGATGAGCGTGCCAGAATTTATCGGGCTCAGATTGTGAAAGATGGTTCAGGGATCATCAGACATCATTTTCACACATGGATTGGCCCCCACAGAGTCCAGACCTGAACCCCATTGAGAATCTTTGGGATGTGCTGTGGTCAGACTCTACAATCATCATCAAGATCTTGGTGAAAAATTGATGCAACAGGATGCAAATAAATCTGGTGACATTGCAGAAGCTTCTGGAAACACAGCGAATGCTGCCGCAATCAAAGCTAAAGGCTCCAACCAAATGTGAAAGGTTTGACCTTTTTTTTGTTGGCAACTTTTTTTTGGCCGGGCAGTGTATTATTAAAGGAGGGAAAAAAAAATCCAAACCTCCATGGTCCTGTGTGAAAAAGTGATTGCCCCCCTGTTAAAACATAAATTAACTGTGGTTTATCATCTTTGGAAAGCTGAGTTCAGTTTCTCTATCCACATCCAGGCCTGATTACTGTCACACCTGTTTTCCATCAAGAAATCACTTAAATAGGACCTGCCTGATGAAGTGAAGTAGACCAAAAGATCCTCCAAAGCTAGACATCATGCTGCCATCCAAAGAAATTCAGGAACAAATGAGAAACAAAGTCATTGAGATCTATCAGTCTGGAAAAGGTTCCAAAGCCATTTCTAAAGCTTTGGGACTCCAGAGAACCACAGTGAGAACCATTATCCACAAATGGTGAAAACACGGAACAGTGGTGAACCTTCCCAGGAGGGGCCGGCCGCCCAAAATGACCCCAAGAGCACAGGGACGACTCATCCAAGAGGTCACAAAAGACCCCAGAACAACAAATGGAACAATAAATGGAACCATGAATTCTGCTTCTACCAAAAAATCCTGAAGGAGAACGTCCGGCCATCTGTTGGTGACCTCAAGCTGAAGCGCACTTGGGTTCTGCAGCAGAACAATGATCCAGAACACACCAGCAAGTCCACCTCTGAATGGCTTAAGAACAACAACATGAAGACTTTGGAGTGGCCTAGTCAAAGCCCCCACCTGAATCCCATTGAGATGCTGTGGCATGACCTTAAAAAGGCGGTTCATGCTGGAAAAGCCTCCAATGTGGCTGAATTACAACAATTCTGCAAAGATGAGTGGAACAAAATTCCTCCACAGCGCTGTAGAAGACTCACTGCCAGTTATCACAAACGCTTGATGCAGTTGTTGCTGCTAAGGTGGAACAACCAGTTATTAGGTTTAGGGGAAGATCACTTTTTCACACATGGACATGGAGGTTTGGATTTTTTTCCCCCTTAAAAATCAAAATCTCCATTTTAAAAACTGCATTTTGTGTTTACTTGTGTTATCTTTGCCTAATATTTAAATTTGTTTGATCTGAAATATTTCAGTGTAACAAACATGCAAAAAATAAGAAATCAGGAAGGACGAAACACTTTTTCACACAACTGTAGAAGAGAATAGATTAGAATAGAGTAGAAGTCTTTATCGAGCACCAAGTTGGGAAATTGTTTTTCTCTTACGAACACAGAAGACAGACGTATAACTTTGGGAACAAATGTCTCTTTGTATTTTTCTAAACTGTTTTTAAAAGGTAAGCACTAAAGAGTAGCAGTTAAAATAAAGTCCAGTAAACTGATCATTAGTATCTATTCTGTCCTCTTCTTCTTCTCTTCCCTGTTAAGTCTTTATTTAACCATCAGAGATACAAACTGAGACTGATGTTGTTTATCTTATAAAACAGATTTCTGTCATTTCTTTCTCTCTTGAATCTCAGGCTCTGTTAAAAGTCCAGACTGGTTTAGTAATGAGACACCTTGTACAAACACAAAACGACATCACTTCTTAAAAAGTGTGCTTTCAAATAAAATCCAGGTTTCCAGACTGTACCTGAAGTAGCTGCACACTGATATAATGAGAACCATGTAGACTCAATCACAAACCCACACTTCAGGTAACTTCAGTAAATATGAACTCTACACAGAAGATGATGAAGCTGACGTCACTGCAGCAGTGGAAGAAGTTCTGAATGAACTCTGTAAAGTAGAAATAATTACTCTCCATACTCAAATCTGTAATTTATGTATCTGCATTGTCATTTGCTGCGTGGATGATTGATCATTGATCAGTGACAGAGTGAGCGGCGTGCTGCTGAGACGCTGCGCCTTATTTCACACATTGGAAGGCGGAAGAAGAAATAGTTCCTACTTATTCATACAGTTTAATTGATTTCTGCTAGGGATGCACAATATAGTCG
The DNA here is from genome assembly GCA_023101725.1 of Atherinomorus stipes. NCBI lineage: Eukaryota > Metazoa > Chordata > Actinopteri > Atheriniformes > Atherinidae > Atherinomorus > Atherinomorus stipes. Next base: position 45,479 of record JALJCO010008900.1, read on the forward strand.
GCCCCCTATCAGCATTGGTCTATATCGGCCTTAAAACTGAGTATCGGCCACCTCACCGATATCTAGCCGATATTTAACCGATCAGGCCGCCGTTTCTAAAGTCTAAAAAAAGGAAAAACTTCTTCAAAAACTTTTTTAAGACTTTAAAACTTCTGCAGTCAGTTTCTTTTAGGATTTTCTGTGTGAACAGAGTTTATACACACTCATTTGTGTAAATAATAGGGCTGAGAAAAAATATTGATGTACTGAAATATAATGATATTTTCATATGCTGATATATATCAACATTTAATAATGTGGTATCGATCTATTTTGCTGACGAAATCTCACGAGATTTCGAAGTTCAGTCACCTCATCTTGTGGGTTTCTGTGAAGTCTCGCCAGAATCCGTAAGATAATGATGAAATCTCGCGAGATTTCATTGTTAAATGGATCAGTATCACATTTTTAAATATCTACATGAAATCTGCATATGAAAATATCGTGATATTTCAGTCTATTGATATTTTTCCCAGCCCTAGTAAATAAGCAAATATCCCCTGTTTTGGGGTATTGTGGGTTTTTTTTCTCAGGGAGATAAAATAACCTCCCTAGCACCCCCTCGTCTCTACTGTGTTCATGTAAATGATGATGAATAACATCTGATTTAACTTGAGGATCAGTTCCAGAATAGAAATGGTTGGTGGAAAAGAGTCAGTATTTCAGTATTAATTTGCGTTCTCAGGTAAATGCTTTTGAGTTATGTTATTTGATTAATTTCATGATGTACATAGCGGAAAAACACCGAGGTCCGGACCTCTGTGTCCTCAATGGTAGCTACGGCCGTGCCCACGATTCGGATGGAGGACCACCTCCATCTGTTTCCAGTCTTGGGGGGGTTAGTATCTCCGTTCAGTCTAGAGATGCGGAGAAATGGTGTGAGTGTATTTTTGACTCCTCTGGAGCTCTGTTAGGACTGATGCTCGGATCTCAGATCTCATGGCGGCTGCTGTGTCCTGTCCTCCTGCAGGAGACCCCGGTGCTCTGGTGGTCCTGGTGGAGGAGGAGCTGGTGGTCATTGACCTGCAGTCGGACGGCTGGCCGGTCATTCAGACTCCGTACCTGGTTCCCCTGCACAGTTCAGCCATCACCTGCTCCCACCACGTCTCTGCCATCCCCCTCAAGCTGTGGGAGAGGATCATCGCTGCCGGAGCGCTGCAGAATACACACTACTCTAAAAGGGTACCAGAAGTCTGTCTGTCCTGTGCTGATGTGGTTGTAGGGTTTTCATCTTTAATGATCTGGAGCCAGCTGTGATGGCATGATGCAGCTTTTCCGTGTCAGGATGTGACTGTGGTCATCTTTCCCTGCTCGGTCCTGCATCACAGACGTCTCACTGTGGCAGGGATGAAGCGGTGATGAAACACAGCTAAACTTTGTGTCTTTATTACATGACATGAACTCCCAGTTAGGAGAAGAGACTGAAGAGGCTAAAATGATTTTACACCATTTCATCATCATCTGATGACTGATGCTGTCCTGGAAATATAATCTTTGGATGTTGACTGGAATGAAAATGGTTGCGCTTGGATATATATATATATATTATGAGGGATGCATGATATAATCGGCCCCCTATCGATATTGGCCTTAAAACTGAGTATTGGACATCGGCCACCCCACCGATATTTAACCGATCAGGCTGCTGTTTCTAAAGTAAAAAAAAAAAAAAACTTCTTCAAAAACTTATTTTTTACTGACTTTAAAACTTCTAAAGACTTGGGGGGGGGGGTATTGATACACTGAAATATTGCGATATTTTCATATGCTGATATCATATTGACATTTTAAAAATGCGGTATTAAACTATTTTACTAACAAATCTCACAATATTTCATCGTTCTGTTATGAAATCTCACAAGAATTCACAGATTTCGCAATATTTTCATATGCTGACATCATATTGACATTTAAAAATGCGGTATCAATTTATTTTACTAACGAAATCTTGCGATATTTCATTGTTCTGTTCTGAAATCTTCATGAAATATTTTGGGATTTTGTAACAGATTGATGAAATTTCGAGAGATTTTGTAAGTGAAATAGATACTGCATTTTAAAATATTTATTTGATATTGGCATATGAAAATATTGCGATATTTCAGTGTATCAATATTTTTTCCCACCCCTATTTTTCAAAGTGTCCAAAATGGATAACAAAACTGCTATTTGCAATGACTGCTTATTTTTTAATTTTTCAGCATTTTAATATCAGTATCGATATCGGTTATTGGCCACATGATTTTTAAAATATCGGCATATCAAATATTGGCCAAAATATCGTGCATCTCTACATCTGGAACCAAAGCTCCGCTAGAGCTGAAGGAGGTTCAGGATGTTGCCAGCGCCCTATGATGGAAAACCAGGCCGGAACCGTACCGATACCAGTCTGGTATCGTGGGAAAAGCACTGCAGCCTCAGAGCGAACCCGTTTCAGATGTCATTGGTTTAGCGTGTCTGTCCTGTGTTCTGCTCATTGGCGTGATAGAACAGTTTATCGAGTCTGCTTTTTTTGCTTCAGTCAGAACTTGATGAAGATCAAAGCAGCCTTAAACTCAGACTCGCTCAGCCCAGAGACGATCCTGAACCCTGAACCTGCTCACATTCCTTCATGTCTCCATCAGCATTAAGTTGGCTTTACTCTTAAACTTCAATTTCCTCTGTTTCTGTCAGCCATGGCCGATAACAGGAGGCCGGAACCTGGCCCCCGACCCTCCACAGAGAGACCTGCTGCTGTCAGGGTGGGTACGGCTGCACGTCGCCACATCTGCCCGGCTGCTTGCAGACTCCTGCAGCTCTGCTTGTTGTTGCAGGCACGAGGACGGGACGGTGCGGTTCTGGGACGCGTCCGGAGTTTGCCTCTCCCCCATGTACAAACTCAGCACAGCTGCAGTTTTCCACACAGATGCCGACCCCAATGACAACATGAACCAGGGCACGGAGGGGGAGTGGCCGCCGTTCAGAAAGGTGAGATCACAGCGGAGCCCCCCCCCTCCTGTCAGTAAAGACCACTACCACCAACAGGAAACAATGGTATCAGCAGCAGGTGAACACTGTCCTGCTGGACCTCCTAACGGGTCTGAACCATGGGGGCCACCGTCTTTACCAGTTTAGTTTGTTTCGTTATACTTTAATTCCAACTGGGAATTTTTATCATTGTTTTTATCATTTGTGTTTTTGCAGCTGCTCTTTTATTTATTTTTATTTCTCATCTTTTAAAAAACCCATAAAACATAAACTGGTCTTGGACATGTCCAAGATTAGCTGCGAAACTGCTTTAACTGCATTAGTATTTATTTCATGTCGTATGAGATACTCCTTCTGGGCCCAGTATTTCAAACATAATCCACCAGGATTAATCCAGGTGGATTTTTTCCAGATCTGATCAGAAATTGGGTATTTCAAACAAGATTTTATCCTGAAGATTTAAATCCAGATCTGTGAACTCAATCCTTCCTTTGATCCAGATTTTTTGCTCTTCTGGGTATTTCAAAAGTTTGGGCCCAAATCTGAATGATTTTGACCCTGAAAATGGGGATTAAAACAAAAAACGAGGTTCGCAGCTGCAGTCACAAACTCCACGTTTCACTCTGAATCTGCTGAATGAATCAACTCTGTTCATATTGAGGAAATATCAGGATCTTTAAAAATGAAATGTTTCAAATGGTGACAGTCAAATTTACAACAAACATGCAACATAGTGTTCTCATCTCTGTTAAGTAAACTGTCTTTGCTTAAAACCATTTTTTCACAGTAAAGATTCGACCGTTTGTGGGTTATGTCTGGGAAGAATTAAATAAATAATAGAAATACATAGTTTTTCTAAAGAAAGTGTGCTAAAGAAAGCTTTGATTGCACCCAATGCACATTTTATGTTCCAGCGATGCTAAATTGACTGTACTTAAAACTTATTTATTTTAGAATAAACTAACTGAACTAACTTACTGTAGTTCTGTTACATGCATTTCTTCAGTTTTTCTCAAGTTAAATATCTTAGTCAGTACAAAGTACAATTTAATTTTTTTCATAACCAATACATTTTAATTACTACCAAATCAAATTCGTACTTATTGTATGAATTTATCCCTGAACAACAGCATAAACAGTAGATATCTCACACAGTGATGGTGAGTTTATCTCCTTACTGTCTTTCACACTTATGGTGCCAACTTTCACACTGAACAGAATTTCTCTACAACTTCCTCTGAATGTGAACATAACAAAGGCAATTAACTCAAATTTCTAGGATAACAGTCCTAAAAGGTTCAATTCCTGTTGAATCTGCATTTCCCATGAGTCTTTGCGGTTCAGATGCATTGAGTTTTCAAAAAGCCCCGTTTGTTGTTCATGCATGCAGAAGTTTTAAAGTCTGTAAAAAAGTTTTTGAAGAAGTTTTTGCTTTTTTAGACTTTAGAAACAGCGGCCTGATCGGTTAAATATTGGAGGGAATATACTCAGTTTTAAGGTCGACATAGGCCGATATTGATAGGGGGTTGATTATATCGTGCATCCCTAATCAGGATAATTTTGATCATTTGATCATTTTGAAAGTTTTGAAATACCCAGATATGAATCCGAGATCCGTGGACCTGAATCCAGGCATTTGGAAATCCAGATCATTTTCATCTGAATTCAAAGTTGTGAAATATTGGGCCCTGAAGACTTTCATGACCAAAAATGTCTCATTGACTTTGCTTAAAACTTCACATTCTAATCTCATAACCATTTCAGTTTAAACCCTTTTATTCTTTCCTGTCAGACTTTCCTCAGGAAGAGAGGATGAGATATTGTCATTATACTGACACAACGTGCAGTCGTAGTACAATGAGTTTGCTTTACTGACTCACATACAGCATCAAAGAAAAACCACGATATTTGCCGTTTTTACTGGACTCCACCAGATTCAGCTGGTTTCTGACAGATGCAGGAAATTCTGGTATTTTTACCAGGTATATTATTCACCTGCGGGACCACCAGGGGGCGATAGCAGGTGTTTGAAATACAGTCGTCAAAATTATTCATACCCTCCAATTAAAGAAAATGCCAAATTCACAATTGTAATTCATATAACAAGAACCAAAAATACTAATAATAGATAAAAATTTTCAAAATTTCAATTTAGTGAATTGAAATAATGATTTAGAGTTGTAGTTGAAAAGAGTAAATTTAAGAAAAACAAATAAAAACTGTCCAGACAAATTAGAGCATCTTTCCCATGAACATGGACCAACATACCTGTCAGCAGGTGCAGACGTCTGATTGGACGTTACAGAAAACACCTGATTGCAGTGATTGTCTTAAAATGTTGCTCAAAAACATTTTAGCTTTGGAGTCCCATCATGCTCGTTTACTTGTTTTATTTTTGTTTGCTTGTTTTTAATATTTCTGTTGAACCACAATTCAAAATCAATGTCGTGATTTTAATAAACATTTCTATATTATTACTTTGTTCAATTTCAACTTATTTACAGACAAATTAATATTTTTCCTTATTTAATGGGAGGGCATGAATAATTTTGAGGACATCTGTAATTTCTGATTAAAATGCGATGCAGAAATTACTTCCCAAACGCTAATCTGAACGAATGTGATCATTTTGTAGCAGCTTTTTGTACGTGGACAAAGCTCAGGAGAAGCTGGTATATTAGAATAAGGCACAAGAGTTGAGCGAAGCCTGTGTGGCCATCAGAGAACCGCCTCCAGCAGTTGGCCATGAATCATCGCCATTTCTCCGACTGGCTCAAATATCATTCGAAGCGGTTTGTAGTGAAAGGAACGTTGAAGATTCAGGATGTGTGGGCTGGAAGTTTTTCTCAGCCCAGCGTTTCCCATAAGAAGTGCTTCAGGCCTGGTTTGGAAACCACTCTGTTTGTTTTCAGGTGGGCTGCTTTGACCCTTACAGCGATGACCCGAGGCTCGGCATCCAGAAGATCCATCTATGTAAATACAGCGGTTATCTGACTGTAGCTGGCACTGCAGGACAGGTAACTGCTCCCGTCAGCTGACTGCACGCACTCACGGTCTCTGCTCCACGTTCATCACTGCTGTGTCAGCAGCTGGGTTTCCATCACACCTGCAGTTTCCGAAATCTAAATATCGCAATTAAAAACTGCTAATGGAAACATTTACATTAAAAAAACTCAAATATCCCAAAAAGTTTTACGCTCTCATGAGGTGGGTTTTCAGACGTTTCCATAAAGCAGTTTTTCGCAAAAGTGTAATGGATAGGGATGTCCGACATTATCGGCCAATACTGGTATTAAAATGTGATTTAGGAAAATATCTGTATCAGTTTTTTGGACCAATGTTTTAAAGAACAAAATGTTGCGAGATTTCATTACTGAGCAACGAAATCTGGCGAGATCTTGTTCCATTAGCGTTGGTCCATCATGTCTAGAAGTCGCTGTCCAGAAGAACTTCATTTCCCAGCATTCCTTTCAGAGTCATGTGACTACGGTGCAGCTGCTGCTGCTACAGACTGACTTGCTTTGAAGCTGCTGATGATGTCTGCTAGTATCTGATATATGGTAGTATGTAATACCTGATAGTATCTGATATATGGTAGTATCTAATACCTGCTAGTATCTGATATATGGTAGTATCTAATACCTGCTAGTATCTGATATATGGTAGTATCTAATACCTGCTAGTATCTGATATATGGTAGTATCTAATACCTGCTAGTATCTGATATATGGTAGTATCTAATACCTGATAGTATCTGATATATGCTAGTATCTAATACCTGCTAGTATCTGATATATGGTAGTATCTAATACCTGCTAGTATCTGATATATGGTAGTATCTAATACCTGCTAGTATCTGATATATGGTAGTATCTAATACCTGCTAGTATCTGATATATGGTAGTATCTAATACCTGCTAGTATCTGATATATGGTAGTATCTAATACCTGGTAGTATCTGATATATGGTAGTATCTAATACCTGCTAGTATCTGATATATGGTAGTATCTAATACCTGCTAGTATCTGATATATGGTAGTATCTAATACCTGCTAGTATCTGATATATGGTAGTATCTAATACCTGCTAGTATCTGATATATGGTAGTATCTAATACCTGCTAGTATCTGATATATGGTAGTATCTAATACCTGCTAGTATCTGATATATGGTAGTATCTGATACCTGCTAGTATCTGATATATGGTAGTATCTATTACCTGCTAGTATCTGATATATGGTAGTATCTGATACCTGCTAGTATCTGATATATGGTAGTATCTAGTACCTGCTAGTATCTGATATATGGTAGTATCTGATACCTGCTAGTATCTGATATACGGTAGTATCTTATACCTGCTAGTATCTGATATATGGTAGTATCTAATACCTGCTAGTATCTGATATATGGTAGTATCTGATACCTGCTAGTATCTGATATATGGTAGTATCTAGTACCTGCTAGTATCTGATATATGGTAGTATCTAGTACCTGCTAGTATCTGATATATGGTAGTATCTGATACCTGCTAGTATCTGATATATGGTAGTATCTAATACCTGCTAGTATCTGATATAAGGTAGTATCTGATACCTGCTAGTATCTGATATATGGTAGTATCTGATACCTGCTAGTATCTGATATATGGTAGTATCTAATACCTGCTAGTATCTGATATATGGTAGTATCTAATACCTGCTAGTATCTGATATAAGGTAGTATCTGATACCTGCTCAGTATCTGATATTTGATAGTATCTGATACCTGCTCAGTATCTGATATATGGTAGTATTTCTCAGAATATGAGAGATACCCTGCACAGTTGTATCTGCATATCGAAACAAAAGATATCGGATATTGGTAATTTATACCTGCTAGTATCTGACAATATCGGTAGTATCAGATATCAGTAAAAAAGTATCTGATATAAAAAAGTATCTGAATATCCTGCTAGTAACTGAAACACTTTTTTCGCATTTCCAGCCATCAGGCCTGATATAGGGTAAAACCAGTTATTCCTTGTTGGTTGTGATGATTATGATCATTTACAAGCATTAACTCTGGAATCGGAGTGATGGGGAATAGCTTTACTGGTCATATGTAGGCTGATATGAAGGAGAATCCCCAAATCGCTAGTAACTGATACAGGATAGTATCTGATTCCTGTTAGTACCTTATACATGATAGTATTATAAGTTCTGTTCATGATATACGGTAGTATCTCACCTGCTAGTATCTGATATATGGTTGTATCTAACACCTGCTAGTATCTGATATACCGCACGTTATCTATACCTCACCAGTATCTGATATATGGTAGCATCTGATAACCTGCTAGTATCTGATATATGGTAGTATCTAATGCCAGCTAGCATCTGACATATGGTAGTATCTAGGAACTGGTGTATCTGATATAAGAGGAATAGTATCTGATACCTGCTAGTATCCAGAATATGACAGTCCTACCTGCCAGTATCTGATATATGGTAGTATTTCATACTTGCTGTATCTGATATTCGGTAGTATCTGTATACCTGGTAGTCATCTGATATATGATAGTATTTTCCTGCTGTATCTGATATATGCTCCGTACATACTGGATCTTTAGCCTCTGAATCTGTATATCTGATATATGGTAGTATCTAATACCTGCTAGTATCTGAAACACGTTTGTATCTCCATACCTCCTCAAAGTATCTGATATATGGTAGTATCTAATACCTGCTAGTATCTGATATATGGTAGTATTTTATAGCTGCTAGTATCCGATATATGGTAGATATTTTAAAACTGATAGTATCCGATATACCGAGTATCTAATACCTGATAGTCAAAGCTGAAAAAAATAAGCAGTTGCAAATAGCAGTATTTGTTACTCCGTTTCTGATACTTTGAAAAATCGATATCTGATATATGGGAAAATAATATCGATGCAGTGAAATATCGCGATATTTTCATATCCAATATCAAATCAGTATTTAAAAATGCAGTATCTAATCGATCTTATCTTGCGATGATGTGGTGGAGAAAGCCAAAACATCGTTCAGTTTTATAATATCTCTCTGTATGAATTCTCGTGGAGATTTGGTAACAGAAACAATAAAAAAAAGCCAATATTAAACACCCCTAGTTATGTAAACACTTTTTTCGGATTTCCAGCCATCAGGCCTGCGTAGGGGTAAAAACCAGTTAATATGATGGCTGCTGATGAATATGGTCATTTACAAGCATTAACTTTGAATGAAGTGCTGGGGAAAGATTTCGTAACATGTAGGACGATATGAAAAATATTGCCGTAATTTTGTTTGTAAAATAGATCGATACCACGTTTTTAAATGTCAATATGATATCAGCATATGAAAATATTGCGATATTTTAGTGTATCTATGTACCTCTAAAGACCACCCCTAGTCTTTAGAGTTTTAAAGTCTAATAAAGAAGTTTTTGAAGAAGAAGTTTTTGTTTTTTGTCAGACTTTAGAAACAGCGACCTGATTGATATCAGTTAAATATCTGTTAATTATCGGTGGGGTGGCCGATGTTCGATACTCAGTTTTAAGCCCAATATAGGCCGATACTGATAGGAGGCTGATTGTATCGTGCATCCCTACAAATAACACCATTCAACGGAAACACCTGCAAATCGCAGTTGTACTTTTTCTAAATTTAAGAAAGATGGTTTTTATTTTTTGAAGAAGCGTGATGGAAACGCAGCTCGTGTCACACAAACAATCCACGAGGAAACGTCCAGAGAGCTTGCAGCTGTCTGTACTCTGTTACTGCTTTGAGTCCGTCCACATTCCTGTGAACGTGTGGTGCAGACGAGCCGACACCGGAGGAGCAGGAACGTGGTTACAGCTCTGTGATGTGTCCCCAGATTCTGGTGCTGGAGCTGAACGACGAGGCGGCCGAGCAGACGGTGGAGGCTAAAGTTGTAGACCTGCTGCAGGGCCAGGAGGGGTTCCGCTGGAAGGTAAAGACCAGCTCTGACAAATATATCATGATATATTTATTTTAGATGACGATATATCCCGGTATTTTTACCGTAATTGTCTCAAAGTTTCATTTCATATCAAACAGCTGTTTGTTAGTATGTTTATCATAAAGGTGTCGCTCCACTGCAGAGATGGAACTGATGAAACACTGGTTAGAGATGTTTGTTAGATCAAAGTAATTAAAGATAGTTGCTTGTTTTTATGATTTCTTTGTAAAAGTCTTGGGGAGGATTGTCTTCCAAATAGTTAAAATAGTCGGGGTGGGAATAAATATCAATAAACTGAAAAATCGCAATATTTTCATATGCCGATACCATATCTACATTTAAAAACGCGGTGTTGATCTATTTTACTGATGAAATCTCAGAAGATATCATCATTTTGTTACGAAATCTCATGAGGCTTCACAAAATACCGCAAGATTTCATCGTTCTGTTTCCAACATGCGGCGTGTGCTGTGCTAAATAACCCATTAGCGCTGTTGTTGGTCATATTGTGTGCTGTCTATTTTTGATTTTATGACAGGTTTTTTTTTTCTTCCTCACACTGCGTGGTTTTTTATTACTGTGCTTGTTGATTGAATCGTTTTAATCGGCCGTGTTAAGAGGAGAATTTCTGTTCCATTGAACAGACAAAAAGTTCTATTCTATTTCTTGAAATCTCATGAGAATTTGAAACAAAATAGTGGAGCGATACCTTTACGCTAAACATGTTTCAATACTTAAAAAACAAGTGTTAGATATGAAAAGAAACTTTCAGATAAGTTAGGGTAAAAATACCGGTTTATATCGTACACGGTCAGGTGACGTCAGTCGAGGTGCCGACGGGTCATTACGACAAAATAAAGCAAAAAAACTTGCACAACCAATCATATTGTCACATATCATATTGTGATATCATGTCAGTATATCGCATAGCCCTAGCTCTGACTGCTGGCATCATAACCACCTCACATGTGCTGAGGCAGGGAGGTGTGTCTCTGCTCCCCCCGGTCCAGATACATGCTTGTCCAGCAGTCTGACTGAGCCGTCGCACTCGTGTGTTCTCGTCCTGTAACCGTCTCCTCTCTGTTAGGGCCACACTCGGCTGGACGTGCGCGAGGAGCCGGTGCAGTTCCCGCCAGGCTTCCAGCCCTTCGCCCTGGTCCAGTGCCAGCCCCCCGCGGTGGTCACCGCCCTCACCCTGCACTCGGAGTGGAAGCTGGTTGCCTTCGGCACCAGCCACGGCTTTGGCTTGTTTGATTACCAACAGAAGAACAACGTCCTCGTAAAGTAAGGAGACGTGGAGGAAGTGTGTTCAAGTCCCAGAGGTCTTCTGTGGTAGCAACTGAGGATGGACCGACACATCGGCCGGACGATATTTTAGGCTGATATTTCAGGTTTTTTGCTGGTATCGGCATCAGCATAATTTACAGACTTTATAAATAACCCAGGTGTGTCTGACCTCAGTAACCGGCCAGGCACACCTGGAGTAATCAGTTTGTCCAGTCATGAAAGACGGGAAGCAAAGGTGCTGTCTGGAGTTCAGGGAGCAGCGGAGTCGCGTATATACGTAGCCCATTAAAGAAGGAAAAAAATCATCTGTCAGTGAAATAAGTTGACGGGAATGTTGGTCCATGTTCATGGGAAAAGTGCTCTGTGTCTTTTTTAATGATTATTTTCAGCCACAGTTCAAAAGCAATACTTTATTTCACTAAATTATAATTATGTAAATTTTGATTTATTTTTTAGTTTATTATATGATTTTTTTTTTGTGAATTTAGTCTTTTCTTTAAAGGGATATTGTGTAAGTTCTCCTGTTATTTATTCACAAAAGCTGATTATTTGGTTCAAAAGTGTTTTTCATTAATCAGTAATCACTCCCATCAACAAACTGAAGTGCTCCTCTAAGTTCTAAATTTGCCGTTCGTATCATTCATTTACACATCGAGCGGGGCGGCTCGGTGAAGGCTGCCATGTCGTATCGCCATGTTTTTACGTTCAGGAGAAGCGTGACAGCAGGAAAACACAGAAACTCACCGGACACACCGGAGTTTTCAGCTCAGTTCGAGGTAATGCCTTTGAAAAGTCACCGCGCTGCAGTGGGAGAAACCAGCGTCTCACTGATGCTGCGTTCACGTGCAGTCGGGCAGACGGCCGCCGGTAACAAACCAGATGTCATTTTAATCAATGAAGCCGAGCGAAAGACGGTAAAACATGGGTCAGGGAAAACAATACGACATCGCCATGACAACCGAACAGATGTGGACTGATATCACTGTAACTGACGGACCACATCTTCACATAGAGGCCAGTGATAACTTTACATGCAGCGGATGTCGTCGGTCTGCCCGGTTTCACGCGAACGCAGCATGAAAAGTACGACGAAGCTGCTCCCGATTACACAGTGTCCCTTTAAGGTATAAATAATTTTGAGGACGACTGTAAATTCAGTTGAATACATTTATCATACTTCTTTCTATCATGAGTTGTGTTGTCAAAAAAATGGATTCTCAGATACTAATTGATTATAAAAATGAGTTTCTAGTTAAATATTAATCAGCACAGGAATCGATACATAAATGTCACTTTGGCGTCTGCTGAGTCTCTGAAAGTATCAGCCGCCTCTGCCCTTTTAAACAGGCATTACTGCGGGCAGCCCCTCCTCTACAGCAGCTCCCTGCAGGACCCATTGTTTACAGTGTGGCTAACTTAGCGACTTTAAACCTCTCTGTTAACGTTTTAGTTTAAAAAAGTGACAAGTGATAAATCCGGAGAGTTTTTCTGGTGTTATTGGAGACTCATGCAGACTTATTTGAGGGCGCGTATTGTTTACACTTATCTACGAGCCGCGGCTGCTACAGCAGGCCCCGCCCCCATGTATAAGCAGGCCCCGCCCCCACGTAGAAGCAGGCCCCGCCCCCGCGTAGAAGCAGCAGCATCTCAGAGCAGATGTTCTCTGCTCCATAAACACATGAACCTGCTGATGATGATCTCATCCTGGCTTACAGTCACACAGTGAAGCCTTTTAATATAGATTGTAGATAAAACATTCAAAAAGTTCATCTTAAAGGTAGAGTCTGACGTCCCCCCACCGTTTCTGTTTGCAAACAGCAGCATTCAAACGTAGCGCCCCTCCCTCTCAGGCTAAAAGCCGCCTCGTTCTTCAAACTATTCAGCTTCAACGACTCCTTCAGAGCTCAGAAGCGGTAAAAGCCAAACTAATATCAACCCTGGTTTTCCATCTTGCACTATCTAAAGCTCTTACCTTTTCTTCGGTGCATCGGCCGTTTTTTCTTTCTTTTTCCTTGGAGAGTTGGAGTGACTGGCGTCTGCTCCAATCATGAGCTTATTCCCACACAGCGTCATGTCCTTAGTTCTGTCTTTGGACTGTGATATAAACAGAAATCTCCCCCCAGAAACGTCCTGAACACAAGAAAACAAAGCTAAAGAGCCAATTACAGGCAGGAGGAGAGAGTTGCATTCAAACGCACCACGGCACGCGAGTAGAGGCCCAAAGGCGGGTTTGAGACGGATTTCACTTGCACAAGTCGAACGTTTATTTTCAGGGGGGGAAACGTCGGACTCTACCTTTAAATAAGACCATTAACTAGTGGTTGAAGGTTTTTAGTTTCTCTCTTGAATCACAGTGGAGTTGGAGATGAGACTGGATGATCTCTGCACAAACTACATCTTTAAAATGTATTTATTTTACATTTATGAGGTCTTTGCTCATATTTATTTTTATTTTGTTGTATTGTTTGGATTTTTTTTTTCTTTTTTTCCCCCCCTATAGTATTGAAAATAGTATCAAGTATGGACCACCATCCTTAGTATCGGTATTGAGAATGACATTTTTATTATCGTGACAACCCTAATCATGAGAAATAAGCACCTGGGGTTGGATCTTCTCTTCCTGTCATGATCTAAATGACCTGCGGCTGCAGAAGCGCTGCTTCTGATGATGAGCCGTCGTCCACTGGGTCAAAACGACAGCGTCCACATCCTCCCCCGAGCTCTGTCGGGAAGTTCAGCAGTTATTCAGCGGGATATGATCAGTGCTGCGTGAACCAGTGGAGACTGGTCAGTATTCAGAGGAACTGCTGCAACTCTGACAGTCTGACTGGACAGAAGACGAAGCCTCACTCAGCTCAGTCTTTAAATATCTTTATGTGATATTATCTGGTTAAATGACCTGATCTGGTTATTTTCTGTCGCACACACCAGCACATCTTTTCTCCTGGGGAAATGCTTGTATGATGCCTAAGCGCTGTGTCTGTTTCTTAATTCCAGGTGCACACTGAACCCCAGTGACCAGCTGGCTATGGAGGGTCCTCTGTCCCGGGTGAAGAGCATCAAGAAATCCCTGCGGCAGTCCTTCAGGCGAATCCGACGCAGCCGCGTGTCTCTGCGGAAGCATCACGTCAACAACGCTGCTAAGGTAGCGCCTCGCCGCCGCGTAGCTGGCGCCTCGCCGCCGCGTAGCTGGCGCGCAGTTTCTCCTCCGTGTCTGAGTGTGGTCTCCTCCAGCAGCTCCAGGAAGCCAACGCTCGTCTGGAGGCCGAGCTGGCCGAGATGGAGCTGGCTCCGGTCCAGAGGAAGATCGAGGCCCGCTCCTCAGACGACTCCTTCACCGGACTCGTGCGGACGCTTTACTTCGCCGACACCTTCCTGTCAGACAGTGAGTTCCCGTCAGCCAGCGGCCGCTACGGACCGATCGGTGATCGATAACCAGATAAGAACGACTGCACGTACTGGTGAACTGCTTCTCTTCCTGGTAACGGGAGTTTTCCTCCACTCTGTGTTGTAGGTTCTCATAACACCCCGTCCCTGTGGGCGGGGACTAACGGCGGGGCGGTGTTCGCCTACATGCTCCGCCTCCCCGCGGTGGAGCACCGAGCAGACGAGGCCGTCTCCGCGCAGCCAGGTGAGGACACGTTTCTGCTCGGGCCGTTTCCATTCAGGGATGCACGATCTAATCAGCCACACCACCGATATTTAACCAATCAGGCCGCTGTTTCCAAAGTCTAAAATATCGATACACTGAAATATTGAGAGATTTTCATATGCTGATAGATCGATATTTAAAATTTGGTATCTATCTATTTTACTGATTAAATTGAATTTTACTAATTAAATTAAAGCGAGATTTCGTTGCTAAAATAGATCAATATCGCAATTTTAAATATTGATATGAAATCTGCATATGAAAATATCGTGATATTTCAGTGTATTGATATTTTTCCCAGCCCTAGGAAATAACCAAATATCCCCTGCTTTTGGGTATTGCTTATTTTGTTTTTCTCAGGTAGAAGAAAATCCAGGTGGTTCTAGGATATAAGGCACATATCCTTTTAGTTTTGTTTGAACAGCTGTCATTAAGTTTGACTTGTTCTACATAAACACAAGTTGAGGTATTTTTCTAATTTTGCACAAGGAATAAATATTATATCATTTATTTGTCAGCTGTAATATGAGTATCGATATCGGTTATCGGCCACAGGAGTTTTAAAATATTGGCATATGAGATATCGGCCAAACTTCCAATATCATGCAACCATCGTTTCCTCTTCTGTCTGTGTCGTGACTCTGGCTCGTCTTCCTCACTCAGCCAAGGAGATCCAGCTGATGCACCGCGCGCCCGTGGTCGGCATCGTGGTCCTGGATGGCCACGGATCTCCGCTGCCCGAACCTCTGGAGGTGGCTCACGACCTGGCGCGCTCACCTGACATGCAGGGCTCGCATCACGTCCTGGTCATATCTGAGGAGCAGTTCAAGGTCAGACACACACCAGAGATGAAGAACGATGCAGACGAGCTCCTGCAGTCTGACCCGGTTACTGTTCAGGTCCATCAGATAAACTCCACGTTCTGAGTTACGATTAATCTGCTGGTGTGAGTTTGAAGTAAACGGGTCATCAGCCTGGTGATGACATGATTGTTTCTGTTTATGGTCCGAGTTCTTGATTCAGATGTCTGTGAAAGTGATGGAGAGCCAGACATGTTTAGGATTTACCCGAGATGGAAGGGTGTGTCATGCCTGCATTCAGTGTTATCAGTCGGGTCGAGTATCGATCGGAACCGGTACTAACTTTCCAATTCTCCTGGAATTGTTCAAATTTTGAAATATTGATACCCAATCCGCCGAACCAGCAGAAGCAGCAGAACCAGGGTTCCCATGGGTCCTTAAAAAGTCTTAAATTTAAATCCTGGAAATTAAGGTCTTAAAATGTCTTAAATTTACCCTAAATTTAGGTGTAGTTATTCAATTTTCAGCCGGTGTGTTAAATGCTGATGGGAAAGCAGAGCGCCCCCACCATAATGCATCTAATACTGTGTATGTGTGTGTGTAAATTGGTGTCATGTCCGTCGTAGGGTTGCACGATATACCGGTACCAGTATAGTACCGCAATACTAAAGCGTTTAAAACGGTACTATACCAGCATTTAAAAAGAAACGGTACCTTAAAAAGAAAAAAACGCAGCTAAATTGGTAAATTGGAGCCTGTCTCTTTAAGAGCGGCGAGGCCAGCAGTGAGTGTGACGTAGTTAATGATGCGGCTCTCAGCGAAGCACCTTCACTGAGGAGGAGGAGGAGGAGGAGACGTCAGGTAGCAGACAGGCTGGTTCATGGCGAGTGGACGCTGCCGCGGATACCTGAAGTTTGAAGTGTTGCCTCCGTTAGCAGACAGACTTTGTAGCATCGCTTTCACTGCGGTGCTTCAGTGTTCAACGGCTCGCCTTCATCATTAGCTTTGAATCCGTAATACTTCCAAACTGTACTTTGAGCCCCTACTTTATCAACACGGGCTTTTCCAAAGCCGTCATCTTTTCTTTTTTCCTCTAAAGGAAAACTACGCGGACTTAGTGACTTCAGTCAGGAACAACTGGTGCTGATGTTGTTCAGTTATGTTGAAGTAAAAAGCACAAAACCTTCCAGCCCAGTAGAAACCTACAGAAGCCTCCATACGACACATAAACGGTTAATAAATACATTTTTAATTTTCTTCAAAGTTATTACATCCTTAAAATGTTTAAATAAGTTTAAAAATGGTGACAGAGATGAACTGACTGATATGTTCAATTATTATATATATATTATAATTATTAATACAACTTGACTGATGTTGAAGTCAGTCACACAAACATGATTTTATAGACATTACCTAATAATGTTTCATATCATAAACTATTGACACACAACTTTAAATAAATTAACATTTTGAAACACATTTTAAAAAATATTCCAAAAGCCTTACAATATGTAATTTATTTAGATAGTTTTACAATTTATTTTTCCAATTATGTCCATATAAAGTTTCATGTATAGAATGATTTTGATTTTAATTTGGCATTGCTTTATATTACTGGTTCTCTGTGTTTTAAATTGAAGATTTTACTTCTTTATTTGATTATTTTAAAATAAAGACTTCAAGAGAAATAACACAAATAAAAGAAATAAATATTGAGTTTGGTTTACCTTTTTAAAAAAGTATTGAAATACCGAAAAGTATCGAAATACTAAATGGTATCGTGACAACCCTAGTCCGTCGTGTCAATGAGAGTTTGGGTGATTATCAGGCGTTTTACGTCGGCTACAGGCGCTGACCTCCGAGTGTGTCTGCGGCACAGTGTTGCCAGTTTAGGACGACGTGGCTATGTTTTGCCAGTTTTCAGGCCCCTTTAGCAAATTTTCCCCTCAAAAAGGCGACTGTGACAAATCTAGCAGCTTTTCTGGTGGTGAGACTTTGAGACTGAGGTGAAAGTACAGCAGGTGCGTGTGCAGACTCCTTCATCCTTCAGAAACTCCGTCTCGTCCTCGCGTGTTTCTGCGGCGTCTCTGTTCACACTCCGCTGCCGATTCAGTTCTTTGATAATGAACTCAACAGTCTGATGTTTTTGATGTGGTTTCCATATCTGCATGTCATCGCTGCTCTCTGTGTCGCTCCGCTCTGTTGCGCCGTGATGTGACGACACGTGCGCGTGACAGTGCGCGTAGCGTGCGCTCAGACAACACATCAACCACCTGAAACTCGGACACAAATATCAGTGTTAAAGCTCTACCGAGAAGGTGGACATGGAAAGACTCGCGCTGCTACATTAGCACGTTATGTCAGGACGACTGTGCACGTCGTGGGAACGCGCACAGCTGAAGCCTCCGTGGCTGCAGATGTAGGCAACTTTGTGTCACTGATGTCAGCAGTTATCTGAGATCTGAACCGTGAGAAAATTCAGCAGCTCACCGAATGAAACGGTTCTGATCAGAGCTTTTTCACTCTTTCCCGTCCTCAGTGTTTCTTCAATAATCAGTTTGGAAATTGTGACGTCACAGCATGTAGCTGTCACATGAACGTGTCATATTAACACGTCATGTTGTAACAAGGGGGAGGTGACCTGTTAAAGAGTTTATGAATGCTTCCCCCCCCTCAAATTATTCTTTTAAATATGAAATGTCCCAAATTTTCTTCCGGGGTAGCAGGAGCCCTGCTCTGGAAGTGTTTCCGTTCCCGTGAACCACGGACAGTGGGCAGCGTCCTCATTGTGGCTTCACTTTATTAAAGATAAATACCACTCTGCTCAGTGTAACACTGGCAGTGTTTCCCCTACGCTGACTCAGCACGACTGAGTCCGCCACAGCACAGCGAGCCACCATGGCGCTAACAATACGGCCGAGCTATGACGGCGATGCTGTCAGCGCCACGACTTCAAAATGCTGCCTCCAGAAGCGCAGCAGTGGCACTCTGTCAGACATCTGCTCTGCACGTGAACACGGCGACGGCAGGGAGGCGGAGCCACGCTCAGTTTACCGCCCGCAAACCCCAAATCAGCTGTTCTCAATGGAAAAATGCCAATTAATGTCAGTTTCACAGATGAATTTCCCTGCATTAGCAGTTTTGACAGATGTATGTGTACATATTTATTGATAATTATAATATTTGTGATGATGATGATGCAGTTTATTTATGAAGCGCCTTTACAGGAGGGATAAAACAACAGTAAAAACAGTAACATTTAAAAAACATCAGATTAAAATATGTTCAATACAACATAATAAAAGGGAGGAAAAGAAGAGAAATCAACAACTAGGAAAGTGGTAAACAAGAAGGAGAGGTGTAAATAAAAACATTTCAGACGTTAAAAACTGATGTAAAACAGTGGGTTTTCAGGAGTTGAGTTCAGTGCAGTCCAGGAGGGTTTTGGGGCGGGGGGGGGGGGGGGGGGGGGGGGTGTAAGTTCTAGAGGGAGGGGGCAGCAACCCGGAAGGCTCAGTCCTAAGTGTGTGTGTGTGTACATATATATGTAAGATAATGTGCGTTTGTGTTTTATACCTGCAGTATGATGCGTTTCAGGTAAATGTTTTGACTCCAGAGTTTGGGTTGTTGCGGGGGGGTGAGAATGAAACGTAAACCGGGTGTGTGTTGTCATGTTCAGGTGTTCACTCTGCCGAAGGTGAGTGCGAAGATGAAGCTGAAGCTGACTGCTGTTGACGGCTCCAGAGTGCGGCGGGTGGGCGTGGCCTGGTTCGGCAGCAACCGCACAGAGGACTACGCAGAGAGCGGCCTGC
The DNA here is from genome assembly GCA_023101725.1 of Atherinomorus stipes. Lineage (NCBI taxonomy): Eukaryota > Metazoa > Chordata > Actinopteri > Atheriniformes > Atherinidae > Atherinomorus > Atherinomorus stipes. The sequence continues at coordinate 65,021 of JALJCO010008900.1, forward strand.
TGGTTCTGACCAATCAGGGTGACGTGCACGTCGTGTCGCTGCCGCACGTCAAGATGCAGGTTCATTACCCCTGCATCCGCCGAGAGGACGTCAGCGGCATCGCCTCCTGCGTCTTCACCAAACACGGCCAGGGTGAGGCAGACGCCGGGAGTTTCTGTGACATCATCTCACCGTAACCTGTCAGGTTTCATCCTCACAGCGACGTCCGTGCTCCATCGCCTGATCCCAGAATCCAACTCTGCGTTCAGACCAAAAGCAGCAAGGACGTTGGAAGTTAAACATTTTCACTGGGGTTGGGCATCGTTTTAATTTTAACGACTCCGGTTCGGCCGGCAACGCGTAGTAAACTAAACCTTCTTTCACCTCAATCTCAGAAGTTTCCAGTGAGACCAGAACGTGCCGCTAGACTTGTTTTCTGTAAAGAAAGTTAAGAGGGTCCGAAAACCCGCAAAATATTAGCAACTAAGTCACCGAGTTTTGCCATGTGCGTCAGCGTAATCGGGTGTACCAGAAACTCGGTACTAACAAAGGTTCCGCTTCCGGTGGAGTCTATGGTGTTCGGCGGACTGGGCATCAGAAATAGAAATTTTAAGATTTGAACGATTCCGGGAGAATTGGAGAGTTAGTCCCAGTTCACATCGATTCTCGATGCCCGACCCTAGTTTTCACCGAGAGCAGCGTCCTGAGCAGCAAAGCCGTCTGCCGCTGTCTGCCACGTGTCTGCCACGTGTCCATGGCGTCCAAAGCGGCACCAGATGAGAAGCTGAGCTTCTGTTCACTTTATGGTAATTAGCTATGACGCGATTCAACGGCAACCAATCAGAGTAGAGGTGTCCTTCGACTGAGCGGGTCCATAGAACAACGCGTGTAACTTTGGTTCCTAGAACACGCTCGTTCTGTCACGGACGCTGAGAGGCTGATTATCCATGTTCGGGCTCATCCTGTCCTTGTTAATGTTCATTTTGGCTGCCGGGACCAAAATAAAACACCTGCTGGACGTCCACCCGGAAGTCCGGCCGGAACATCTCTGTCCATCAGGGTCCGCCTGAAAACGTGGGTCTCGGTTCGCTTACAAACGGACTATCAATCAATCAATCAATCAATCTTTATTTATGAAGCGCTTTTCCAGCAGGTTACGCGACTCAAAGCGCTTTACAGTTTAAAAACAGACCCGCCCGCCCACTGAAGAACGGGGAACGGGGCGGACTCTGGCTATATTTTTTAGATGGTAAAACCCTATTTTTGTGATATTCTTTATGTGTGGAATAAAAGTCAGCTCAGAGTCAAAAATCACGCCCAGATTTTTTACTTGTAATGATGGATTAAAAGATAAAGATTGTAGTTTGGGTAAAAGTGTCTCTCTCTGGGCTTCAGGACCGATGACTAAAACCTCAGTTTTGGCCTGGTTAAGCTGGAGAAAGTTTTCTGCCATCCAGGATCTGATGTCTGAAATACAGTTAAAAAGTGCATCCACTGGCCTCGAGTCACCAGGAGACATAGAGATGTACAACTGTGTGTCATCAGCGTAACTGTGAAAGTTGACTCCATGTCTCCTGATGACCCCGCCAAGAGGGAGCATGTACAGATTAAAAAGCACAGGGCCCAAGATTGATCCCTGAGGCACACCACATGTGACTTTGTGAACCCTGGAGGAGCAGGTATCCAGACTTACCATAAATGTCCTGTCTGTGAGGTAGGAGGTGAACCATGTGTGAACAGCACACAGCACTATCCAGCAAAGACATCCAGCACACCTGATGGAAGTGACATTTGTCAACCATAATAAAGCAGAAGAAGAAGAAGAAGGAAGTGGGGTAGATTATCGATTGGGTCGCAGGAAAATAAAGCAAACGGCGTGTTTTTGAACAATCTGAAGTCAAAACAATAAACAAATGGAACATGTGCAGACAGAGATGATGATGAGAAGCAGAAAGATTTCCACGTCAATCACGTCCATTTTTCTTCCTCCTGGTTCATCATCATCAGTGGTTGTATTGGGGAGCGTTGCCCCCTAGCGGGCAGTTGTTGTAACTACGGTGGTTGAACCAGGCGGTTTGCCCCACTTCAGTTACTGCAGTATGAACACAAACCAAAGCAAAGAAAGGTCCGGAATTTTTCAGAAATCCCTGCCCAGTCGGACCGAGGTCCCGGACTATGCTGGTGTGAATGCACCCTAAAGGCCTTTTCACACCGGGACCGATACGAATAAACGGCAGGAGAAATATTGACACATTTGTCTATACACACCTGCTCCGACGCGAAATTACGAAGATGCACGAACAAACTGGCATCTGTTACTCCAGAGGAACGCGAGCACGTGCAGCAGTGATGGAGGGAGAGGCTGACACAGACATGCTGAAAAACAGCTGATCTCACCGTGGAGATGCCAAATACAGATTTTAACTAGAACACCGGTAGCTAATAACCTGGAATGGCTACAGATGCAGGAAAACACGGTTACTTCAGCGGTGATTTTTCCCCTCGTCTGCCAGACAAGATGCTGCGATACAAAGATGAAACACCTGAACCATAATGACACAGAAGCAGCCACACTTCTCTCTGTGACGGTCCGAGCGCCTTCTCTGATTGGTGGATTGCGTATCTTTCCAATAAAATTTTTGGAGTAGGTTTGAAAAGGCCTTAAGCGGGCTTTAAGTAAACAACCGAGCAGCTTTTTTTTCTTTTTTTTTAATTTGAGGGAGTTCTGATCCAGTCTGGGAATAAAACGGACCCACAGTTGCTTTCTTCTCACTAACACGTTAAATGTGATGGATGACGGAAATAAGGATGCAGAATGTTGCAATGCTAAGTTGTTAGCATGTAAATGCAGCAGTATGACAGATATATGACTGTTCCCGGGGAAGAGACACACTCTACACACTTGTTAAATTTAGTTGATGTGGTAATTTTATAAGGTAATCGTGGTCTCAGCCTCTGAATTTAGATATTTGAACTACAAGCCAGAGTTAGCCTGTTGCTACCGTTAGCATACAGTCCATTAGTTTACTCAACGATCAAACCGTAAACAACTTGCAGATTTATAACTTTATTACTTCAGTAGACATCGTGTCTCTAACTCTGGACTCAGACAACGGCCTCTAGAGTGAGATTTTCTGACGGTGCAGGTGAGTCTGGACATCTTTCATGTCATCCTGCACTCTCAGACCCGGCGGGTCTGGTTCTGGAGAACATTTATGCGGCTGGAGAGGACACAGAGATCATATGAGCCATAATCAGCTCCTCCATCCACGCGGACCCGCGCGATGAGAAATCTGTATTTAGGCAGATTTCTGTCTCATAAATGGACCACAGAAGGAAAGTCCGCCTACTGCTGCTGCTGTTTGAAGCATCGGCTCTCCTTATGAAGAGAATTACAGGAGAAACCACCTGATCCAGCGTCCTCGTTACAGACAACTCAGCCACGGAAAACCTAAATCTCTCTTCTTTGCGTTTTTGGAAAAAAGAAGAGATCCCCACAGCAGCGGGTTATAAACGGTCTCCATGCAGGGAAACGCAAACATGAGCATAAACGAAGCGCATGTCAGGTCTCTGGTGGGAAGAGGAACTGTTCATCCAGATGTCAAACATCCCGATAAAAGCCGAACAACCGAAGCGCCGTGTGCTCGTCTGCACCGCAGCACGAAGTCCGAGACTCATGATCCACAAGCTGATGGGTAAAAACGACGGTTTGTGTCGTAATTATGTATTATATGTAAATCCTAATCGTTTTCTGCTCAGTAATGCATGTCATGCTGCTTGTGACTAGATGGTGATTTTCATTTCTGTTCATGCTCTGTGATTTTTTCTGTATTACTGACCACACAAACGTCCTGCAGCGCTGCAGCTTTAACTGAGGCGAGCAACAGCAACGACGCTGTCAGAAGTTCGTTTGCAGCTCCTTTAAACGACTCGTGCGATTTAACTGTGACGTCAGTCACGTGAAGAGCGACCACAGCTTTTGGTCTGACCGGTGGTTGGTGTTTGTCTTTCGGAGGAGCTTCCAGCTGTAGTCTCTCATCCTGCGAACGCTGAACCTGTTCTGTCGTTTCCAGGCTTCTACCTGATCTCTCCCTCGGAGTTCGAGCGTTTTTCTCTGTCCACGCGCTGCCTGGTGGAGCCTCGCTGTCTGGTGGAGGAGCCTCTCCCTCCGGCCTCCTCCAACCATCAGCAGCTGGATGCAGCTTCTTCTGCTCATCGGTACCCAGACTGTCCTCAGCTTCAGCTCCGTGTGGAGGTTTTCTCAGGAACTGACATTTTTATCTTCTCTGTCCTGCTAGGAACACACAGGAGGGGGAAGATGCAGGTAAGCGTGTGCTGGAGGCTGGCAGACTGCATGTGCAGCGTCTCAGTGGTAGGGCTGTGCCATATGCTGATATTATATCGCAATATGATATTTACATTAAAAAAGATATGATATTTGAACATATCGTTATATGGTGGTATCAGTTGTGCATTTTTTTTTGCTTCATTCTTTTTTCCTAATGACCCGGCTGCACCTCGACTGACTACAAAGGGGTCACCTGGTTATTTAATAAAGGTGGGAAAAAATATCGAGACACTGAAATATCCTGATATTCTCATATGCCGATACCATATCTATATTTTAAAACGCGGTATCGATCTATCTTACTAATGAAATCTTACGAGATATCATCGTTGTTACATAAAACGATATCTCGCGAGAATTCATAAGTGAAATAGATCGATACCGCATTTTTAAATATAGATATGGTATCAGCATATGACAATATTGCAATATTTCAGTATATCAATATTTTTTTTCATCCCTATTATTCAAAATGTCTGGAAGACAATCCTCCCCAAGACTTTTACAAAGAAATCATAAAAACCAGCAACTATCTTTTATTACTTTGATCTAACAAACATCTCTAACAGTGTTTCATCAGTTCCATCTCTGCAGTGGAGCGATACCTTTATGATAAACATGTTTCAATACTAAAGAACAGCTGTTTGATATGAAATGAAACTTTCAGACAAATTAAGGTGAAAATACCGGTATGTATTGTATATCATCTAAAATGAATACATGGTGATATGATATTTGGTCCATATGGCCCAGCCCTACTCAGCGGCGGATGCAGCTCCAGGATGTGCTTGTGCTGATGTGCTGCTGCCTGTTTTACACACGTTTGTGGCTGTCTGTACTGATGTGATGTCTCTGCCTGCTGCCTGTCTGTTCCAGAAAGTGCAGCTAGACGTGTTATGGAGCATGCTTTGCTGAATGACGAGAGTGAGTACTCCAGAGAAACGAACCGAGGAGGGAATGTGAAAGTCCTGTAGCAGGCCGCTCTCTCTGTTCGTCGTCCACTTAGTCTGCTTTTCTTACCTGTTACGTCAGCTGTCTGCTCACATTGCCGTCACACACACATGAAGCAACATTATCTCCTGTGACTGCCGTCAGCTTTACTCTCTCTGTGACTGAGCTGCTGCTGCAGGTCTCCCTGTGATGCTCAGCTTTGTTCACAGCCGTTTCACGTTCTTTTTCAGAAGTTCTCCAGGAGATCCAGAAGTCGCTGGAAGGAGACCAGACGTAAGTATCAGCCACGTTCATCTGCCTCCACAAAGCAACCGTTTAACATGTGGAGTGTAGGGATGGGTGTTGGTAAAGACGTCATATGTGGGTAACGACACGATAAAATATTGCGATACTGTGACACTGCGATATACAGTTGTGTAAAAAAGTGTTTGCCCCCGTCCTGATTTCTTCATTTTTGGCATGTTTGTCACACTTATATGTTTCAGATCATCAAACACATTTAAGTATTAGACAAAGATAACACAGCAAACACAAAATGCAGTTATTAAATGAATATTTTTATTTTTAAGGAGGAAAAATCCAAACCTCTGTGGTCCTGTGTGGAAAAGTGATTCCCCCCCCTGTTAAAACATAATAACTGTGGTTTATCATCTTTGAGCTGAGTTCAGTTTCTCTATCCACATCCAGGCCTGATTACTGCCACACCTGTTCTCCATCCAGAAATCACTTAAATAGGACCTGCCTGACAAAGTGAAGTAGACCAAAAGATCCTCAGAAGCTAGACATCATGCTGCCATCCATTTTTCCCCTTACTGATGATGATGATTGATGTTTAAGTGTCAAGCACCTTGGTTGATGCCCAGTCCTCATGGACTTATTAGGCACTATCAAATAACAAACAATGCAATAGACTCCTGGCAAAATACAACACAAAGCATGACATAATAAAAACCTATGAAAATTTGGGCACATACAGAGAAAATTCGGGGATTATCACGCTTACCGGAACTTCCCGGTATTTGGGCACTTCCTCTTCCGGGTCATTTTAACAACAGCCGTTCCTGTCTGATTCGCAGCTGTGAAGGGCCGAACTTTATAATAAAACACACGTTTGTTTGTCGCCGGTGGGGGCCACCGGCACTTCACAGCATGCTAGCATTAGCCAGCTAGCGTTTACTGACGTGCTTAACATTGTGCGTCTTAAAACACACAAACATCTGAAAATCGGGTCTGTACCCCCCCCGTTTCCAGTGGAACAACTGGGGACTGCCAAGAAAGGAGACGCTTTCAGATGCTTGTGTGTTTTCAGCCGCACAAAGTTAGGCACGTTATCAAGCTGGCTAATGCTAACCTGCTAACAGTCCGCCAGCTACTACTCTGTTAAACTTTGTAAATCGGATAAACGCCAATGCCAAGTTTTCATTCCAGACTGAAGTGATGCTGAGGAAGAAGTGGATCAAAACGACCGATTCGCCGCGGTGAAGGACCGAACTTTATAATAAAACGACACACGTTTGTTTGTGGCCGGCAGACTGCGCAGTCGTGTTAGCAGGTTAGCATTAGCCAGCTCGATAACGTGCCTAACTTTGTGCGGCTGAAAACACACAAGCATCTGAAAGCGTCTCCTTTCTTGGCAGTCCCCAGTTGTTCCACTGGAAATGGGGGGGTACAGACCCGATTTGTGTGTTTTCAGCTGCGCAAAGTTAGGCACGTCAGTAAACGCTAGCTGGCTAATGCTAGCATGCTGTGAAGTGCCGGTGTTGTGCCCCACCGGCTACAAACAAACATGCTACGTTGTTTTATTATAAAGTTCGGCCCTTCACTCTGGAGAATCGCTTTGATCCACTTCCTCCTTAGTATCACTTCAGTCTGGAATCCGTGAAAATTTAAGTAGGGTTGGCGTTTATTCACGTTATCTACGAAGTAAAGCAGGGACATTGAACTGGGCCGGAAGTGGGCCGTCTAAGTGTTTCAAACCGGAAGTTCGGAACACGGAAGCGTGATAATCCCCCATACTTCATCAAACAGGATACAAAATGCTTTGCTGCAGATACCGTGGTTGTTTCTCAATACCAAGTTCGCTAAGAACAAACTTGTGTACTTGCTAGTATGGACTTGTTGGAAGTACAGACTTCTGAGGACGGAAGGACGCAACTTCACTCGTTGCACATTTGGATCAGAAGCATACTTGATTACGTCAAAGACGTTACTGAAGTTGTGTCATAACAAATATCTAATACTAAAATAATAAGTAGCAATAACCCTGCTTGAATGTGGCAGTTAAAGACAGCTAATCTGCGCAACCGTCTTACTTACTGTTAGCTACCGTTAGCTGTTCAGCCCATTTGTGAAACCGCTAGTCACTTTTAACTCATTCACTGCCATTGACTTCTATAGCCGTATACAGCAGGGAAAAAAAGTATTGTAATTTTTACCAGATGTCGCCAGATTTTCACCAGATTGTGTTCATATCAATAGCTCTACTAGAAATATATTTTCGGAGAAAAATGTTGACATGTTCAATACTTTTCTCCCCGCTGAAAACGGCTATAGACGTCAATGGCAGTGAATGAGTTAATAACGGTTTAAAATGTATCAAACCACCAAGAAGTTGAAGTAAAACAACTCTGTTGTAGAAAAGTTATATAAAACCAACGTTACGTAAAATAATGAGTATTTTCAGCACTTATAGCAATTACTTTTCTCCTCCACCATTGTTATGCCGCAATGCCTTATGGGATAGAAAGGTGTCGGAAGTCCACAAAAGTCATCTCCAATGCAGACTCGGAAAAGTGGGCGGAGCAAGTACACATCCGGGAATATGGAGCGTACTTGTCTTGATGCGTTCTTTGAACTGGAACAGTACTTGGACCTCTACTGATGACGTTTCAAAAGTACACAAGAATGCAAGTCCGCAAAAGTACGCATATTGAGAAACGGCCCTGGCCTTTTCCACAAGATTTTTGTGAATTCTCGCGATATTTCATAACAGAACGATGAAATATTGCAAGATTACTGTAATAAAATAGATCGATACCACATTTTTAAATATCAGTATTAGGGATGAGCGAGTACACCATTATCTGTATCTGTTAAACCATCTAAATTATCTGTATTTGTACTCAGAGTCAGCGGGGCTTAACCCGGAAGGGGGGGGTGGAAGTGGGTGTGGTTTAAGTGGAAGTGGGTGTGGTTTGAGTGGAAGTGGGTGGGGTTTGACTAGTCTTTAGAAGTTTTAAAGTTTGTAAATCCAAAAAGAAGTTTTTGAAGAAGAATTTTGTTTTTAGACTTTAGAAACAGCGGGCTGATCGGTTAAATACTGGTTAAATATCGGTGGGGTGGCCGATGTCTGATACTCAGTTTTAAGGCCGATACAGATGGGGGGGGCTGATCATTTGGTGCATCCCTGGTCCAGATGTGTTGATTGAAGCTCTCCGTTTTCCTCAGGTCATTCCTGGAGAACAATGTGAAGACCGCCACGGCCTGAGCAGCGTCTCATCGGTTCAGGTGAGACGGAGCTCCGATCACGTCCCCCCCTCCCCCCGTGATCCTTCATTTCCAGCTCATACGTGTCGCTTGTGTCTCCCCAGAGAAGAGACGTGTGGTGCCGTCCTCGCGCTCGGCTAACACAACCACTACTGACTCCACCGTTCACGCCCGGGGCTCCGGGTCCCGCAGCTCCCAGCACTACAGCTGTAAAGACTGCCGGTGGACGAGCCCCCACCAGCTGTGCCTACAGACCACACACTGTCACTTCAGAAGCTTTTACTCCAGAACTACGTGAAGAACATGGTTGACATGTGACCAACGCCAGAGACGCCTCGTTCTGAAGCCTTTATCAGCACCAGCACGACTCACACGCTGCCCCCCCCCCAACTACGTGAAGAACATGGTGGTTTTTCCTTTTCAGGATGCAGAAACGGTTTCTACTAAAAAAATTCACAGAAAGTTAGATGTTAGAACATTTTTAAAATCATTTGTCCAGAAACGAAGATGCCAGCAGAAAAACATTTTATATTTAATAGAAGTTTGTCAGAAACACTAAAGCAACACGTAGTCTGTTTTTCACTCAGGTGTCTTTTTTCTTTTGTTAGAACTTCTGTTGAAATGATAAAAATCAAAGAGATGATTTCCACATCTGCTTTTTACTCAAGACTTCAGTTTTTAAAGCCAATCCTGATGTTTTACCATCACCAACTTCATAATTTAATGATTTTAGGAGTTTTTGTTAAGAATATAAATGAAGCAGCACCCGTCTTGGAGACATTTTCCTCTGTCTGTATTCCGGTAGATGCAAGTCTCCCATTCATGATGGTCCCACACTGTACTTGCCGTCTGCTGGTAGTGCCCCCCCATCGACTTTAAAGTGACCACAGGTACTCGTGCACTGCTGCGGAGCTCCAACGCTGCACTGTTGGAACAGGTTTTCTACGGGGTCTTTTTTTTTTTATGTAAACGTTTTTTATCTCATCCATGAATGATGTAATTAAGGAATGTAAGCTAATGTAGTGAAATGATTTAATATATAGTGCGTTTGTGTGTCCACCTGTGGTAACTGGGGTTGGCTGCTACTTGGATGACATGAGGAAATGTTTGGTACTCTCTTATGATGCTGGGTGTTTTAGCAGCAGCCTAGAATATATTTTTGTAGCAAACCCTAAAATTTTTGAGTTGTAACAATTTCTCACACTACATTTAAATGCAAATAATTATTACACTTTTTCTTAAGAATCAGTGTGTCTTGTTTTATTGACTTGGTGCCTTGGTGTGTGTTAATTTTTAATTACTGTGTTTTCTGGACTATGTCATTCCTGAGTATGAGTGGCATCGGTGAAAAAAGGCATCAAGAGGAAAAGAACATGTATAAGACTCACCAGACTATAAGTCGTATTGATTTATTTTTTTTAAATAGGGCGATTTTTGGATTTTTCATACCCAGTTTGGGTAATTTTTAGCAGTAACAAGATCCTCCAAAGCTAGACATCATGCTGAGATCCAAAGAAATTCAGGAACAAATGAGAAACAAAGTCATTGAGATCTATCAGTCTGGAAAAGGTTCCAAAGCCATTTCTAAAGCTTTGGGACTCCAGAGAACCACAGTGAGAACCATTATCCACAAATGGTGAAAACATGGAACAGTGGTGAACCTTCCCAGGAGGGGCCGGCCGACCAAAATGACCCCAAGAGCACAGCGACGACTCATCCAAGAGGTCACAAAAGACCCCAGAACAACATCCAAGAACTGCAGGCCTCACTTGCCTCAATGAAGGTCAGTGTTCATGACTCCCCCATCAGAAAGAGACTGGGGGGCAAAAATGGCTGCATGGCAGAGTTCCAAGACCAAAACCACTGCTGAGCAAAAAGAACATAAAGGCTCGTCTCAGTTTAGCCAGAAAGCATCTTGATGATCCCCAAGACTTTTGGGAAAATACTCTGTGGACTGACGAGACAAAAGTGGAACTTTCTGGAAGGTGTAGGTCCCATTACATCTGGCGTAAAAGTAACACGGCATTTCAGAAAAGGAACATCATAGCAACAGTAAAATATGGTGGTGGTAGTGTGATGGTCTGGGGCTGTTTTGCTGCTTCAGGACCTGGAAGACTTGCTGTGGTAAATGGAACCATGAATTCTGCTTCTACCAAAAAATCCTGAAGGAGAACGTCCGGCCATCTGTTGGTGACCTCAAGCTGAAGCGCACTTGGGTTCTGCAGCAGAACAATGATCCAGAACACACCAGCAAGTCCACCTCTGAATGGCTTAAGAACAACAACATGAAGACTTTGGAGTGGCCTAGTCAAAGCCCCCACCTGAATCCCATTGAGATGCTGTGACATGACCTTAAAAAGGCGGTTCATGCTGGAAAAGCCTCCAATGTGGCTGAATTACAACAATTCTGCAAAGATGAGTGGAACAAAATTCCTCCACAGCGCTGTAGAAGACTCACTGCCAGTTATCACAAACGCTTGATGCAGCTGTTGCTGCTAAGGTGGAACAACCAGTTATTAGGTTTAGGGGAAGATCACTTTTTCACACAGGGACATGGAGGTTTGGATTTTTTTGCCCATTAAAAAATAAAAATCTCCATTTAAAAACTGCATTTTGTTTTTACTTGTTATCTTTGCCTAATATTTAAATTAGTTTGTCACAATTTTATGTTTCAGATCAAACATGCAAAACAATAAGAAATGAGGAAGGGGGCAAACACTTTTTCACACACTTTTACTGTAGATGGATAGAAACTGATTGTAGACGGGCGAGTTTCGGTTTAAACTTAGACGCGACATCATGGCAGTCTGACTCGTTGGGTCTGGTTCTACGAGATGTTCAGCTTTGATCATGTGCAGGAATGTTCCTCCTCAGAAAGCAGAAAATGGACCGAACACATCTGCTGATCCTCAAGCTCCGTTCTGGTGGAGTGTCCAGAAGTCGGTCATCCCGTCTGCCTCTGAAGTGGATGATGAGGGCATCGTGCAGTCAGACATCTCCATAATCCCTAATAGAATGAGAAGCTTTGTACACTAATGGCTCCGGGCCTCTGTTTCTGCAACCTGAGCTGCACATGAGGACCTGTCTGAAGCCGCCGGCTGGCTTACAGCAGCAGTTTTGTCTGCAGGACTGGATGAGTCGTCATCTGTAACCTGAGGACGTTAAATGAGCCAGAAAATGGAGGCCGTGTATGGGGTCTCTGAAGTTCACATTTACAACCCAACTTCAAAAGCAACCGTTTACACTGAAATCTGGTCGGCCCATATTTCACTCCAACACATCAGATGCTGAAACTGAAACATTTTACCTAGATTGGGGGTCTGCAGCCCAAAGCTCCAGGGCTGCAAACGGATCCATAACTTTGGCTAAAGATAAAGAAACTATTTGTTTTCAATATATAGTAAAAAAAAAAAAAAAAAATGCTGATTAAGGTTTTTTTTTCCCCTTGGAACAATTACATTAAATTTTTCACAACATAATTCAACTCCACTTTATTTATATAGCACTTTAAAAACACAGCTGACTAAAGTGCTTCACAAGTAGATAGAATACATAAATTAAAGAATAAAAACATATAATCAACTAATAAAAGCAGTTCATCTCAGCCAGTGGTAAAATCCAATGAAAAAAAATGTGTTTTAAGTAAAGACTTAAAAACCGCAAGTGAAGAGGCCTCCTTGACCTGAGCCTCAGCCATTTACAGGAGCGTCTTAAGACCCTGCTTGCCCTCCCTCCTGCCGCCGGTGACCTGAGGTGGTAACTGGTTCCACCGTCCTGGTGCAGTTATAAAGGCTCGGTCACCAAGTTTCCTCTTGGTTGAGGGGACGGTTAGAAGTGACCAGTCAGCTGACCTGAGGGAACGTGAAGGGGTGTATGGATGAATAAGGTTGAACAAGTACTGTGGGGCGAGGTTATGGAGCCACTTAGAAATAAAATAATTTTTAAATCAATTCTAAAATGGATGGGAAGCCAAGAGCGGAACATTGTGCTCTCATTTCTTAGTGCCTGTTGAGCTGCAGCATTCTGGACCAGCTGCAGCCAGTACAGGGAGGTCGTCTAAACGGTTTGATATGAAAGCATGGATAAAATCTCAAGATAATGATGAGAAAGACAGGCTTTTACTTTTGACAGAAGGAAACTAGACTGTTCCCGTGAGCTGATCTGAGTGCCAAGTCTGAGATTACCGTCTATGTGTACCCCTACGTTTACTGCTGCAGGTTTTAGCAAACCACTCAAACATCCCAGGTCAGCCCAACCCTTAGAGGCATCACTGGGACCAAATAGCAACATCTCAGGTTTTCTGTCATTAAAATGAAGAAAATTGACATCCATGCTTTTATGTCATCAATACAGTCAAGTAACTGTTTAGCTGAGGATGCACCTTTTTTAGGGGAAAACAGATCTGGCTGTCATCGGCATAAAAATGAAAGGACATGCTGTGCCTTCTAAGAATTGCCCCTAAAGGGACCAAATACAGGGAGAAAAGGGGTCCACGAATGGAGCCCTGAGGTACTCCACACAAAAGATGGGCAGAGGATGACTCAGCCTCTCCAATCTGGATGTTAAAAGTCTGTCTGGTCAGATATGATCTTAGCTGTTGTATCTTCCCCGGATACCAACCCAAGTCTCCAAGCGAGACAAAAGGATCTGATGGTCCACCGTGTCAAAGGCTGCTGTGAGGTCTAACAGCACCAAAACCACATGGTGTCCCAGATCTGTGGCCATAAAAACATAATTGAAACCCTCAGCAATGCAGACTCTGCACTGTGCAGTTTTTTAAAGCCAGACTGATACAGTTCAGGAGTAATCCGGTTATGAGAAAAGGGGCTGGAATATAATGAGGAAAGCCAGTGCAGCTATAGCATAGAGGAAGAGGGGGGGGGGGGTAAAAATAAATTTAAAATGCTAAAAAGGCCCACTGGAATAAGTAAAAATAAGATATTTTAAAAATAAAAACTATTAGCTAAAAGTCCAAATAAAGTGGGCACAAAAAAGTAAAACAGCTCACCGAGATCCAAACGGCCTGTATTGTGACGGGCTTCTTTCTACCGCGCGCACCAGGACACCTGGAACCACAAAACACAGCTGCCAGCACGGGGTAGGTCACATCTGGGACTAGCGCCTTGCTAGCAGAGTATGGCTACAGTGGATATTCGCACAAGGCGGCAGAGTTCTCCTCTGCCCCTGCGTATGTTCAGCATCACAATACTCCTTCACTTGTCTCGCTCCTCCCCGGCCGGCACGCTGGGACACCTACGCGGACACAAACAGGTCGCCAGTACACGTCCAACAAATGGCCTCGGCTGAGCCGACTCCGTCCAGCGTTACTACATTTCCGCACGGTTTCCCACAGCAGGCAGGGTCCCTTCCCTGCCTCTGCTGTAACGCTGGCAGTCCCAGCGTGCTCGTGGTTCCTGGTGCGTGTGCCTCCCCCTGTGCCGCCTTGCTCTCTGTCCGGGCCAACGCCCAACTATAAGTGGCAAACACGCAGTTAAAACCTAAAACAAATAAATAAAAACACTGCACAAAAACTACACACTATAAAAAAACCAAAGTCCCATTGTGCCTGATCACATTCCCCCACATCTTAAAGTTAGCAGTCCCTGCTACATGAAACAGTTCAGTTCTGATACCGGACAGGAAGCTGTCCACGGTTAGGTCCAGTCGAACTCCTAGGAACGGAGTCGACAGCACTTGGCCTGGGCTGAGCTGGTGCTTAAGGTAAGAATCCATAAAATTCAGGTAAATCAGGTCCTTGGTCTTGGGGAGGCCTTTCCTCAGCCAGCTGAGGACTTGTAGCCAGAAGTAAAGTGCATCATTTCAAGGAGTTCCTGTGTAAAGTCTGTTCACCCACCAGCGATGTCATCACCCCAGTGTCCCCTACTGTCTCCACAATGATGTACGGCTCTGGAGACCACCAGGGTCCCCATTTACCTCTGCCATAGTGCTGGACAATTAATCAAATTTTATTCATGATTTCAATTTTGCCTTTTCAAGGTCATAAAAACACTGTAATCGAAGAAAAACAATTAATCCTGAAGTGAACACTGGTGGAGTTATAGGAAGCAAATCTCCTATAATAGCCAGCCAGTCCCAGAAAAGCTCTCGCTTGCTTAATCGTTGATGGCACAGGCCAGTCTATTACAGCATTTATTCAGGGTCTTACCCTTCAACAGTCAACTACATGTCCCAGGAACTTGACCTCGGACTGCAGAAGTTTGCACTTATCAGGCCGCAGCTTTAGCCCATGTTTCCACAGCCGGCCAAAGACCTCATCCAAGTGCTGTAGATGAGAGGAGAAGTCAGGCGAATAGACAATGATGTCGTCAAAATAAACAAGCAGTGCTCTGCTACTTGACCACTCAGGCACTGCTGCATGAGTCGCTGAAATGTCGTGGGGGCGTTACAAAGCCCAAACGGCATGCACTGAAATTCAAACAGGCCTAGTGCGGTGGTAAAGGCAGTTTTTTCCTGGTCCTGCAGGTGCATCTCAACCTGCCAGTAGCCGCTGGCCAGGTCAAGTGTGGAGAACCACTCTGCTCGGCTCAAACTAGTAAGAGTCTCTTCTATTCTGGGCAGAGGAAATGCGCCTTTGTGAGTCACTGCATTTAGTTTTCTGTAGTCAACAGAAGCTTAATGTCCCATCCTTCTTCCTCACGAGAACTATGGGTGCTGCCTACGGACTATTACTTTCTTTGATCACGCCTTTCTCCAACATACCTGCCAGCAGTGACTTCCCCTCCGTATTAAGTGATTGTTGGAAGCGTCCTGAACCTCTCACGGACAGGCATGGAGTCCCCGGTGTGGATACAGTGCTGTACTGCATCAGTCCAGCCAAAATTCTCCTCATGCTTTGCAAACACCTTCTCCCATCTCTGCAGCAGGGCACAAATCAGATCTATTAGCCAGATTGCTCACCTCCTCTAATAGGCCAGATGGTCCAGGGTCAGCTGTAGTTTGCACCAGGGCTACTTCCACAACTCCATCTTCCTCCAAAGACAGGCTCACATCAATAAGACTGTGCACATCCCCAGCACCAACCTTATACAGGCGCCCAAACTTCTGGTACCGGTCTACTGTCAAGCCGTAGGGGTGTGGGTTACATATGCGCACAGGCATTCTACCATTTCTTACCACCCCAATTGTTTGGGCCACTCCCACTTCACCGGCATCTGGCAGAGCTTCAACCAGGGCACAGTTGTCAGCACTGTTGGGGTTTGGGTACCGGGCCACACCACCATCTCACTTCTGGGCGGGGCAGTCACAGGCCGCCCACTCGACAGTCGCACATGTCCAAGAAACCCATCCTCACCCACAGTAGTTTTGATCCGGTGGCAGGTTGCAAAGGCGTCTCTCCGGGGTTTTGGGAATTTCTACGGAAGAGCAGACTTTCCAGGCAGTTTGAAAAAAGCATCCCAACAGGCCATCACAACATTCATTCCAACAATAAGGGGCTGCGTGCAGTGTGCATCTTTCACAATCACAACCCCCCGGCCAGGAATCTGAACCCCTTCGACCTCCATGTCCAACATGGCATAGCAAACATATGGGATTTCTAGACTGCTAGCTGCTCTTAATTTAAAGACTACAGGTGTCCTTCCCGGTTTAGCTGGGGCAAAATGTTTATTAAACATGCTTTCAGACATTAAAGTCACTTGTGACCCTGAGCCCTTCCAATTCCACCCCTTCAGCTGTGATTTTTATAGTTGAGCATTGGCCTATAAATGCTTCTGTGGCCCTCGTCTGTGCTGGTGGCTCAGCAACCCCTGCCTCACGGACCTCAGCGGCAGGGACGTCTAGTTTTAAGCTGGCCCTGGGGTGGGTGGCATCTGGCAGTGCCTGGCTATATGTCACACTCGATTGCACTGCCTACAGATGGGCCTACCTCGCTCGTTGTATTGATAGCCAGCAACTGGTCTGTGGTGACTCCTGGATGTCACCGGAACCTCTGCAGGGGCCACAACTAGGGCTGTCACAATAATCGCAAAAATGAAATATCGCGATATTAAGAAGCTCACCGCGCTGCATGATGGGCCACCGCCATCATGCGGTGGCCCATCATGCCACCCATCAACTGTTGTCTCAGGACAACAGTTGAGAAGGATACAATGGCAGCTGCACTGGCATCAAAACCAAATGTTACTTCGCCCCTATGGGAGCATTTCGGCTTTCAGCCAAATGAAAAGGGTGAGTCAGACAATTTAAAAGAGACAATCTGTAAAATCTGCCGTTACTGTCCTTTGAACTGCGTTCAATAAAGCGTTATAAAATTGACATGTCTTTTTTTTTTAACAACTTTTTTTAATGTGCAACCGCCATGTTTCAAAGGAAATATTGCCATGACTTTGGTAATTTAACAATTAACAAAGACACTGGCCAAATAGATAGATGGGGGCGGTGCGCAATTATATTGCATATTTCAATATTGCGCCGCCTTGACTCACCGCAGGGGGAATTCCTCAATCGCGACAGCCCTAGCCACAACCGGCGACAGGTGAGGTTTGAGCTCTTTTATCAGTTCCTGAGCCAGCCCCTTCATTTCAGCATTTCAGTTTTCACCTCCTCCATGATGTCATGTTTAAGGGACTCTTTCCAGTCAGGTAGGGGTTCCTTTAAAAAACTGGGTTTATTATTGACAGTGGAGCAGGTTACCTCTGTAGCTGAAGTGCCATATTCTGACTCCAGAAGCAGCGCCTCCTGGCGTAGTGCTGCAAAATCTTCATTGGGGTTGTGACGAGCATACACCTTCAGTGCTCGGTTCAGTGGCCCCTCACACAGTCCCGGAAGAAGCTGGTCCCTCAGGGTTGCATCAGAGGGGGAGTTGCCAGGGTCGTGCTGCCACAGCCTGCAATACAAATCTTGGAGCCATAAAATAAAGGACTGTTTCATTTGGTTGCTGGATGCAGCCGAAAAACTGCGACCTTAAAACTGGGGCTGGAGTTCGGTCCCCATACAGTGTATTTAAGAACACAAATATTTTCTGGGCAGTGCCGCTTGGCTTCCCCAACTAACGCCCCCAACATAACAGCAACTTTTCTCGGCTCCGTAAGCTCCTGGAACCCCAACAATCCTCCAATTACACCACTGATTAAGAAACTCAGTCTGGATCTTATCATAATATAGGACGATCTCTGAACTCCCAATCAGTGGTGTAATCACTGCGTGTTTAAAGCTTTCAGGTTTATCCCCCTTCGCTAAGCTAACATTTATAATATGGAGCGCATAAGGAGCTAAGGTGGGGAAGACCTCTTTACAAAGATGATGTGGAAGAGGATCATTAGGAGAACCAGCAGGCTTCATATGTCTTATTATCTCCTCCAGAAAGGTAACAGGCTCAAACTGGTCAAAACCAGCTGAGCACGAAGTAGAAGCAGAGGGGACACAAGAGGGAGGAGGGAGGAGATAATGACACAAAGTATCACAAATGTATATTTTTGTAGGGGTGCAACAATCCTTGTATTTGTATGGAATCATTCAATACAGGTGTGTATTGTACCGTGACCACCATGTATCGAATATTGAACAATACTGAATTTTTTTAATTTACTTGATCAACTTGTCTTCTGATGATGAGCTCTGTGTTGAAAACTCAGTGGATCTGCCTTCGACTCCACTCAAGGCCCTTTCAGATAGGACGCGTTTTTCGCGCTCACCGCAGGGTAGGGCACAGAGTCGGCGGCAGAATATGGCAAGCAGCGCCGTTTTATTGCAAACGTGCCATTTTAGTGGCGAATTGTGGCACTTTCGGCTTGCCATAGTCTTGCGGCCACCTCGCGCGCCGCTCAGCTCTGCGCCGCGGTACCACATACACTGAATGGGTTTGCGCCGGTCGCCTGCGCTTTGCGCGTCCTCTCTGAAAGAGCCGTCAGATCTGGTGTCTGCTTTAGTTTCCATGCTACCTGTGACCCTGATGGGAAGCTGTTGTGGACAAAAGCACAATGAGCTAAAACAGGCATGACATTTTTTTGTTTGTATCGGACCAGGACACTTTTGCACCGAACCATTAATTTTTTGTATCGTTGCACCCCTAATTGTTAGATCTATTTTTTTGTCATTAGCTTTTTTTTTCTTCTACATAATTTTCCACAAATATCAGCATCCCATAGAAAGAAATGCATCAATTTTCTGTAAAAGTTTAATATTTTTTATGAGACCTAAAAATAGGATAATTGTGGCTCTTGATAAAAAAAAATAGGAAATTTCCTGTAGTAGATATTTATCAAAAATGATATGTTTTCTTTTTTCAAAAGGTGCTGTATCATATGCGGCTCTAAAGTTCTAATTGGGTCGAGGGTAAAAACGGCTCTTTGGACTGCCTGAACTGGATGGTCTTCTGCCTGTTTTTTTGTTTGTTTGTTTTTTACTTCCAGTCTGTTTAAATTGAAGGACCAGGGGCCTCATTTATAAAACTGTGTGCAGGATCTTAACTAATAGTGTACGTGCGCCAAAAAACCAAAGTTTGCGCGAAAGATATTCAGATGTATAAAACCGGGTGTACGCAAAAATCCAAGCAATTTCCCCTTTATAAATCACACTCTCCCTGGAAGTTTGCGCAGGTGAATTTGGCTCATGTGCCGCCCCCTACACGCCCACATTCTACCATGAAAGGTCAATGCAAAGCACCTCATGGATATTTTTGCATATAAATAAGCAGCTGATCTGAGGCATTTAAACTTGATCGTGGCGACCTAGGAAACGAGAAAACGCAGTTTCATGGAGAATGAAGTGGAGGTGCTTGTTGGTGGTGGAGGCTCCAAAAAACATTTTATTTGGGCTTCACAGTGGAATCACAGATAAATGGAAGTGACAGCACGTTGCTGCAGCTGAATGAACAACGGCTGCTGCACACCGGAGCGCATTGAAGTCAACAAATGCGCACGAGGTTAGAACGGTTCCGGCGGGCCAATCAAGTCCAGTTCAACACATCTAGGAACTAGGAGTTCCCGCACTTTTTGAGCAAATCAGACACTGCGTGGAAAATCACTCACGCCACTTTCAGGCCCTGTTTTGTGCGTAAGCAGCTTTATAAATGAGGCCCCTGGTCTCTCAGAGCACGTGGACTTGGTTACTTGTTATTGAGCCATTGCGGACGGTCCAAAGAGCCACTTGTGGTTCTGGTGCCGCAGGTTGCAGACCCCTGCTTTAGGAAGCATCCAGTTAATGAGCCTCTTTCTTCTCCATCAGCAGCCATTGTTGGATGCGGCGAGCAGCACCTCTCACCTTTCCTGCAGCGTCCAGCAGCTGGCCGTGTGAATGGCAGCGCAGCAGGACGAGCCAGGTGGAGCTGAATAATTCAGGAGCCACTTTGTGTTTGTGTTGGCGTGCAGCAGAGCAGCCCAGCTCATCTTCATCACTATTGTGCGCATGCATAAGCTTTTGTTGAGCGTATGACATGCATGCCTCTGCATGATGATGGTGGGTGGGATGTCGGCGTGTCTCTGCCTCGGCTCACATGCATCAACTCTCGAGGACGAGCCGGAGCGCTTTGCAGCCCCCCAGCATGCCGGCGTTTCACCTGAGAAGCTTGGTAAGCTATATCACACTGACACAAGCTCTCACTGGTTCCCCCCGGGGTGCAGCGGCTGTAGACCAGGTTCAGGCAGGCGGAGACTGACTCTGCAGGTCAGACGTGTTGACCGTCACAAAACTAGAAGAAAGGTTCAGCCAGCGGAGAAGGTGTTCGTGGCCACCAAGCATGACGCAGGAATCTGCTGCTGTTAAGTTTGTCTGTATGATGATGTTTGCAGCCTGCAAACTGGTCCCAGCTGTCATGGTTTGTTTATTAGGTCAACTGAGACTAAACTAGGACAGAAGGGAGGAGGAGGGGACTTGAAGCATGAAACTTTGTCTTCATGCTGATGGACTAAGCTAAGGACCTGGTTTCACTACTTTGACAGACACGTTACTCACCCTGCTGCCCTTAAATTATGAATAGGGATGCAAGATATTGGAATCTGGCCGATATGCCGATATTTTAAAACTCATGTGGCCCATAACTGATATTGATACCGATATTAAAGTTGGAAAAAATAAGCAGTCATTGCAAATAGTAGTTTTGTTATCCATTTCCGACACTTTGAAAAATAAAGGTGGGAAAAGATATCAATACACTGAAATATTGCGATATTTTCATATGCCAACATGAAATCGATATTTAAAAACGTGGCATCGATTTATTTTACTTAGAAAATCTTGCAAGATTTCATCGTTCTGTTTCAAAATCTTGATATTTTGTGAATTCTCGCAAGATTTCGTAACAGAACAATCAAATATGGCAAGATTTCGTTAGTAAAATAGATGGATACGACGTTTTTAAATATCAATATATCAGCATATGAAAATATCGCAAAATTTTCATGAATTCTTGCGAGATTTCAGAACAGAACGATGAAATATCGCAAGATTTTGTTAGTAAAATAAATCTATTTTTTTGAGGAAGTTTTTTTTTTTTTTTTTAGACTTTAGAAACAGCAGGCTGTTCAGTTAAATATAAGTTAAATGTCGGTGGGGTGGCCGATATAGGCTGATACCGATAGGGGGCCGATTATATTGTGCATCCCTAATTATGAAGGTATACCAGTCATGGACATGGAACACCTCAGTGCGTGACCTTTGTGTTTAACTTTCCTCCACTTTCTTAATAAAAGCTGAAATCTAAAATGCTGTTTGTTTCTGACCCGAGTGATTTCAGGTCTGACGGATAGCTAGCCATGCCTCCACTGAAGGCTCAGGGGAAAACGGACGGTGCAAAGACGAAGGCGGCAAAAAGAAAAGGAACTCAGCAGCAGAATGTGAGACAGAACAGCTCCAAAGCTCCTCAGATACCCGAGGAGAAGCTGAACAGAAGAGGTCATTCAGCAACTGCCAAGCAAGCAAAGAGCGGTGAGAGTAGAGCAGAGCGAGGCTCAGGACTGAGAAACAACCATCAATCACACGCTCAGTCTGAAGACGAGGATGAGACCACAGAGGGTGCAAAGAGGAAGAGCAACCCTCCAAACACACAAAGAAGAGTCAACCAAAAGCTCCCCAACACACGCCGAAACAAGACGGGTGGCAAAGTCTCTGAAAGCGAAGACGAGCTGGAGGGTGGTGCTGGAAGCTCAGAGGAGGCGACAGGAGAGGAGGAGGAGGAGGAGGAGGAGCAAGGCAGCGACGAAGAGCCAGCTGAGAGCCAGGGGAGCGAGGAGGATGAGACCGATACGGCAGGTGATACGGGACAGTCGGCAAGCAAGGAAGCAGACGGAGAGGCCAGCAGCAGCAGCTCCGAGGTCAGAGAGGAGGAAGAGGAGGAGGAAGACGACAGAAACAAGGACGCAGACGATGGTGAGACAGTCAGTGATCCGAGTGAAGATGAGGAGATAACGGAGGAAGACGCAGAGAAGTCCACAGCGACCAAGAAGACCCGAAGACCTCACAGAAAGATGGAGGAGCTTCCGAAGCAAACGAAACGCACGATGTTTAAAAAAACCAGAGTGGAGAAGGAGGAGAAGCAGAGAGCGAAAGCAGAGAAGCAGGCGGAGAAGGAGGAGAAGCAGAGAGCGAAAGCAGAGAAGCAGGCGGAGAAGGAGGAGAAGCAGAGAGCGAAAGCAGAGAAGCAGGCGGAGAAGGAGGAGAAGCAGAGAGCGAAAGCAGAGAAGCAGGCGGAGAAGGAGGAGAAGCAGAGAAGACAAAAGGAAGCCAAACTCAAGGCCAAGGAGGAGAAGAAAAACAAGAGGAAGGATAGAAAAGCAGCGGAGGAGGTGAAGGATGCTCCCCACAGCAGCACGGCTGCAGCCGAGGACACGGAGACAAGTTCCATCATACGAGCTCATCCAGAGGAGGACGAGGATGAGGATGAGGAAGGCCAGCCTGTTACGGCCAGAGCCAGCAAACCCCAGAACCCCGCCATGCTCCTCAAGCCCAAAGATCTGAGAGCGGCTGCGGATCCTGCGGAGCAGCGGCAAGCTGGAGGTGAGGTCAGAGCGAAGCCGCAGAGCCTCCTCCTGGGAAAGGCCAAGATGGCGTCTCTGGGACACAAGACGTCCAAAAAAGCTGGTGAGGAAACGGAGAGCGAGGCCACCCCCGAGGGAGCGTCCAGCACGTCCAAGGAGCGCTTGGTAGCACGAAGGAGAAGCCTGACGGCTCTGCGCGGGATGTCCGGCTGGATCCAGAAGAAGCTGCCGCCACGTTTCAGCTTCAGGAGGAAACTCTCGGCTCTCACCGAAGCCATCGGCGTCTCTCGCTGGCTCTCCGCCCGAGCTCCAAAGCACAAGCAAGCCACCAGAAGGTCCAAGGGCAACATCTTCAAGCAGCGGATGGCCATGAGAGTTGCCAGCAAAACCAGTCTGACCAAAAAAAGCAGAGGCAGAGACGGAGGCGTCCTCCAGGGAGGGGGAGCCGAGGACGGAGCGGCAGCCGGGGAGAAGGAGGCGGAGGCGGAGGCCAAATACGCCGTGGTTCTCCCCAGGATGAACAAACTGGGCAAGGCAAAGGCAGCTGAGGCACCTCCCGGACCTTCTGCTCCCTCCAGCCCGGCAGCAGAACCCCCTCCCTCAGAGCCCAGACCCCCAAAACCAGGAGCCAAGCTGGTTCTGCCAGTCAGACCGGACCTCAGTTTGCTCAGGTCCATGAAAAAGCCGTTCCCAGGAGGGGCACCGTCAGCCGGGACTGCGGTGGGGAGGAGCTCCGAGAGACCGTCGACCCCCGAGGAGGACCCCCGAGTCCAGGAAGGACTCGGTATGCTGCGGGCGGCCCGAGGGAAGCTGAAACCCTCTCAGATCACGCTGTGCAGCAGGCCTGGAGGGGGCGGGGGACCGAGACGGTCCCAGGCTCCGGACCCGGTGAGAGAGGAAGCAACCTTCCTCAGTGGGGAGACGAGTGCAGCGTTGCCGGGTCTTCCATCTCCGTACGAAGAGGAGGCGGACAGGGAGGTGGCCCAGCTGATGGGCGAAGGCGGCACGTATGCAGTCCAGCCGGGGGTCCACTGGACTGGAAACCCTCGCATGAGCGGAGACCCTCAGGTCTTTATTTTCATGAAAATACTGATGGTGTAAATAAACGAGTGTTTGTGTTCCTGATGAATGAAATGAGAGGAGACGGAGTCTGGTTCTGCTGCAGGACTGGCTGCGCTCCGAGAACCTGCTGCCCCACCAGACTGTGGAGAAACTCACCAAAAGGACCGTCTACGATGACGAAGGCCAGGCCAGGACCATCCCGGCCCACAACGGCGCGGGACCATGGGAGTCAGAGGACCCGGCCCAGGACATGCTGGAGAGTCGGCTCACCAGCACCCAGGTACGATTCCCAGACTCTAACGTCTCCAATCAGCACCCGGAGGCAGGACTCCAGGTGCAGGGGGATGAGGGAGGACAGCATCCCACCTGAAATGAAAACCATCAAAATCCCCCCCACCATCAAAACTCATTTCAAGTCCTCATTTAGTGAAAAATCCCTCAAAACTAGTCTGTAATGCTTCTTTTGAGTGTTGCTCTTTCACATTTTACAGTAAAAAAAATCTTAAA
>JALJCO010008901.1:0-25618 GCA_023101725.1 Atherinomorus stipes
GCCGCGTTTCCCAGTTAAAGATTCTTCTCTTGGATTAAAGAAGTGTCCTCAAGGAAGCTCTTCCCAACAAAGGATCGCAAAGATACGCCCGTTTCCCAGATTGCTTCTTTCGCGCGTTCTTATTTCCTGAGAAACGTCTTTGCTACGCTACATCTTAATAAAGGTCCTAACAGAGGAAAGCTATCCCACTTCCGGGGGTGCTGAAAAAAGCAATCAGCAGGTCAATTATACCGATCGACACCATTCATTTAGTGTGGAGGTTATTTCTCTGAAGCTGATATTGAGCCCATTTATACGTTTATGTGTTTGTGCAAGAAGACAAACTGTTAAAAATATGCATGTGGTTACCAGTGATTGCAAATATTCATTGAAAAGCTCATTGTATATTGTGTAATTGGCCAAATTGTGCTAAACAGGTGTAGGCGATTGGAAATTTACAGATGCCCTATAAATAATGGTCATTCTGACGCTATTTGTTGACGTAATGGCTGAAGGGAACCCCACCAAGAGGATGAAGCGCTCTCCGGCCTTCACGCCAGAGAGATAGCGATTCTGATTGAAGAAGTGGCAGGTAAAAAAAAGCATTCTCTTTGGAGGGACAAAGGGGAAAAAAGACATAGAAGCAAAGGCCAGGGCATGGCAATCAATAGCGCTGAAAATGTCCCCATCCAGCCCTTGCAGTGTGCGCGACTGACACCGACGCCTTGCTGAGTCCGGTTCCATCCCCACTACCTCCAGAAAGCTCCCCACCGCGTAGAAACGCAACGCAGCCAGGCACTGCACCTCTGGGCTCAGAGCAAAGTTGCACCTTGTGGGCCTCCTGATGTGTGGAGCAACTGTTTGAATGATCCGCTCGATTTCGTCGCGCGGTAGCCTGTAACGCATCTGAATAGCGCGATGACAGCACATCTAGAGGACTGAAATGCTGGCGCATGAAAGCATGTACATACACAGTGTCACTCCGTCTACGGCGACGCTGTTGGTTTGCTACCAAAATTTGCTGTAAAGCAGCCATGATGTCTGATACGGGTATGCGTAAATGGCCATGCTTTTATTGAGCGAAGCAGGTGCATCTCATCATGAACAGCTGACAAATGCGTAAATATGACGTGAGTCCTCATAGATTGCGTACAATTCCTACAGCAATGTTTTTGTTTCTGTGGTTGATACCCACAGCTTTATCTAACGTAAGCTAAGTATAGGGAGGCCTATCTTGCCATAATGATTAAACTTAACCACAATATTTTCTGTCATTCACTCGGTAACTACAGTTTTCTTCCATCATAGATGATTGACATTATGACATGAGTGAGAAAACATGACTCAAAATACAACAACTGATCCGTGAATAGGTCCATTTTTAATAATTTACATTTTCTACTTTTTTTTCATGGGAAATAGTGTCGTTTCCAAAAGTGACCAGTAGATGGGCCTGTTGTTCCCTTAGCAGGGGGAACGTTAAAGAAGGTTCGAAAGAGTGGGTCTGGCCGCTCCTGAAAATAAAGAAGCTCCTGAGTTAAGAGCGCATCTGGGAAACGCAACGTCCAAACAAGGCACCTTTAAGAAGTGACTTAAGAAGGACCTCAGCGTTAAGAGTGTCTTAACTAATCTGGGAAACGCGGCCAATTTAGTTACACAACAACTTAAAACCAGACATATTATAAGCAGCTTCAAAGCAGGTCAGTCTGTAGCAGCAGCAGCTGCACCGTAGTCACATGACTCTGAAAGGAATGCTGGGATATGAAGTTCCCAGGAAAACAAGGACTTGTCTACATGCTGGACCGCTGCTAATGGAACGAGATCTCGCAAGACTTTGTTGCTCTGTCACAAAATCTCATGATATTTCGTTTTTCAAGATATCTGTCCAAAAACACAATACCTATATTTTCCGATATCACATTTTAATGCCAATATCGGCTGATAATATCAGTAGGCTGATAACATCGGACATCCCTATGATTAACCCTTGTGCAATGTTCGCCATGCTCGGGACAAAAGTGTCCCTGCACAAAGAAACTGTTATAAAATTCTCATACATTAATATTATTTCTACTTTTTTTTTTTTTTTCATAAATCATCTAAACAACTCAAGTCCAGCTTAAAACTATCAAACATTCAATATATATTCTAGAATTTTAACCCTTTAAATGCTGGCTTGAATATTTGAATGACTATGTCATCCATTACAAAAAGAACACAAAATCTTAATTATTCTTCATATAACAAATCGGAGTGGGACAGTGTGTTGGTGGTGATTGAGCCTTGGATTTGTAAAAGATTAACAATTTTTTTTTTATTCCATTTGTATTTTTTTTAGCAACAGATACAAACGCTGGTGACCCTCGTGGCCAAAAGTGTCCCACTGACTTCCCTGAAAACGACAGCTTTTAGTTAACAGTTATAATAGTTTAGAACAATTAATTCTTTGATACTAGTATTTCATTTGAAAGAGAAATAGTTACATCTGACATCTTTACAGGATTCCTTCAGATTCAACTGCTATACCACTGTAGGCTGATGTAGAAAATACTGGTATTTTTTAAGTTATATTTTGGAGCTGTGTCGCAGCTAGGAGTCACCAAGTGTGATTTATTTGCACTTGCGTGTGTTTGTGTGTTTGTTTGTTTTGTTTTTTTGGACAGGCAGCATATGAATGTGTAAATAAAAATGTTTTTAAAAAGACCTGTGTGATTTATCATTGTGGAATCACAGGGTTTGATGGAAATGCTTTTAAAAAAAAAAAAAATTAGCATCATCAGGTTTCATACATCAGGTTTATCACATTTATCAATGTCTACATATTCATATTTTTAACCAATATATGTATATAGTATAATTTGAAATGTCATTACATTTCAAACAGTTTAATCAAAAGTAAAAAATATTTTAGTTTGACTTCAGTGAAACATTTATACCTGAAATTAAACTAAACTTGACCATTGAGGCCTTTGCATTACCCAGAATGTATTTTCTATTTTTAACTGTAGTGGGAATGACTGTTATAGTGTTTACATCATTATCTCATATACTGATATAGTGTCTATCAATTTACAATAGTTTGCCCTGTTCCTGCTTAAATTCTGTTAATTAAAAAAAAAGTCTTCAGAAATTTCTAAGTTTATCAGTCAGAGCATCTTTTGTTGTAGCTGGACGATCTTCTCCTCAGGATGACTCTATGACATCTGACAGGGAGTTTGGTTTTGCAAAATAAACCTGAAAGTCTGCAATGTCCACTGCAGTAAATAATCTAAATTTGACATATTGTGGCATGATAAGTAATTTAACTGGAAACGGGTTCATTAGATTAAAAACCCCTGAAAACAGAGAAAAGATTAGGATGTGATCAATATTTTATTTCTATTCGGTTCAGATGAATTCAACTCTGTTTAACACCAATTAACAATTAATGTTGTCTTAGCAGGCTGCGTGGTGGTGCGGTGGTTAGCATCTCACAGTTCGAGCGTCGGCTGGGAAGGAGTTTGAACGGTGGCCTTTGTGTTTGCATGTTTTCTCCGTGTATGCATGGGTCCTCGGCAGGTTCTCCGGCTTCCTTCCACCATCCAAAGACATGCATGCTAGGTTAAAAGGTGTCTTTTGTAAATGACACTGTGTCTCTCGGTGGGACTGCCTGTATAAATAAAGTTATAGCTCAAAGAAAAAGTAATAAAGTCCCGCTAATTTAAGCTCAGTTTACTTCAGGACTCCAGACTGCGACCAAATGGTCGCATTTTTGCGACTAAATTGTGAGACGATGCGAGTAAATTTTGCATGTGTAATGTGCAACTACTAAATTTGCCGTTTTTTGAGCACACTGGTTCCGTGTGCGGCGCCGCCTCTGGAGCTAAACACGGATATTTTAGTCAACAACTTCACTCCAAGCGTCTCTTTTTTTGACGGAGCACACTTCCAGAGAGCTTCAAGCTGTCAGCAAAAGATAAAAAATCAGACACTGTAGCAGGTAAATTTCAAAATAAAAGCCCCCTGCAGATTTGCAATCCTGAAATATGTGCAGTAAACATCACATCACTGCCAGTGACACCAGGTTAGTTGTCAGTCAGTCAGTGTTTGTCATCATGGATCATCATTGTTATTGAGTGACCTTGCAATTTTGTCATCCATTCCTCGTCCCATTATCATAATTTATTTATCATCTTTTTTTTGTTGTTTTTTTACAGTTGAGTGGAATGAGTCTTGAGTTGAATGATTTTCATAGGAAAAATACTTAATTACATAAATAAATAAATAGAGAGGTAAATTTGTCTTGTCCTTCTTCTGTTTTGCTGATCTGAAAACTGATCCGATCCATGACTCAAACCAAAAACTGATGAAACTGTGAGTTCATTGATCAGTTGCACCACCCGCAACATGCCAGGAACACAAAATTTGTTGATAAAACTGCACCAACAACTAAAACACGACACTTTGAGTGAACACAGAGCCATGTGAAGCGTAAATGTGCCGTGACCTGTGAACATTGTAGTTCCTGCATTTATTGTTCAGGTATTTATCAGTAATACAGTGAAAAGGAGAGAAAATGTGATGATTTGCTTTGCAAGTTGATTTCAGCGCTCCTAAAGTTTCTGCTTACGCTCCTAAAAATTCAAGCTAGGGGCCACTGTGATCCTGGTGAAAAAAAGTCTGGAGCCCTGTACTTTTAATCCATAATTCAGTCCAATTTTAATCCACACATTCCCTAATTAGGTGATTTACTTGTTTAAGGTTTCTAACATTAGTTATTTATTCCAAAGATCAGAAGTCACTGTTTCCACAGTCAAAATTTCAGATGATTTCGTTTTTTGAAAATCTATTAATCTAAATTATTCCCTTTATTTGGCAGTGTGGACTATAATAACAAGAGGCATTGACTGGAATGGGACTGATCCATGATGGGAATCCAAGTGAACACATTATTGTCTCAATAAAAGCCCCCCAAAGCATCACTCCATCTTTTAAAATAACACATTCAACATATTAAAAAAAAGATTTTTTTTAAAAAAAGGTTAAAAGTGAGGATCAGGAAGGTATCACAGTAAGAATCTCTAAATTCGAACAGATTTACAGCTCCACGCTGATGACAGAGTACAATTCTTCATTATCCTTCATGCATAAATTGCTCCCAACTTGTACACGATGTCTAAACTAATCAAAGCTTGCTGACAGCAGTGAAAGGTCTTCAAAGAGGTTGAAGCTTAAAATGGACAGAGGAGAGAGGAGCAGGAGGGAGGCTCCATCAGGATGTTAGACACAGTGTACTTTAGAAAATGATCTCTTCAAAGCAGTTTGAGTCATTTTTCAGTGAATCGCAGCTATTCTGAGCCGCTGTAGAGAAACGAGGGATGAAACATCGGCTGTGGTACAAAACATCCTTAAACCGGTCATGTGATCTTTTAATTTGTGTAAAACTTTTTCTTGATCTCCAAAAGTGAGATTACAAGTTTCCCCCCCGATAACAAAAGCATCCTGAATGGAGATAATCAATAATTAGCGTGGTCTTTTTGTCCTGTTTCCCATCACGGAGCGGTGCTTGTGTTTTTCTCCTGGTTTTGTGCAGCGCCGTGCTCCCACCCCGGCTCCTGTCAATCAGCCCCGGACTGCCAGCATTACAAAAGACACTCATTCTGCCACAGGAGCCCCTCTTTAGAGAGCAATTCTAAAACTTACATGCCTCTTATTTGTTGGGTCAAAGGTTAAATTGCTGACCCTCCCCTCCATTCCTCCCTCTTGCTCTCCCCACCGTGGCCAAGCTGTACTAGGAGTCTTATATTTACATGGATTAGAGTCCTTTCACGCTGAAGAAAAGAGCTGGTTCACAGTCAAAGCCCGAGGAGCAGTCCATGCTGCCCGAGTGGCCACATTATTCACTGGCAGACAATGACCATATTGTGGTTATGTGGAAGAGGAGGGGGCGGGAGGAAAGAGAAATCCCCCCCCTTTGCCATGGCAAAGTCCTACACTTGTGCCACGGAGAGGGAGGGCCGAGCCTCATCCGCTTTTTCAAGCAGAGCAAACAATGCCTGCCCACTGTGAACAAGATGAAGATGTCAAAAGCTTTTAGGCAGGGAAAGGGGGTGGGGGTGAGATGGGGTTTAGGGGATAAACCAACAAAACAAGTGAAAAGGTCTTTTCTCAAATGGATAAATCCTACTAAGTCTACATTTCCACATCAGATTTACTCTCTTCTGTAACATCCCCTCTCCTCCCCTCGTAACTGCCCTCCTAAATCAAACCATATAGGCAATAAAGATGCAAGAAGATGGAAGTTTGCTTTGGAAAAAAGAAGGGGGGGGTTTTTGATTGTCACCCACAGTTTCCCACAACATAATGAAGAACTGCAGGTGCTGTGTTTAAAAACTGAATCTTTGTGAAATATACAGTAACATGCTGCATGCAACCAGCATTTTCACACCAGTGTGATTAAAAACGTAAAAAATGTGCAGAGTCCATGCACAAAATGCAGAAATAGAGAAAAAACTAACAGAATTTCTGCTCTTGACATGAAAACAGAAGAGCTCCTGCATACAGGTGCAGGTATTTTACAATATACACCTATGGCAGCGTGAGGCCCTCAAAGGACAGAAGCCCGAGGCACCGAGGAGTGAATGACATAAAGAGGCCTGGTATACAGGCACAGCCAATTCACATGCAAATACCCCGTCTTGCACTGACTCTGATTAACTCCCTGTGAGTTCATAGTTTCCCTGTTAACAAAGATTTAGCCGCTTTTGAGTGAAGCAGTACATTAAGTGGGGGAAAGACAGAGAGTGAGAGCTGCTAGCGAACCTTACTGTAAAGCCCCCTCAGGAAATAATGCAACCTCCGTCTTGTCGGGCTAATCCGCCTCCCAGATGCAGGACAGAGCCAGAGCTGCGAGGAAAAAGGAGACAAAAGAAAGCAGCACTCTTGTTTCGGAGTCCATCCCAGCAGCAGAGGTCCTCCACAACCCCGAAGCTGAACTCAGCCAATAATCCCAGGCGGAGCCCGTCAAGGGCTGCGTGCTCGGTGGAAGCTTTGAATGAGAATGGGTCACGCTGGTCTGCAACACAACTTCCATGCAGTTCCCCACTGATTTCACACAGACAAAACAGCTTCCTCATCAAGTGAAAATGTGGTGTAACAAATGAAATCTCAATTAAATGTTCACAGAAAGTCAGGAGAATGTGCTGAAGGTGGAATACTTGGAAGTGAAACATGAATAGATGGTGAAGTCAGTTTGGTTGTGCTTATATGTTGCTGCAAAAGGTGACGGTAAAAAAGACACTGAAAACTGTGCACTGGATAATAAATAAATGGTTGTTTCATTAGATGAATTAGGTCTGTTGAACTTAAGCCTAAAGTTTAAAGATAAAACTAAGCATAACAACAATATAAGTAAAAGAATTACTAATGACTTTAAATCTGTTTGAAAAACAGCCAGCTTCATCTCCGGTTAATGTGATGCAACAGACAAGAAGCACTTCCAGTCATTTGCAGTCATTGTAGTGCCAGGTGGTCTCTCTTCTAAATGTGCCAGGCGCTGCAGCCTTTAAAGACTGTCTGCAGGTTTAATAACAGATGCAGCCTGGTCCCGGTGCAGCGTAGAGAGGGCGGAAGTTTACACTGCTCATATACTGTAGTTGCTTTTAACTATGTGTTTGGTATGAACTTTATTTCATGCACGTTGGTACTTCATGTGCTCTGTGTTTCCGAGCTCCTTCATTAGGCGCATTCGGACTGTAGGAACCTTTTGGAGTTCCTAGAACCTTTTCGGGAACCAGGCCATTTTTTTGTGCATTTCGACATAGGAACTAGGGACCACGGCCCTCAGTTCCTATAACCTTTTTAGCTCCTACTAAGCAGGGTCTATTCAGGGTTCCACAGGAACTGAAATACGTAGATGTTGTAGCTTGTACAATAACTATAAATAGCAGTCCTTCTAAACAGCAGTATAATTATAGTTATTACATTGTGATTTTCATAATGATCATAGTAATAATTACATGTATAATTATATTATATGTGTGTCACAAAAAGTTAGGGATATTTGGGTTTTTGTATGATGTTAGAATGAACCTAAAATCCACTACAACCTTTCCAGGTAAACTGAATTAAACTTTCTCTAAACTTTTCAATGCACATGTACATTGTTTTAATGGTTAAATATCCATTGCACCTCATGCTGTTCTCCAAAAACTGAAAGTTGAATATCCCTAACTTTTTGTGAGTAGTGTATATAATAATTATTCATTTATTATTAGCATATTTGATTGTTGTCATAATCTCTATTTTATTGACTTTTATCCATCATTTTTAATTGGTTTAATTGTACTTCATTAACTCATACAGCTTGATAAGGTACAAAAATGGACCAGAACCGAAGGGTACAGAAATATCTTTTAAAAAGGAACACCCCCAGCGACAAGCTTTGTACCCTTTTAAGTACAAACTGGTACCTCTATTTTTGA
The DNA here is from genome assembly GCA_023101725.1 of Atherinomorus stipes. NCBI lineage: Eukaryota > Metazoa > Chordata > Actinopteri > Atheriniformes > Atherinidae > Atherinomorus > Atherinomorus stipes. The sequence goes on from JALJCO010008901.1 coordinate 8,442, forward strand.
GTGTGTAATAACAACAAGAACTATAACAATAGCAGTGTACCAATTTATTATTAAATCGATGCATCATAATGGCACATGTCCTGAATCAATAACTATTTTTAAATGTCTAAAAGCAATTATTTTCTAACTAATTTAATGACCCAAATACAGCTGCAAAGTGTGGCGGTAGAAACTGCAGCTGCCGCCCGGACACTTTAGTGGACGGACCATCCACTAAAGTGTCTGGGGCGCACTTAAACAAAAGGTAAACAAGGGAAAGGGAGGGAAAGCTGGTAAGTTTGCTTTGAATAAAAGAGATGGAAAACCAGAATAACCCGAATACAGTTGAAAATTGTGTCAGTGCAATCTGCAATTTCAGTGCTAGAACACTATGTGGCACTGTTGAGGAAACTTAGTTGATAGCTAACAACCAAGAAATCAACAAACCCTTACGTCATCAGCATCCATGGTGATTTGCATTCACCATGGATGCAAGCCAGGCACTCATATTTTCCATTTTAGTTTTTTTAAACCAACGACAACAACTACAAGGAGAAGAAGACGAATGACAACAAAGAGAAACTCTGTTGAGCCGGGGGCTGGTCTGTTACGTGATGTACGAGTGAAGCTGGTCAGCAGCTTTTACAGAAGCTCAGAATAAATAAGCTGAGCAACCTCATTGTTTCTGTATAAGATCTGCTGGGGCATATTTGTAAAAACTGCTAACAATGATTTTGGTTAAAAGAAATCTTCATTATCTTTAAAGGCAAGTTATGTTTTTCTTGTAAATCCACCAGTTTTTAATACTGTTTTATACGTTTTTTGTTTTATTAATAATGGAAACTGAATGGATTTAAAACTATGGAGTGGTCACTGAGTCAGACAAAAACATGAAAAGGGAAAATGATGCCTCAGATCTTATAATAGTCATGTCTGATAATCATTTCATAAGTGAAATCATAGCACCCTGACTTGAAATTGAATCGAATTGTGAGGTGTGACAATGGCACCCCCTTACTGTATTTCAAACCCCACCTGAGCCCTTCTTGTGTCACATTCTCCTCACTTTAAATATGAATTACGTTTGTGAATCTAATTCATTAAATCATCTGTGTGCAGCCAATGCCCACTATTGAATTAAGTTAATCCAACTTGTCTTTTTTCAGTGTACAAGGTCTTAGATGACAGTGTGCGATCATTGATCAACATCCTGTGAGGGTCTTGTTAGTTTAAATCCTTCAGCACAAACAGAACCGTGGTGGAGACAGATCTCCGTTTCCTCTTAAGCAGAGCCCCAGAAGTCAGACAGGATGAGTCCAGGAGCCAACTTTTAATTAATGAACATATGGCAGATATCAAACCAGGGGCTTGAAATGTTGATCATGCAACAATGATTTGAAAAAGGGGAAACAATTTCTGAAGAATCGTCTAAACTTTCTTTTTTCCTGTTCTTCCAAAATCTGTAAGAGTTGGTACTCAGATGAAAATGCATCCTATAAAGTGACATTTATTAAAGCCCCAGCGATGTGAGTTATTTTGGTGTGCTGATTGAATAATAATAAAAAATAACAAAACAAAACAAACAAGCAGCGTTCTTTTGAGCCCTGCTGTTTAACCAAAGACGTAAAGAATCACGAATGTGAAAATGTCAACATCTTGCACAAGTTCGAGTATCCTGTCAGGTGATGATACAGAACGATACATAATCGTGTTTCCTTATTGATGCTGATAAGTTGAGGCGGGTTGTGCCCATAAAACTTGCCCAGTCCTCCCTGGCAATGCCAACCTGCTTATTCTGCTGTTAACTCTCATTTAAACAATAGCCGACCAGGCTGATCTGAAGAGGTTAATGATTAACTAACGCAAGTGCATCATGTGTTTTTAGTTATATGTCAACATTATAATGACAGGCATGACTCTTCTTTCAGGCAGGTACACACTACAGGATTATCAGCCCGATTTATGTCCTGATCTTCCCCTTACGATCAAAGCCATTGTCAGATGTTTGCAAAAAACATCGCATCTGATCTTCTCATGGTTTGATGTGAGTTAAGAGTGATTTTGTCCGGTCGGATCTGCTCGGAAGGCCTCGGAAGGAGAGATTGTAGATAATTAACATAAAATTTGCGGCTAGAAATCTTGGTGTGTGTGGTGTTCTGAGAGGACCCGAACACGCACAGTGTTCACAGCTGTGCAGAATGAAAACCCCGCACTCATTGGGAAATCACATTTAGCCAATCAAGACGCAAGAGCTAACAGCTAACTAACAGCTGATTGACGGAAAAGGAAGTAAAAACAGTTCTCCTGGTGTACACCCCACACTATATGATCAGAAGAGAGATTTTTTTTGCGATTTGTCTTTTGTAATCATAAAGTGTGTGGTCTCTACATCTGTGAAAGTCTCAGGAATCCTGTAGTGTGTACCCAGCTTTAGTTCCTCTGACTGGTTGCAGATCAGTGTGTTGAGTAGCACTTTCTAATGTAAAAAATAAATTCATTAGATGGGGGATTTCAACATGCTCATATTTTCAAATAAACAAAATATTAAACACATCGGTTTATCTTTAGAAATTTGAGTTTTTGACATTGCAAAATGAAATCAGTTTGACTATTTGAGCAGATTTCAGAATAAGCAGTTACTTCTAACTAAACACACAGCATTCATTAGCTTAATTCAAGAACTTGTGCTTTGACCTAAAAGACCGAAGCGGAAGCTAAACGTTAGAGTGACTGGTAACACCTTTAAACTGGCAACCAGTTTATTGACCAACATGAACTGGTTAGTGTCTCAAGAGAGAGCAATAGTGCCTTATTGTTTTGACCTACTGCTATTTCCTCTGACTGAAATTTTCACAGAGCCCCCCACCCCCCGCTCCAGAACGCTCACATTAAACATACATGTTCTCTTGTCCTGCAGGCTTGAACCCTGGCTGTCTCAGAATTAACCACTTCCTCTGTGATGGCAATAAAAAAACACACACACCCATGAGTGCAGCAAGCAGCGGATGCTTCACTGACCCTGCCTCGCATCTGAGTCCGCTGAAAGTTCTGCGTCCTTGAGATCCAACTTTTAAGCATCAAACACACAGAAAAGTCATGCTAATTGATGGTGCATCTGATTAAAATGAGTGGCTAATGAGTATCGGGCCAGAAAGAATGCAAGAGAATCAGTGTTCAAGCTCAACTTTTAACCTTTCTGTTGGAGGGTGGACCACTTTGATGTTCCTTGGTCTTTTCATCAGCCGCGTTTTTGGTTATGAAAAAGGCATTTTTTAAAGTACAAAGGCAAAGCTCACATATATAATTTGTTTCCTCTTCAGGAACAAAATGGTCATCAGAAACATAGTTTTTTTCCCTCGCTGAACTATGTGAACGGGGTCTAAAAATAAAACCAAAAAGGGGTAGAGGGGGTCGAGCGCTGTGCTGTCAATCCACCGAGTAGATTGGGAGGTTTGGATCTGCAGCCGTTCTGCCTGGAGTCTTACACCCAGAGCAACTATTCTGTGATCACACCCTCTACAGACTTCGAAGCTCTCGCCTAGTTAGAAGGAGAGGGAGCGGGAATTGCTGAGGCTTGGTAGGGGTTGTACATGTGGGTGTGTGTGTACGTGTGTGTACATGTGTGTCACAAGGGGTGCGAAGGGGAGTGCAGGCGGTACTTGGATGGAAATAAAGGTCGAAATCCTTGACTGTGAAAACTGTCATAGCAGGGGACATGTGCAGAGCCTGTTTGCCTAATAACCTGGGTCTTGTAAAAATATGAATGTGGGGTCCTCTGGAGCACATAATTTAACACCCCTATGTCAGGGGAGATGAGTGAGAATTGAAGCTAGTACACCTTGACAAAGGCTATTCTCTTGGTTTCACACCATGCAGGGTGCTGCTGCAGAGGCACAGCAACCAGCCAGCATGAATCAAAGCTGCACAAAAGTCACATTTGTGCAATTTATACACCTCTTATACTCATTCTTAGCATTGCAAACTTGCTATACAATGCTTAACACATCCCTGCCATGAATTTATTGGCATGACAGACCATGAGCACAGACATAACACCAAGAAAAAGACACAGTTTTTTGATAATGATGATGGAATATGATGGTTCGGTGGTTAAAATAAGTTCCAGGCAAATTGAGGTCATGTCTTATCACCATCTTGGCTGCTAGAAGAACCAACTTTTGTGAGGAGTTAGGAGAAAATCAGTGCAGTGCCCAGGGTTTGAGCAGCTGCGACACCTGTCAATCAAAAATCTCACCCTAATCTTTTTTTTTTTTCTTTTTGTTTATTTGTTTTATATCCCCTTTTTATCGAGGGTCTGCAGCCAATAGGAGCAGCTTTAGCTTCAGAGAAAGAGCCTGTTGCCCTGCGAGCCAAAGACATCTATTAGACGAAATTCACCCGACTATATTATAGCCCGAATCTAGACATTATAATTTAATCTATTAATATTAAATATTATATTAAAAAACAACTGTAGGCTGTATAAATGATGATCAAATGTTAGATCAAAACATTTGGCCAGTCATTGATCAATGTACAGTGCAGTTTAGATTTAGTCTAAGCTAGTCTAAGCTTAGATGGCTAAAAAACTTTCACTTTCAGACCAGTGGTCGACCGATTTTAGCCTAGACGTCTAAGGACCATTAGATGTCTATTAGACGTCTTTTTGACCAAAAAATGCTCAGTGGGTGCCTACCAGTTGGAAAGTTGGTGTTCAATCGAAGTAGTCTGGGGGAGCCATAATGTCCCTGGGCACGACACTGGACCAAACATCGCCCTTGATGTGTTCACCGGAGTACAGATGTATTTATGATAGATAAACAGCACAACACAAGGAAAAACTATGGCCAAGCATAAACTTGCTTTGCATATAAACAGGTTCGTCACAACTGACTTGTGTATTTTGCAGCTGTTTGAAGCTTCATTTTGTGCACATCCAGAAATTAGTGCAACCTATATGCAGGCAGCAACTGATGTCCTTCCTCTAGTCAGACAGAAAAGACCAAAGTACCAGTTTGTTGTTGTGATTTAACTCTACTGCTCATCCCACAAATGCATTTCCCTTACAAATGTGGCCCCATTTAAAAGAGAAATAAACAGACATTCCAATGGTACAAAATGTATTGGTGTAAATGTATTGAATGTGCTCAAAAGGTACAGTAAAAGCAGTTATTTGTCAGCTTGTTAGCAACATCATTTATCCAACTTTCTGGCATACAGTTTGAAATAACACAGAATTTCAACTCTTGTTCTGTCCCTTCCAGGGGTGTCAACGTCTACACGGATAAAAAATCATACCCGTTACTGTATTTTTAGGGGTAATATTGCCTGAAAGCTTCAGATAATAACAAACTATCTGCATACATAATAGGTGCTGGGGCGCGATGTTCCATTGATATTTTTTATATATAATAAACGCAGCCACAGCCTGTCCCGTCACCTCAAGTTGACTTAGGGATGCGGTGGTGGTGAACAGCAGCAGAGCGCTGCCGCTGCGTTCGGTGCTGTAGCGACTTTATTCAAGCCGTTAGAGATCCATAAACTGCAGCTGGGAGTTACAGATATTTCTTTCTATGGATTAGCGAAGACGGACATCCTCAGAGATGCTTTTAATGGTCAGGAGAGCTGATCAGATGCTGACTGCATCTGTGCAGTAACATTGTATTGGGTGAGTTTCAATGCAAGCTTGGAGAGCTAGCTTAAGTTGTTGCTAACTGGGTTTTGTATATATATTTTCTCAAAATTAAGTTATGAGCGTGAATCTGAACTAACTGTAACAACTGCATGTGTTTAGCAGAAGATCTAACCGCTCGTGTTAGCCGCTGTTTACATGAAGTTGATCACCAGAACACGACTTACTTCTCTCAGCTAAAACATTTCTGTATTTTTGGGTCAGCCCAGCCAGCCGTGAAACATCGATATACATCCCTGCATCCAGTCAGCTAATGTCAGCTGTTTGAAAACCTCTGCAGGAATTCCGTTCGGATCACACCTAATAAAAGAGATTTTTTTCCGTTGAATTGTTTCAGTTCTCGGGGATTAAAATGATAAATATCCATAATCTTACTTTGGCTTTACTACAGTGTTTCTGCCCTGAGTTCAGTATGACGGCGGGATTACGGTGGGATGCATAGGTGACGTCTCCATCTGCAACCTAAAGATTATTAATCTCTGACGTGTAACCGTGTACATGACGCTTAGTAGTCCCGATTACATGAGTAGAAAAAACTGTAAACGTTGACAGCCCTAGTCCCTTCCTCTCTTTCTTTTCCTCTCTTCCTCCGGTGATGTTTCCTTGTGTTTCTTTGCTGAATCCGATGCACATTGAAACACCCGCTTTGTTCATATTTGGTTGATAATAAGTGACACGGTGCGCAGCCAATAGTCGGCTGCAATGTCACGACCCCGTCCCAGGTACAAAACTTAGTGCTGTTTCTGAGCCTCGGGACGCCTCTAGGCACATAATGAATGTTTTATGTACCATCAAAACGAGTCAGAAATGCATATTTTTAAGGTCTAAAAATTAAGTTTACAACTTTAATATCTTGAGATTGCAAGGGTAATATTGAATTTAAGTAAAACTTGTGAACAGAAGTACTGGAAAGAAATACTTTTAAAACAATAATATATTAAATTAATGAGTAAATTAACACTAAAACTGTCAAAGATGTTAACTTTTACCACTCCTTAACACTAGGCAAGGCAAGTTTATTTGTAAAGCACATTTCATGTACAGGACAATTCAGAGTGCTTTACATAAAACCCAACAACAGTATCATCAGAAAGATGAGGTGGTTGATTTTCAATTATTTTCTAAACGGTAACAGTGAGAGACACCAACAAAACAGTCAAATATCAGAATATATTCGGTGTCGTATTACAATAATTACTCCCTTTTTAGTTCTGGTCTTAAAGAAAATAAGACTAAAAATTATCGAATAATTTAAATAAAGGTTAAGCTTATTTAAATTCATTAGAATGAAAAAAATTTCCAATACATAATGTAATAGTAATATTATAAATTTAGTTACCAGAACAGAAAGTCAATAACCTGCATTAAACCACTAAAAAATACCAAAACATCATCATCACCAACAGTAGCAGCATCATCATGACATCTGATAGGCTACCACTATCATGTGACACAGAAGCTAGAATCTTAATATGATGATAATGATGATTTTAACAGACAATCCTGTTGGATGTTTAGTGTGTGCGAGAGTTTTTTTCTTTGAAGACCTGTCTGCGCAACAAGTTTCCCATTAGGGATAATAAAATGACTTGAACTTGAGAATATGGCTGCTCTCACACATAATTTCATTGCCTAAAACTTTCAGGGTTAACGTTAGTGAAAAATATAGCATGTTTTGTGTCTGTCCGGTGTATCTCGATATTCAAAAAAGTATCAACTCCCATATTTTGTCTGGCTGATATTGAAGTATTAACTCCAGGGTATCCCATCCCTAGTCAAGGCTTCAACTTCTCTTTGAAAGAATATTTTACATCCAGTCATCTTGGTCGCTGTTGAAAGTGAATCATGGTATTCCTCCACATAAAGTCAAACATGCCCAACGCTCTTTATCTGTAAAAAGCAGACTTCTATAAAAGAGCTATGTTCTGTTTGGTCTTTAAAACCATGTTGGACTGTATAGGACAGTTTTATTTGGGACTGCGCAGTCTGGAAGGAAGGAGCCTCTGCAGAGGCGTTGCAGCGGAGCTCTGCTGGTAGAAGGCAGGTAGCCCAGCAGAGTCGAAGGAGTTAACACTCAGCTGTGGTTAATCTCCTCAGGGGGACTTTGGGGCAATATCCAGTTAGACTGGAATGTGAATGTGTGTGATTGTGACCAGTGGCTGGCACAACTGTCTCTCACTCCTCCTGCAGAGAGCCTATGGTCGCTCCTCTCAGCAGTGTTATTTCTCCCCCAACACCCTATTAAAACTGCTCTCAACACATGGAACTGGCTTTGACCATGGCAGACAAGCTACTCCCCAGAGCCTAACCACCGACGCTTGGATCCAAACCACACAAGACCTCAGAGTACACAAGTGATACACTAAAGAATTAACTCTGCTCTCTACAGATGTTGTAAACTTTAAAACTTTGTAGGAGGAGAAAAATCCTGTGAGTCACAAATTTAAGGAGGAAACTGGAACAAGATGCAAAAATGACTGAGATGTTCCGCATCTCTCCTGACAAGGGATGCATATCGCTCATTTTTCCTGATGCCAAAGCTGAAATAATCATTTTAAAACAATATAAGAAGACACAGAGAACATTTACATCTCTAACAGCATTAAGTTTGGCAATATTATAATCTGTAAAGGTGTCATAACCTTGTGTTTTACACAATCCTTCTTAAATTATCTTCAAATGAATTTTTAATTATAGTTGGGTGGGAGGAAAATTTAATGAGCTAATTTTAACCTCTTTTTATCCCCAACTTTTGTTTGTCGCGAGAATATGCACGAGAGTTAGATCTGTCTGTAAGTGCGTTCACGCGGCAAACGTCAAAGTCAAAACAAAGTTTTATCAGGACAGCGCAGGTGAAGGAAATGATGTCCCAGCAGAGAAAATGTGATAAAAACGTAACGGTGCGGTTGATGGAGAGGATCCGCAGAGTAAAAGGGCTGGACTCTGATGAATATAAGGAGCGGACGTCTGACATGAAGTTAACCAAACAGTGTTAGCTTTTGTAGCTACATTAGCAGCTTGTCCGTTCGTCTACCATCGTTTACTGGCCTCTGACACAAAAAAGATACTGTAATAAGTTACACAAGCAGCAACACTTACCGACTGCACATCCTCACTGATAAATATAATCCACTGGTCTCTGGTAGTGCTGTCCCTCCTGTTACACTGAAAACTGATGAATTTCTGCCGAAGCAACTCAGCAACTGGAGTTATCACGTAATTCAAGAGATCATCAGGGTTCCCACATGTCCTGGAAAACCTGGAAAATGATTGAACATTTTTTCAGTCATGGAAAATGAGAAAAAGAGTAAAATGTCCTGGAAGAGCTCGAGTTGTCCTGGAAAATAATTCGTACTCCCTCTGCTTCTCTGCATTGTGGCTGAACGCAAATGGGTTAAACATTTTACACATGTATGTTTATTTTCAGCTGCCTTTACACAGCAACACTGAACTGTAGCTTCACTGCTTCGTCGCTGCTTCATAACTATTTCGCTGATACTTCGTCTGTTTCGTTTATGCTTCATCGCTACTTCATCGTTACTTCGTCTCTGCTTCGTCGTTACTTCGTCGCTGCTTTGTTGTTGCTTCGTCTCTGTTTAGTTTGTGCTTTGTCGCAACTTCGTCTCTGCTTAATTTCTGCTTCATCGCTACTTTGTTGCCACTTTACTGCTTTGTCTCTGCTTCGTCGCTACTTCATCACTGCTTCATTTCTGCTTCGTAACTACTTTGTCGCTGCTTCATCGCTGCTTCGTCTCTGTTTCATTTCTGCTTCATTGCAACTTCATCACTGCTTAATTTCTGCTTTGTTGTTACTCCGTCGCTACTCCGTCGCTACTCCGTCGCTACTTCGTCGCTACTTCGTCGCTACTTCGTCGCTACTTCGTCGCTACTTCGTCGCTGCTTCGTCACTGCTTCGTCGCTGCTTCATCTGTTTCATTGCAACCTCATCACTGCTTAATTTCTGCTTCGTTGCTACTTCGTCGCTACTTCGTCGCGGCTTCGTCACTGCTTTGTCGCTACTTTGTTGCTACTTCATCATTACTTCGTCGCTACTTCATCTCTCTTCATCACTAAAAAAAGAAAAAAAAAACCTTCATGTGTTTAAAGGGGTGCAGAATAAAGGCGCAGAATTCCCTTGTGCCAAACACAGTCCCTATGTAGTAATAGTCTGTTTGACACAGTTAGGCTAGTACTGGGGAAAATGGTGGAGTCGGCAAGTCACGCAGCTGCTTTAGAGCCCCGGAGATATTTTCATCCATCTAAGAAGAGGAGTGACCTAGGAAGAGCAAAAATTAAAGAAAATTTAGGTGAAGCTAAACTAAATGGACCTACATAAACATTTCCCACGGCATTAAAACACAGAAATGGCAACATTTCTCCTGGATCGGTAAGCTAACTCGCCTGCTAACATGGCTAACATTAGCTGTCAGTTATAAACTCTTATGCATTACTTGTTGGACATATGGCAGGCTGGTGGTCACTGACGTATCGGCAGTGAGCCTGGCACCCAAACGGCGGGATTCATTTCTCTGCGGTTGCAACTAAACACACATGATGTTGCTGTTCTGTCCGTATTCCATCCAACCTTTAAATGGGCTATATGCACAACACCACTGATTACTGCAGGTATGTCTGGCCAGTGTCGTTGTGGTTACTGAGGTCAGGCAGACTTGGATTAATCAGTTTGTCCAGTAATGAAAGACAGGAAACAAAGGAGCTGCCTTAAAGGACAACTTTCTTTTCAACCTGGACCTTATTTCTAGGAGTTTATACGTGCATTTACTCACCGATAAAATGTCTGTATCACTTTGAGTCCTTCGGACAGTATTTAGATTAAGTTGTTCTACAGCATGCATCCATAGGGAGAGACGGGGCAGCCTCTCTCTAAGGCATTATCTGCAGCAAAACTCTACTTTAAGTAGAATGAACGAACAAACGAGTACTATTGTCCTGTGAGTTCAGAGTTTCGTGGACTGCGGTTTGTTGGTGTCTAGGTAGTGAGCTGCTCTTCTCAGCTGTACTGCAGCAACGTGCATCAGGTACTCGCGGGGCCTGTGTGCAAGAAACCCCACAATAACGAACGGAGAGTTAACTCTTAACTCACAGGACGACAGTAGCCTACTTGTTCGTTCATTCATTCTCCTTAAAGTATTGGTGAAATCAAGGAGTTTTTCTGCAAATATTTTTTTATATAGTCTGCCACGTCTCTCCCATTATACATATGGATGTATGCTGAAGGGCTACTCAACGTAATATCTTCCGAAGGAGTCAAAGTGATGCAGAAATTTTACCGGTGAGTAAATGCACATATAAACTCCTAGAAAAAAGGTCCAGGTTGAAAAACAAGAAAGTTATCCTTTAAGTTTGGAAAAGTAGTGGAATTGTACCCATTGACAAGTATTAACAACGAGCAAACAGCGTCAGGGTTTTATCTTTGAATGCAAGTGAAATAATCGTTTTTTGGGATATAACTGACATCGATTATTGATTACTTTTTTATGTCAACTACACCCATATTTAGTGAAATTTCTTTGTAATTCTGGAGCACCTTAAAACAATGCTTGCTTTTAATGTTTTTCATTAAGCTTACCTTAAAATTTCTGACAAATTTTAAGTTTATATGAAGGAATTTCTAATTTGGGTTAAGTTTTCTGTTCTTTGCTGTGGACCAACTGAGTGAGACGTAAAGAGAGGGGAACTGTGCAGAAATGCAGGCTTTTTAAAGTGATCTGCATCTAAAACGTGGTGTTTTTACACGGTGGTTAAGGTTTACTCCTCCTGGGTTCCTCTCAGTAAACGGTGGGAGGTGTGTCTCCATTTCCGTAGTGAATTATGCTAACTTCAGCAGATGGTAGTAATTTACAGAAACCTACTCTTTGTGTAAAGAGACAGAGCAAACACTCTTGGTATTTTTGTGTTGAAGGGAGAACTGAACACAGAAATCCTTTAAAGCTTTATTAAAAGCTGCAGGTTCATCGCCACATTTTTCATAGTTTGATTTTGTAAATAATTATTTTCAGTAAAAAATGGCAGCATCGTGGCACTTAAAACTGCTCCGGGTTATGATGTAACTGGGGCCACCCAGGCTACAAATGAATGCAGATGCAATATTTTCGTATCTATTAATTGACTACATGAACAGTGCAGACATCAATGTCAAACTACAAAGTCTTGCTTTTATGCCTTCTACTCTACAAGGCCATGAATCCCCAGGGTTTGTTTTCCCCTTGTACGAGCATGTGGAGTGTTATGTAGCACGATGTGCAGCACAGAAAGCAGTTTACTGTGGGCTTGGCTGGGTATGGCAGATGTCTGCAACACTGCTCTGCTCCGAGTTGAGGGCTCCATTTCAAAGGCCTGTTTACTGGGCAAGCCTTAATAGGAAGTGATCTTAAAGTGTTCTTTTAAACATGTCGGAGGCTAATGGTTTAATTTGCTCTGGGTATTGCTCAGTCTAATGAGATTTAACATGTGCTCCCTACTGCACTGCTCAGACACTCATCTTTTGGAAATGGAGACATAGTTTCTTCTGTTCATTCATTAAGCTGCATATGTTTTAGTTTGTTGCATCATAGATTTTTTTTTCTTGCTGCATTTGATTTGTCTATGAAATTGTAAAGTTTAAATTGCTTGCCTTGTTTTATATTATATAAGAATATGCCACATTTGTATGGCAGTATTAATAACATTTAAAGCCTTCTTGCTTCACTAAGCAACAAATTAGCGAGTTGCTAAGCCTGCAGATTGTTCCAGTTTGTGTGGATGAGTGTGTGTGCGTGGCATGTTCACGTTTACACAAACTACAGTAGGAACGAGGTGCAGGACTGAGGAATGATGGATTGGGTCCTATTCAGGCCTCTGGTGTGTTCATTTCCAGAGTCGAGTGGTGGCTCAGGTCATCCCAGGGATCAAAGGCTGTGACCGGATCACTGTAACACCCCTCCCTCAGGTCCGTGGACTTCACCCTCTCCTCCAATCCCGCCTCTCTGGATGAAAACAGATAGAAAGTTTTCTTTTTGTCTCTGACAGCTTCACTTTAACTTCCTCAGATGAAGGAAATCTCATGTGTTCCTTGCTTGAGGCAAAAACTTTCTATATTACTTCAGCTCTGATTTGTTGCGCCTGTTATAAGAATTTACTTCAGCTTTTGTTTTTACTTTATTTGAATTAGTCAAAACTACTATAAATACTGTCAAAACTCAGGCTAATTTGAGTTAATACTTTAAAAATATGTAAATATACAAAACTTTTAATTTAAAAGTGTTGCAACGTTGCGTAAAATGCTAATAAGATCAGAATGCAATGATTTAGAGATGCATCCATTTCTTGCAGATCATGGTGGTTGGGGACCATGCATGGTATCACTCAGTCCTACTGTTGAAAATCACCAGTTAATCTAAAGGTCATGTTTTAGCCTGTAGAAGGAAACTGGAATTACTCCACATATAATAATCCAGCTGTTGAAACCAGCTGGCAACAATACAACAATATGTCCTTCATAACAGGTCAGTGAAAACACATCCAGTGTTGAGGAGTCATTGGATTGTTTCATAATTATTAGAGAGGCAGAGTCTGAGAGAAGTGAAGCTGATCAAAAATCAAAGAATCTGCAAAACTGCATCAGTTTTTGAGTCATTTCATGAAATCACAAAGACTTTGAAGATTCTGTCCTCAGGTACTGCAACAACAATTCTGCTTTTTATGCACAGATGAAGCCTTGTGTGAATGTGATCCCGTTTTTTTTTTTTTTCAAAATATCCATTACATTTATTTTGTATATCTTCCCAGCTGTAAGAAACATGTCCAACACAAAATTGTCCATTGAAGGAGCCATTTTATGCATACTGACTTCACTAAGTGCTTGAAATGGTCTTCTGGGGTGTTACTTACAAAGAGACTAAATATGCCCTAAAAAAAAATGAATTGGGAGTTAATAAGAGTCTTTAAGACTTAAATAAGGCATTTTTTACAATCGGCCTGACTTCCACATTTTATTCATACGTCACTGGCTAGTCACTTCCGCCTGGAACACCGTCCACTTCCATACCTGATTAGCTCGCGCCGCTCCGCTTCCCAGCCTGAGACGGTCTCTGGCTTTAGGGAGGACTCTACCAGCATGCTGTCCTGCACAATACCAGAAGAAACGAGAAACAATGAAGCTGCAGTAGCTGCTCGCCGCGAAACGCACCCAGAGGTGCGTTTGACAGAGGAGGAGAAAAGACAACCTGATATCACAAAAATATGTGACGTGAGCATGAACGGTTTTACTCATATACGTGTCCCCGACACGTAACTGCTTCAAATTACGTGTCACTGACACGTAAAGCTGCACAATGTTAAGTCAATGGGGAAGCTTTTTGTGTCCCCAGACACAAATTTTTCTGCTTCAAATTATGTGCTGCTGACACGTAAAATACAAAAATACGGACTATATTATCCACTCAGTTATATGCGATCCACAGTTCTTGACAGAGCCTAAATCCTTTTAGGTTTTTTGGCTGTATGTTGCCTGGAGAAGCCTGGAATCAATCTCCCCAACTTCTGCATGACGGACACCTGCTCTGTGTCCTAGTCTATTCCTCGAGAGCTGCTGGCATGCAACTTGTCTCGTTACGTCTGCAAAGCTGAATGACAGCGCATGAAGTAATTTAGATGACGCTGGGGAAGAAATGCCTCCAACAGTTGTTTGCCAGCAGCTCTCGAGGAATAGACTAGGACACAGAGCAGGTGTCCGTCATGCAGAAGTTGGGGAGATCGATTCCAGGTTTCTCCAGGCAACATACAGCCAAAAAACCTAAAAAGGATTTAGCCCCCCCCCCCCCCCCCCCCCCTAAATGACCTGTGGATTATTTTTTTAGAAATATAGCTTTTAATAAAAATGTTCCATTCAACCTTTAACATTGCGCAGCTTTACGTGCGTTTAATTTGAAGTAGTTACGGGACGGGGACACGTATATGAGTAAAACTGTTCGTGATCATGTCACGTATTTTTGTGAGATCAGGTTGAAAAAAGAGGGTATGCGGCACAGCTGAAACTGTAACTGAGGATGGATTTGATCAAACCATGACTCCTGAATTACATGAAGATACCAAAGAAATTGTTTCAGACAGGGAAGAAAGCCTATAATATTGGATGACACGACCTGAACTTCAAGTAACTTTGCCGTACAACAATACGTCAAGACAAAATAAATAGTTCTGTGCTGTTAGAAGTTAATCAGACGTGTATTTACGTAAATATCTGAAGTCCATAAGGGTGAGGTTAAAAGCAACAAGCTCTTCGCTTGCAGAACTCGTCTCCGTGACGTGACATCAGCGAGATAAGGAATGTTGCGGTCGACTCATTGATTTACATGTATAATCAAAGCCGTGGAAAACATGATGCTCCAGAACAGCAAGAGTGCAACATAGTCGATCTCACGATGATAAAGAATCCCTTCAAAAACATTCCTGGATCCACACAAGGTGATCCGGATCACCCCCAACATTTAATGGGTTCACCCTCGGGCTGAGACACACAGCTGGTGAAAATTTCAGGTCAATTGGTCTGGTACTTTTTCCATAAAGTTGCGGACAGACAGACAGACAGATAGACAGACAGACAGACCAACGCCACCTAAAACATGACCTCCTTGGCAGAGGTAAAAATGTCAAAAACGTGTCATCAGCATTTTAAGCTCACCTAACATCATGCACAGATATTAGAACATTTATGTGAATTAACTTTTACAAATACAGAGTTTAGTGGTGGTTAACTGTGTTGATGCAGACTAATAAAGACTAAGGAATTTCTATGTAATACAGAATGACAGATAACTCACTGATTGACAGCTTTGGGACATGATCATAGAATCCATGCAGGGATATTATAGGGAGTTTTCTCCTGCCACTCAGAGCTCTGTGCAGTCTTATCAGTGTTGTTAGAGAACATAAGTTATGATAAATAGAAGTTGTACATTGAAATGAGAATTTACAAGGGTATTAGTAATATAGTTAAGCAGCAGTGTGTGAAGTTAGACCGAGACTTACTCTACATGTGGCCGGGTTCCACTTCTGTGATGATGACCTCTATCAGTTTTTGTTTTCTTTTCTTCCACATCCAGTCAAATGATTTTTGTTTCCAGTTTCTCAAATGCTGACCTTTGGCCTTCCATTGATAAACCGACTCATGGCTGCAGAATGAGAAAAGCAGTAATTGAAAAAAAGTTTATCAGTCAGTTTGTTTAACTTTTTTCCCCAAATACTTTTTAATGTAGGTGATTGTGTGGAGTCCCGTCACTGTGCTTCTGACTGATCATGCACCCTGGTTACTTGTCTACAGGGATATTTCTTTAGCTGATTGGTTAGTGTGCATGACTTAGGCTGGGAGTCTATGGTTCAATTCTTGCCCGGGCCGTCCTTGTTACTTTGCCATATTCTGGCGTTGTCGGCAGGATGTAGCACTGAGGTTCCATGGATTCCTAATTTGTGGCAGCCTGTGTGAAAGGACGAGGATGTGCTCATGAAAAGAGGGGAGAGATGACAATGCGGGTCCTGCCACTATGCCTGTGAATGATCATGCGCCATGGCTGCCTACCGAAGGGGATATCCCTTTGGCTGACTGGTAAGCGCACATGCTCCTCACCTGAGAATCTGGGGACCGAATCCTGCTCGGACCCTCATTGTGTACGTTGCCACATGTCATTTAACTTGTGTTAGAAATCAACCTTAAAGAAAGAGAAAATACTCAAAAAGTAACATTAATTTATCTTCAATTAACCTCAAATTAAACTTGAGGCTGATGTGAGCATTAGTAAGTTATTTAAGAATATGACTGGAAGTTTGGTCTCTGATGCCATCACTTCTTGTGCATCTTTTTTCAAATGATAAATTGTAAACTAAAACTAAAACTAGCCAACACTGAAATGAAACATAATTCCAACAAATAAAAGAAAGGAAAATGGCAGTATTGAAAAAAAAGGTGAAAATAATGTTACTTTCTTGTGCATCTTTTTTCTCACATGCTAAAGCGATGACTGAAGATATTTAGCCTCGGAGTTAAAGGAATAGTACACCCACAGAATGATGTGTGTTCATTTTCTACTCACTCTCATGCTGAACGAGACTCTGGAGCACTTTTTTAATATCTCAAATGCAGCCGGAGATCGGACAGGTTTTCATTTTACCCCAACTTTCATATAATGGAGTTCACCGGCGACTGAACCAAAAAGATCCATAAAAGTCCACAAAAACTTGTCAATATTCCTCCATGCTGCTCGTCCAATGTAATCCAAGTGTCCTGAGTGGGTAGTTCCATAATTTACTCAAAACAACATCATTTGTATCTTTTTATAGCCTAAACAGTATTACAACTAGCTGCCGCAAAGCGCCCCCTTGCAAGTTCACCACACTACAGAAGCCGCGGCAGATGAGATCACGCGTTCTCTTGTTCTTTCTTTCTTTGTTTTAAATAAATAGCCAACCCTTCTTGTGTTTGTCGTGGTTGGTCCGCAGCCCGGTCGCTGAG
>JALJCO010008904.1:0-12665 GCA_023101725.1 Atherinomorus stipes
TACATTGCTGCTACATAGCTCTTAAGAGATTTTATTTGTTTTTTACTACTTTCCGCCTTCACTCATAATATCTGAAAGAAATGCTCAATCTAATACTAAAATAATTAGTGCATGCAACCAAAATTTTATTTAGCCATGAACATAAGGTTTCATATTTATTAACTGTAGATGTTTGTGCATCTTTTTGTTGTTATTCTGTGCTCAATTATGTTTTTGGTCTGAAAAGTACAGGAAATGGAAGCATGCATGAGCAATGGAGTTATCAACATGGAGAGATGACTTCGAGTTTTTCAGTTATTATGGTAATAGTTAAACTATCTTTTCTCTTTGCTTAGATGCCTTGACAGTCACATTATTACAACTTTTGATCATCTTCTAAACTTTAAGACTTGAACATGGTTTCCTGACCTGTTACCTTACCCGAGTCATTGGAAGCATCGCTGCCTTTATCTTTTTCCGAGGACTCCTCCTTTTCTGGCAAACACTTTCATCAAGTTTTCAGAGTGTGCATCAAGTTGCGAAAAGAACTTGGATTGCAGCTCAACTGTGGTAATCCTCTTGAATTCTGCCTTCACCTAAAAATTGAACAGGGGAAAAAGGACAATAAGGATTGTCATACCTGTTTTTAGAAAGATAAAAGTGTCCTTATTATATCTGCTTGCCTCCCTCACATTAAAGAGACCAGGCCACCTCGCTTTGAAATCCGCTACCATGGGTGCATCTTGGACCACCTCAAGACGTCTTAGCGCAAATGTTTTGTCCATCATGACAGCTACTTTGTCTTCATTATTTCGGATCTTTACTTCAGATAGGAGTTTTACTCTCATCTGTTCCAAAGTTTCAGCTGATTCACCTGCCGGATATGGTGGACAGTAATTCACTTCAGCTTTTTTAGGTTTCTTAACACCATAGGCAGGACTGCGCCGATCATCAGGTTTTTGTTTCAGAGAATTCACAGTGACTTCTGGACATCCAAGTCGCCTGGGCTTTGTTCTGTAGTTCCCCAAGTTTATATTTTACACTTGTCTTCCAGCTACTAAACCCACTGGTGGAACCTGGCTCCTTCAAGCAAGGATGTGCTGTTATAAGAGCTTCTGCTACCTCATTGAACTCTGCATCAGAAGTGGAGCTTTGTACTTGACAGTGCTTCCATCAAACCATCCATGATTGCTGATTTAAGTTTACATCAGGATTCAACAAGGCTCCAGTCTCTCTGAAAGCAGTGTTGCCTTTTCAAGCTGCAGTTCAGTTTCATAGACTTTCAGGAATGTTGAAAACCAGGGGCCAACTGGAGGACCCAGAGGTTGATTCAAGGAAAGACAGGATATCTGTGTCAAATGAGCTGCCGGATACAAATGAAGAGCTGTCATCTCCAGAACTGCAAGGCTGCAGCCGTCGAATAAGAAGGTGGTGTGGAGATCCATCCGGCAGGCGAGGTGTTTCTGAATTAAAGATTACTCTAAGAGTACCTTTATCCATGACATCTGAAATTGAGTCCAAGTTGAAGAACTCATTGCCGAAGTCAGCATCCATATACTGAAGTCTGAAGCTTCCGTCTCATTCCACACTCTTTTTTTATACACTCTGCAAGATCACTGACTGATTCTGGAATTCCATCTGGGAGAATCAATTTGTGTGAGTTGTTCTCTCTAAGATTACTCGCAGCTTTGCTGGTGGAGACATCTTTCAACAATCTAAATATGTAAAACAAAGACATGTCAAAAAAAGGAATACAGGTTTCAATATGGAAAAAAACATACATTTGTTTAGCACATCTTATAAGTTGATAAATCTTTTCAGTGTCACCATACGCGTGGGTCCAACAAAATAATCTGCTAAAGGGTAGTCATCAGCCAGTTCATCAAGCCTAATCAAGAGAGTTTCAAAGGCTGAACTTGTCAGCTCAAAGGCTCTGAAATGTTCTCTATACCACCCATGAAGTCTCTTCACAATGAAACATGGTTTGTCATTCACAATGTAAACCTGAAGAATTTCCCAAAGTCTGGGAGTCCACTTGTGGAGCCATGAACAATGATCATTCCTTTTCTGAAATTGATGCCATTACTCGTGAAACTATTAACAAGATGAATTTCTGTTGTTCCAGGAAAGTTCTGGTCAATAGCCTGAGCTATTTCTTGTTTTAAAACATCCACTGGAAGAGTAGAGACATTTGTGACTTCAGGAGCAGATTTCTTAAAACTGGTCAGTTTCATGTGATATCCCATCATGAGTTGATGCTTATTTGCCAGAGTGAAGGGCACGTTTTTGAAGCAGTTGACGTGTCGCACAACTTGCTTGAAAAAACTGTGCTTTGCCTCAAAGCGCATTGTCCATAGCTCCACAAGAGGACCAAACATCCTCATCAGTTGAGGGTAGTGCTCTACATAGTGATGTTTTGGGATTAGCCGCACACCAGGGAAAAGTTCTTGGAACTTTTGTCTGTGTCCTGAAATTTTCCCCTCAAGATAGGCTATTGACTCATCTGTATGTGATGGAGCAACAACAAGCTCCATTATGTCTTTTAAGTCCATCAGAACTTCCCAAGCTGGTTCACCTTCAGGTACTAAATGGCCAATAATAAATGGGAGTAGTCTTAAAAGGGACCAGTTTTCATGGGCATTCCCACCGATTGTTTTTCTGGCTGAAAATGTAAGTGGGATTGCATGTGGCTTGTTTTTTTTGTCTCCCCACTTATAAGGGAAGTGCAAGATGGCTTTGTTGAGTGTTTCAAGATCGAAATATTTCTTGTTCACAAGGACACCCAAACAATGTGCAAGCTCTACTGGTACAATGCCTTCGAAAACATCGTGCATGATATCTGGAGGATAGCCTGTGTGAATGCTAAAGTGAGTGAGCGTTTCCGTGATAATGCAATGATTTTTCACCCCAAAACAACTTGCACCACTCTCTGAAGCTGTTTTCACATGAAAGGCATGGAGCTCTTTTGTCCTGAGACTGAACGCACCTGACTGCACATCACTTGTCTGAATCTCCGCTTTTGTTCCAGTGCAAAATCTGCAAATATAACCACTGGAGAAGCTCTCATTCAAACCTGATAAACTGTGGGCCCCCAAGTTATCAGCCACGACAAACTGGACTGTTCCTTTAAAACATTTGCCAAGCAATGGAATGTAAAGCCCATCTTGCTCTAAAGTTTTCATATCATGAAGAAGAGGATGCAAGATTTGTTCATAACCGTACTTCTTCAAGTCATCACTCTTGCACAGGACTGCCAGATAAATTGAGTGAAGTGAGGACTGTAAGCTTGCAGGTAAATTATTTAAAGTCCAGTAGATGCCACAAAGTTTGTGCTTCCTGCGAGACGTTCCCAGTGGATTGCAAATCTCAAATTCATCTATGTATAGTTTTAATAAAATTCTCAACTCACCTCCTGCCAAAAAAGCATTGTCTTTAAAGTGTGAACCATCTTGAGAAGATCTGTAAACATGCTGCTCGACAGACACTTCACTTTGCTGTGCATTGTGATTTTCTACCACATTGTCCACAACATCTTTTCTTTCAAAGAGCTGCTGTAGTGATTTCAGTACAGGAACATACTGAAAACTTTTTTTTTTTCTTTTGCATCAAGTGTGTACT
Source organism: Atherinomorus stipes (assembly GCA_023101725.1). Lineage (NCBI taxonomy): Eukaryota > Metazoa > Chordata > Actinopteri > Atheriniformes > Atherinidae > Atherinomorus > Atherinomorus stipes. Next base: position 3,598 of record JALJCO010008904.1, read on the forward strand.
CCACAGGTTGTATTATATTAAAGTTGTTTTTGTAAAACTGGTTGCGAAGAAAAGATGTGCTTAAGGCACCACTCACCCCTTAGCTTTGAGCAAAGGATTAGATTCATAGACAGCAGCTGCTACTTCTGCTATAAAAGATTCATCTGTTGTTACACTATGTTTTTTAAATAAACTCTCAAGAATCTTAATGGAGAATGGGAATGTGGATGTTTTTAACAAGTAGTTAAGTTCCTCCAGAAATTCATCAAGTTTTGATCCTGGGACATGGGAAAAATGCTCCAACTTGAGCAATGCAGCAGCCAAATTTAGCTCAAATGGGTCAAGTAAGTTCTCAGTTGTGTCTGGATTACAGCCTGAAGATGTACTGGATGTACTAGATACCTGGACCTCAGGGTTATCTTGATTATGTGCAACCTCTCCAGGACCATCAGAGTCTTGTTGTAGAATTTGGGTGTTTGTAATGATACCTGGCTTGAAATGTTGCAATGTGTGTGGGGTGTGTTTCCTATTCTTGTGTGAGTGGAAAGTGCCATAAACGTTGGTTTGAAAAGTGCAATCTTTAAACATGCATCCAACAGTTTCATTATTCTTCAAATGATTTCCAATGTGTACAAAGTACTCTCTCTCTGTAGGAAGGCTGCTACATGCACACAAATAACAACTGAATGTGGACAGCTCCTGGATTGCTGTAGAGCTTGGTTTTGGATGAACTCTACTCAAATGAATACGAAAAGCATTCCATGTCTTAAAAGTACATGGGCAACTTGCATGAGCACATGGATAGCGTTGTCTCAGATAGTGTTGTATTCTGAAATGTTTTAGAAGTTCAGGTCTACCAGACATGGACAGAGAACATTCCTTACACCTCCACATTTCTTAAAGACTGCAGTTTAAAAAGAACTGTGCTGATCTAGGTTTGATGGCCCAAAACATAAATTAATTTAAACATTTTACGCAAGAAAAAAGAATAAAACATCTACATTTGTAGCAAAAAAAAAAAGACCTTTTAAGTCTGGAGTTTGTGCACAAAACAGTGATGAAATCCTCTGCTTGGCAAGAAGCGATTTCCTCTGAACAGAAGTCAATGGTAGGGCAGAATCGAGCGAGATCAGTGGGGTTGGGCAGGATATAATTTGGCGTCACAAAGATCCTGTAATGCAGAGAAAATAATGACAAGTAAAATAAAGTTAGACATATAGCTCCCCTTCTAAAGCTCAGATACACTTCATAATGCAATGTGTTGACTACCATGTAATTGGATCAATTCTGTAGCCTCCCCCATTACAGCATTGCAATGTGAATATGACAATATTGATGAAAATCACTCATTAAAGCATCACCCCAAAAGTCAGTCAGCTATGAAGTCACTTGGTATGATATGTAAACCTTACTGTGGACTAATTTACCATAGTTTACAGAAATGCTGAAACAAACTGTGGGGGGAAAAAAGAAAAAAGGAAAAATGATCAGATTAAGACTACAGAGAACATTTCATTTAAGAGTAGCTTTAAAAAGTGCAAACCTCAGATCATGTAGTATTGTCATTTGTTAATCCTCCCAACCTCATCAGAATGCAAACGTCATGAATCAGTGTGTTGAGCCAAAGCACTTCAGAAATAACTATACTCTCTACTGGTTTGACTGCACACTCTCCTGTGTGCGCAAGCACTTCTCAGGTGCTGCAGCAAAGCAGACGTTTTTATCTTCATCACCCTGAAAATGCGGGCATTCTTGTCTAGTTCGCAGGTGGTTGACTGACCTGACCTATTTTCTGATCCACTGGTGAAGGTGTGCTCACCTGAGTTTGCACACCTGAGTGTGTGTCCTATGTCCTAAATGAGCAAAACGCTTCGATACTGCATATTTTAGAGAACGTGATGTAATTATCCCCTGCGTGGTCCCTAACAACTGTCCTCCGTAAACTGTAAACTGCGTGACTCGGCATCCACACGCCAAAGCCCGTTTATCGGTAGCGCTGCAACATGCAGGCGCGCGCACGCACACACACACGCGGCCCTAATTTTAATTTTCAAAACGAACAATCAACACTACTTTTCAGTACCTCTCTACAGCAGATATCATCGTACGATATTACAAACATGAGCTGACATGCAGTAGAATGTTGAACTAAGTACGCTAGCCCACTGTATATTGTGTTAGTCACATGCTAACCGAGCAATTGCTTTGGCTCATTTCTAAAGTAATACATCGTTTAATCAAATAATAATTACATTACTGTATGTATATATGTAAGATACGTTCAAGCATGGTAGTCAATTTTGTGAGATGGCATTAGATTCGAGCTTACCTTAAACTTCACATGTGCTCCTCATGTTTGCCGATGGTGTGTTGTTGTCGTCTTCCGTTGAGGTGTAATCTCGCGATAAAGTCCGGGATTTTACACGTCTGTACTTGAACTTGATCATTTCATTTAAGCTCAACATGAATTAGTCAAGTAAATCTTGATTTATTTGGTTTTAAGTAAAATTTACACAAACTGATAATGTAAATCTTACAAACATATTTTATTTTAGTGGAAACTACATGTTAAAGTTGAGAAAATTGGACAAAGTGGCTGTTTCCATTCTTTGAGTGCACATCCACATGCAGGCGTTTTATAACACAGCGAACATGTGAAGACTTTATTCAACACGCACCATTACAACCCTGACAACCTCTGTGGAGCGAGAGCTTTGCGCATGCGCTGCGATTTTAGGGCAAGACGGCGTGGGGAAAATCATCATTCAGCACCGGGGCCGTGCATCTCTACTACAAACTGCAGCAATCTCACAAACACGTTCACTAAAGATTTCACATGTAACTGGAAGCATCGCAGTCGGCGTGCAGCTTGTCAAAGGTTTATCCGGCACGAGCACGTCTCAGCTGTTTACATTACCACTGCTGAATACATCACCACTTATCTGCTGCTCAGCTGCATCTCCATGGCTAAATTCCTTCAGTTACAACTTCCCATTGGTTGTTTAGTCATTTCTATTCAGTTTCTACATGTTAAACCTGTAACAATTCTCAAAACAAAGTTCAATCATGCTGAATGAAATTTTAAAAAATCTATATTCATATCCATAACTCTCACAGACAGTCTTCCTCCCCTCAGATGCTGTCTCCCTCTTATCTAACAGAGAATGACCCAGACGGAGTTGAGTTGACCTTTTTCTCATACAGCTTTGCTATCATCGGTTTTTAGAGGCATCATCTGTTGTCAGCTTCACCCAATCAGTCAACGCTGGTGAGTCGAACGCTTCCAGTGATGAAAAATGATGGTGATGGAGCCTGTCAGAGCCGAGCAAAAATTCTGCCTGAGATATTCCCGGTAACCTTCTCCCAGTAGGCAGAGTCAGGCAGGGGGATTCCAGCAGAGCTTTTCCCAGCCATTCCCCCAGTTTTCCTACAATTTCCTTTTAGAAAGGAAAAACAAAACAGCATTCCCACATGGAGTGTGAGAAGGTCCCTTCCTCTGCATTACTACTACTGCTACTACTACTGCTGCTACTGTACTACTGTCAGACACTTTTTTCCAAAGCAATTTACATCTGAGAGAAATCAAATGTGAGGGTCCAGCATGGATGAGTACTGGATGGACTGCTGTGAGTCCAGTTGGACACGAGTGCTGCCATGCAGTGCTAGGGGATTTTGTGTGTGTGCTTTGTGGTTTTTTTTTGTCGTTTTTTGTTTTTTAAACCTACGATACAATATGAAGTGATACAATAAGATACAACAATACAATGCAGTACACTACGATACGATACGATACGATACGATACGATACGATACGATACAATGCGATATGATACGATACGATGCACTAGAACAGTGTTTCCCAATCCTGGTCCTTAAGTACTCCTGCCCTGCACATTTTAAGGATTTCCGTACTTTAACACACCCTCACTCAAAGGGTGAATTCCGACCCCCCCCCCGTAGCCCTAGCCCTAGCCCTTGGCCCTAACCCTTCGTTTTGCACGTTCATGTGAAGGGGTAGTGATGTCCCAATTCTGGTTCAGACCGAGGGGAAGTGGGGAAGTGGTAGGGCTATCTGGCCCTTGAAATGGAGATTTTCCAGGGGTACACTAGAAAATGAGTGCTATGTGATATTACCACAATTTCATGTGAAATATAGGCAAAAGGGCGAGGAAATCGTCAGCAGCAGCCAGAGAAACGTAAAAATGTGAGTATTTTTTGTAAATAAAATATGAAAATTGCTGTTTAAGGTCGCTGTAATGTATTAAAGACAGTTTTATTAGAAATGTGAACAAAGTCGCTAGTTTTGTAACATTACGTGCAACTGATCATGTCTGAAAAGTAACATTAACGGCAAGTTTGAGTTGAAGGCGACGTTTTTCGTCCAAAAGCCAAAGAAATAATCCAGTCGCCCAGGAAAGGGACATTATTGCTGCTGCATGTGGTTTTTTTCTTTTCAACAAAACTTTATTGACAATTTAATGCTGCAAACGGCATTTTGAACTCTTCTGGAAACAGCCGTGATGTCGGTTTACTGCGCCACGGACAACTATTGGTGATGCATGAGGATTTAGAAGTGTTGTCCCACTTCTTAGGGAATGATTCAAAGAGGAATTGGAATTGGGCCAAATAAATGGCTCACCAGAAGGCTTGTGAAGAACTTGACAAACAGTTCAATAAATCTGCATCAGTGCTGGAATCGGACAGAACTAAAAAGTGCAGGGTAGGGGTTCTTGAAGACCAGGAATATGATACAATACCATATGATACGTTATGATACGATAAGACATGATAGGATACAATACGGCACGGCACGATATGATACGATCTGATACGATATGATACGATACAATATGATACAATACGACATAATACAATATAATATGATACCACATGGTATGATATAACATGATATATGATACTATACGATATAATAATCCATACGAGACAAAACTAAACTATACAATATGATACAATAGAATATGATACAATATGTTGTGATACGATACAATACAATGTCATATATGATATGATACAATACAAAATATTATAATACACTACACCCTGCCAGCATTTCCATGTGGGGCCCATATGGGTTAAATTTTGGCTGCATATGAGGGACCCAAGTGGGTTTGCCCATGTGGGTTTCCACAAATGGGGCACGTATAACTTAAACTATGAGATCTGCAAATTTGCCCAGTTCAAGCCCATGCCTATTGGCAATATGGGAAAACACAGGTGGGGCCACCATGGAAACTGTGGACAAACCCACTTGGGTCCCTTATATGCAGCCATAATTTAACCCTTATGGGTCCCTCATGGAAATGCTGGCGGGCAAAACATCGGCACACAGCGACTCTCAGCTGACAGACTACCCAATAATTGTTTAAATCACCTGTCAATCACCAGGAGGGAAAGACACAAAAATAAGTTGTAAGTGTTGGACACTCGTGAACCGTATAGAGAAGCGACTGCTGCACACGAGCCGTTAAACATGGCCACGTCCCTGCGTCTGCGTTCAGCAATATTTAAATCTGTTTGGTTGAGAAGCACCGCTGCCAGAATGAAGGTAAACAACTGCTGTTCAAACAGAAATCACAAAAAACAGAATCATTTCCTCTCATTTTAACTTGTTACAACCTCTGCTTTAGAAAGGATGGAGTGCTGTGAAGACATAAGTAAAAAATATATATAGGACAGTTATGCTTGGAAAAAAAGAATATCATTCTACATATCAGTGCGACATCTCGCCTTTATCAGCTGAATATTTGTGCATCAGGATTTCCACATCCTTCCTTTAGGAGCTCATTAGCGTTACCGCATCCCTCCATTTTAACTAGTAGCTAACATGTTTGACAACAAACCACATCAACACGTATGCATAAGGTTTTATTTATGGCTAAAAAACTATGCTAACTATATACAGGCTGTCATGGATGCAAACATTGCATACTGGGACTGCCTTTCCAGCCAATGAGCAGCATCACTGGGAGTTTTTCAAAGTGCAGTAATCAGTCACGGTTTGAACAATAATTAAAATTTGAAACGGTATTACTAATCAATGGGAGTTTTATCACGGTTAACTATTTTTCCGGTTATCGCTACATCCTTAGTGTCTATAGGACAAAATGCGCTAAAAACACAATCCTGATGCACCCGATCACACAAACAACCGTCTGGGAGTTCCCAGTAGGGCAAGTGTGTGTTTCTCTGGCTTGTTCTAAGCCTGCAGGCAGCGGGCAAGAGTGATTTGCCTGTCAGCGTTATTCACTACAGACCGTGACAGCACAAAATAATTATCAGTACAATACAATATTTAAGACGACACAATACAATATATTATAGGATACAATCAGAAACGATAAAATATAATACTATATGATATGATGCAATACTATATGATACAATACCCTATGATATAATACGATACACAACGGTATTTAACCATAGACTGTATATAATTACTGGACGTAGCTTCCGGTCTCTTCTGAATAGAGAAATGTGAAGCCAGGTGGGCGTGTCTTACCGTCGCCATCTTGCCGTGTCACGTACGTCGTCACTCCAGGAAAATACTAAAATGGGCACAGCGCGGCCGCGGGGCAAATGATTGACAGCTGACGTACTGTGGGCTAAACGCTAACTGAGCTAACACGAAACTAAGAGGAGCTAACAAAGATAAGGCTCCTAAGCGGCATGGTTAAGGTAAGACATGCTTAGACTTGCAATTCGCTGACTAAACACCGCTGTTGTGCGACTCTGTAACAAACTGAGACCTTATTAAGAGCAAAGAAGGAGCTAACTAGGAGCCTCCGGTCGGCAGGCGGAGCTTCCGGTCTGCCGCATGTCAATCATAAGGATACGCCCTTAATTATGTGTAATTTGAAGAATAAATAACATCTAAACGAATGAATTATAAAAAAATTCACCCCCCTCACAGTTGACATGAAGGTAAACTTGACCTAATAAACCTAAAATGATTTTTTGAACCAGGCTGTAAACCTGTTTATTTCTGCTGTGAAGTTGGCGTTTTTAACATGGGAGTCTATTGGGATTTGCTCGCTCTTGGAGCCAGTCCTCTAGCGGATGAAGGGAGGATTAAACTATTTGCAACAAGGAAGCGAGCTTCACTGTTCTGAGGCGGAGTTTGCCCCTTGCATTTAACACAACACACTACAATACTATATGGTATGATCAGATGCAATACAATATGATACTATATGATACGATATACGACACAATACAATATGATATGATACGGTACAATACAATGTGCTTTTATTGTCCCCAAAGGAAACTTTTTCGTGGACTGGAATGCTGTTACACTCGCCTTCGTACATCAATAAAAGAGTAAGTTACAAGAACATAAATATATTAAACATGTATTTGTGAAATAAAAACACCAATCATGAAGATATCGCACAACCTGCAACCCTGAAGTGAGATATTGCACAGTCCAGGGGTCTCATTTATAAACGTTGCATACGCACAAAACAGGGTCTGAAACTGGCGTACACCAGTTTTCACGCAAAAGTTGTGATTTATAAAAAGCAAACTTGACGGGAAAATGTGCGGCCTCTCACGTTAACTCTGACCCGTGCGTACGCAGGTTTTGGAGACCGGGGAAACTGGCGACACAGACGGTGAGGTGAGGAACTGAAACCACACGGCATCATGATTCCCCTGCTGGCAGTGCGGGGTCCTGTCAGTCGTTGTGATCCTGCATTCCAGGATTAATAACAGTCATAACCTGAATAAAATAATGGCTTTTTCCCTCCACCACACAGACATTCCTTTTCAGGACAACAAGAGAGGAACTGACCTTCGACCCCTGCTGTGAAAAAGGCACCAGTCTTATCAAACTATAGCTCCTAAAACAGCTACTCTACCCCCGAAGATGAACATCTGCCCAAACTCTGACCACCTCTAAATAAACAGAAACACAGATGCTCCCCATAAATGTTAAGAAGAAACCCCGCAAATGGCAGAACTTTCTTCTAAGTGCTTGTTCAACTCTTCAGCGACCTGAGATCTCTTTGTCTCACCAAAGCTGGTCTCCATCAAAGTTGACACTTCTTATCTCTCCCAGCAAACTGTGGAACAAAAGCACTGTCCTCCTCACACCAGGTTCGCTTTTCCTTCAGCTTTTTAAAAGGACATCAGAATTTCAAGAATGTGTTCCTCTTTTTCTTGTATTAAACATTCAACTTGGATTCTTTCTTTCTTTGAATTAATTTGGTTTAATTCCATATAATCTGATTTATATGCATACAACTTGATTCCTCTTTGACATGATTCAATCTGTGTTGAACTTTCTAATCCATTTCCAACAATTTAGAATGTGATGTTTTTGAGATGTTTCTTTTCAGCCACACAGATGACTTCAAGCTCCTACATGTCATTTTGTATGTAATCAAAGAAACCTTAATTATTGATCGTGCTTACATCTTAATGAGAATGAGGAGAGAGAAACAGTCGCCTGTGTAATTTGATTCTATGAGCTCCATGCTGATGCTTAGTCACTCTCTGTAGTGATGTATCGCTGGCCACAATTGGTTAAGTTCCCCTTCACGGTGGGCCTTTCAAAACCAGAGGACCGCTTCTCCAATCTTGCTTTTGCAGAGAATTTTGTGCCAAGTCCTCGTCCTGGAAAGTCTTTGTTTGGCGTCCTAATGCTTTAATAAAACCGAGGTAAATCACTACACACTTGTATTTAAGTGATATTGTGCCCTGGCTGCTTCCTTACCAGCTCTCTTTGGCAGAGTGAGTAGTGCACATGACTGTTACATGGGAGACTTGAGATCAAACCCCGTCCAGTCTCTGCTTTTGCTCTTTCACACTCAAATGTTTACGTCCCCTTCAAATCAAATTTCAGTCGTATTGACTTTACAGGATTCAAACCAGCAGCGTTATTTATGCTGCAGGTGAAACTATAAGAACCTTTCAGATAAATAAAAAGGTCCGTAAGTAACCTTAAACTATATGTTAAATCAACTTTTCTTCAAAGTTTTTCTCACCATCATCTTCATCTACCAACGATCATCATGGTGAGATATTTACCATATTGATACATAGATTCTGACGAGGTGCTGCAG
>JALJCO010008905.1:0-71333 GCA_023101725.1 Atherinomorus stipes
ATGTGGCGATGTGTTCGTTCAATTTTCAAGCCTCAGCAGAGGGTCGCGTTAACCGAATATTTTCCGTCATTGGCCGTTTTTTAAAGCGGTGACAGAAAAATCTGAAGGCCATCAGTCATTTTGACAGATTGAATTTACACTGCTGACCACTAGATGGTGGAGTTAACATATTGTCTCTCTTGATGCATGGCCTGTTGGGTTCACCCCGAAAAATGTCATGGCAGCTGAGTGTCCGAAGCTTCTTCAAAAAGCCTAATCGGTCTCCGCCGAGCAACATTTGTTGCTTAACCAGCAGTAACCAGCGCTTGACGCCATTTCAGGCGTAAAACTGTCAGTGGTCAAACCGGCGTGGAAATGAGCACACATCTGATCATAAAAATGATCTTATGACTGAATCCATGTGTGATTTATAAAATGTTCGTGTCTATACAAACAACAGAATATTGGTCAGAAATGCACCGTCATCCAGCTGTTTCTCCTGAAGCAGCAGCAGCGCTGACAGATGGAGGCTGGTCGGATCTGAGCCTGACCGGGACAGGAACATAAGAAACGATAACTTTCATTAGTTAAACTAAGAAACAGTCTACCGAATGAACACTTGTACAACGTTAATGTATAGATTAATTTATAGAAACGGATCTCCTCCACTCAACTCCGTGTCTCCTGGGAGCTGCAGTTACCAGCGCGTCTGCCCTTCTGGCTGCCATAATGTTTATAAACTAGTATTTCTGTTATTAAATTGTCAATAAAGTCTTGACAAGTTACAGCATCACTGTACAGATCCACACAGGTCAGGTGTTGCAAACTTTCTCTGAGTCTAAAGCAGCGTTTCCCGCGATGCACCTGCGCCTTTCTGCAGCCCGACTGTCCGTCTTCTTACAAGCAGCCGAGCTTTCTTTTCTTTATTCGGACATGAACAGTGAGATAATAAAGTCTGATTTATCTTGAAATTGTTGGCGATCAGTTGTCGCCTTCATCTGAAGTTATAACACTGCTGTTAAGATCATCTGGCTGGTTTGACACCTGCAGCTCCTGGAGACAGAAGACGGGAGGCGATCCGTCGTTTCTGTTAAGTAGTCTGTACCCTAAAGTTATAGTCTAAGTGCTCAGTCAGCAGACTGTTTCTTAGCTTAGCTAATGAAAGTTGTTTTTTCTTTTGTCTCTGTGCGGGTCAGGCTCAGATCCGACAGTCCGGGTCAGGCTTGGACCAGCCTCCGCCTGTCTGCGCTGCTGCTTCAGGGAAGAAGCAGCTGGATGAGGAGGGATTTCTGACGTAGATTCTGTTGTTTGGTCAGACAGGAACATTTATGAATCACACATGGATACAATCATGAGATCATTTTTATGATCAGATGTGCGCTCATTTCCATGCTTGTTTGATAACGCTGACTTTTATACGCCTGAAATAGCGTCTTAGCAACAAAATTCACGTGTTCGGCAGAGACCGATAATGAATATAGTGTTGACAAAAGAGGTGAAAAAAGGAAGACTGATGCAGTGGAAGATGAGGGACAAAAAAGTAATCAGTCTTCGGCACCAACTAAGCAACCAAGCAATTAATGGAAAAATGCTACCGAATATGTCATTATTATATGTATATATTTTAATTAAAGTGACGGGTAAGAAATAGATTATGACTGGATTTTTACGACCCTGTCAGTCAAAATGACGGACAACGAAAAAGTCTAGCGCAACCTCTGAGCCTCAGAGAAGTTTTTTAAAAGGAAAAGAAAAAAAGAATAGTTGATTATAAACTTGTGGACAAAAACCGAAGAAATCTCAGGCCAGAACAGATAAGAGGAAAACTATGTTTTTTAAACTCCTGTTTTAAGTTTGCAGAGGAAGGGATTTAATAAACAGGCAAACAACATTAGCCATTGTTGTTATTGTTCGTAAGAGCTGAAAACTTGCATTATTTGTTGCATAATTTAAAGTTTTAAGCATGTTTTAAGTTGCTAATGACTGCGTTTAACACTGATGTGTACACAAGAATGTCTGGATAAATATTGTTTATTACTGGGTTCAATAAGTCATGGGTGCAGCATCTTTAGTGGGAGAAGTCGAAAGTGGTGAGTCTACCACGAGTTTCAAGTAGAAAATCCGACTTCAAAAGGCATTCAGGTTGTATTTCCAACTGGAATGTCAGAGACTCCAACTTCCGGGTTCAAATTGAACGCATCATAACTGCATTCTTCTCCTGGTTCCTCGAGATTTTAATCACCTAGTTTCATTCATAGTCCATGATGAAGTTTAGAAATGAGGATGAAGAATAAATTCTCACCCGAGAAAAAGCTCCCAAAGTTGTTGTTTGGTTGTTTTTTTTTTTTTTTTTCATGCTGTAATGTTTCTGGCATTCTTCTCTTTATCCTATATTTTACTTTTATATTTACCCAGTCCTTACTATCTGTGATGTGCGTGATACCACCATTTACTTCTGTATGAAGTTTATAAATGCGACGTGACTTCACAGCATTCAGCTGTCACATGATGAATAAATGATTTAGTTATATCATGTGTCAGTAATGATGTTTTAATTGCATAAAAGTAGATAGAAGAAACGAGATATGCCAACAGTACTATGTATAATATAACTGTTCACTGTCCTGTAATGGGGCTGATTATAGTGGTAAAAAGTAGTTTACCATTTTACTAAAATTTACTATTTCTTTAAAAGGAAAAAGGAAAAGTATCACAATATATATCTTATACAGACACCAAGTTACCCTGACTCGTTTTACAAATGTAAATAATTAAATGAAGTAAATACACAGGAAAAGAATATGACCCCCCCAATAACAGACCCAAAGTTACACCCTTGATTAGCGCCCCTCCCATAGCACGTGCACTGCAGTTCTTTTAAATAGAACTCCGTGGTGTCTACTGAAGGGAAAGTCGCAATACCTTCGCTGGCTGTCACTGCTGATACAGCAGAACAACCTGAAAGCATCCAAACTGAGGAAGAGAGACTTGAAACGCAGGAGAGACCAAAGAGGGATTAAAGTTTGTGTAAATCTCGGTGGACTGGAAACTGCCCGTAATCCTCCTAGACAAGTATATTTTTTTCTCTCTTCCTTCTTAAAAGGTTGAATATGGAACATTGTCATTAATAATAACACAAAATCAAACAGGTTTTATCAAGAAACGCGATTAATTCTTTAATGTCATTTATTTAACATTCTGAACCCCACCTCAAACAACACACATGAGTGTGTGATATCCTTAGATGCCGAAAAGGCTTTCGGGTGGAGTGGGTGTACTTATTTAAGGTCTTGGAGAAGTTTGGTTTTGGACCGTCTTTTATGGTGTATATCAAGTTACCGTATACGTCCCCCATTGCAAAAGTTCAAACAAACAGTATAATCTCTCAACCTTTTACCCTAAGCCGCGGAACCAATCAGGGCTGTCCACTGAGCCCAATCCTTTATGACATAGCTGTTGAACCACTCGCAGTGGCCCCCCGGAGCAATTGAAACATTCCCGGAATCTTGAGAGCGGACACTGAACGTAAATTCTCACTATATGCAGACGATCTCCTATTATAATTGTCAGATCCAATTGCATCCCTACCCACAGCGCTCACCTTGCTTATACAGCTTGGCTCAATATCTGGGTACAAGGTTAATATGCACAGAGTCAGCTTGTTTCCGATCAATAGTGAGGCACTTGACCTTGATTATAGCAGTAAACCAAAGTTGAAAGGAAAAAGTTTACCTACCTGGAAGTAACAGTCACAAGACAATTCAAAAATCTCCTGAAAGAAAAATTTACTTAACTTATTAACTTTACTTAACAAATCCTTGCTTCAAAGGCCAAGAAAAGATGGAGGTATAGGGCTACCTAACTTCCGCCACTACTACCAGGCTGCTAACATTTGCTGCCGGCCCTCTGGACCCACCCTAATCTCCAGTGCTGTGTCCCAAATCACCTACTTCCATACTCAATACTCAAAATTCCAAATTAAGCATACTAACCATACCATGTACTCAATGGCTTAGTATGTGATTTTCAGTTCACAGTGCTGTCCCAAATTGCATATTCCTGTGCGGAGAACTCACTGGAAATGAAAGCGCAATGTCGACTTCTTGAAATGAAATGAAAAATACTTTATGTATCCTAGGAGGGAAATTCAATGTTATAATAGTCTTTGTGTTTTCTCTTTTTTTTTCAAACAATACAATACAACATAGCAAACTAACAATGCAACAGTAATCAACCAGTCAGTCTTGTGCTTCAGAGTGATGCTGCTGGCAGGAATGAATGTCTGTACCTCTCCGTCCTACAGCGAACCCGATGCAGCCTCCACTGAACACACTGTTGATTCTTCACCATGTTGTGAGGGGGTGGGAAGAATCATCTTCATCATCATTCTTTTCTGAACGATCAGCTCCAGAGTTCTCTCAGCACAGAACCAGCTTTCTTGATCAGCTTGCTTAGTTTCTTCAAGTCCCTGATTCTGATGCTGCAGCCCCAACAGATGTTGCAAAGCTGATTGCATTTTCCACAACAGATTTATAGAAGATCAACATTTTGGTGCAGACGTTGAATGATCTCAGCTTCCTTAAGAAGTAGTCTGCTCTGAGCTTTCTTGTAGATGTAGTCAGTGTTGTATTTTCAGTCAAGTCTGTTGTTCAGCTGAACTCCAGGTATTTGATTTCTCCACCACCTCCACCTCCTCTCCCATGATGTAGACAAGACTATGCTGCTTCTTCTTGCTCCTCCTTAAGTCAACAATCATCTCTTTAATCTTGCTGGTATTTAGGTTGAGGTGCTTGTTACCATTTCACACACTGTCCACAAACTGTGCCAAGTTCCCTGTACTTGGCTTCTTGTCCATCACTGATACACCCCACAACTGCAGTCATTATATTTCTGCAGATGACAGGACTCAGAGTTGTACTGGAAATCTGAGGTGTACAGTGTAAAGAGGAATGGTGAGAGTATAGTTCCTTGTGGTGCTCAGTGCTGCTGACCACCATCTTAGACACACAACCCTTCAGTTTCACAAACTATGGTCTGTTTGTTAGGTAGTCATAAATCCAGGTGGTTGTGGACGGATCCACCCTGAAGTAATGGAGCTCCTCACATTGGAAAGCAAGCTGAATAGTATTAAAGGCACTTGAAAAATCAAAGAACATTTCCCTCAAAGTGCTGCCTGACTGGTCCAGATTAGGAGTGGACTCTCTGAAGCAGGAAGATGATGGCGTCTTCAACCCCAAGCCCTTTACGATATGCACACTTTATTGGGTCCTGAAAGGTGTTGACTTGCTTGTTGAGGTGAGCCAGTAAGAGTCTCTCCCAAACTTTCATGATGTGAGATGTCAGAGCAACTGGTCTGTAGTCATTTGGTTCAGCTGGTTGAGTTTTTAGGCACTGGAACATGACAGGATGTTTTCCATAGCACTGGAACTCTGATCTGTCTCAGGCTGGTGTTAAAAAGGTGCTGGAGAATCAAACCAGGGTTTCTGCAGGTATTAACAAATCTCATTTAGTGCTTTTTCATGCCACTTTAATTCCATGCCCATGTCCAACTGCCAATACTTTCACACACACAAATTGCAAGTGTTAAATAAATGCCAATGCTAATAAATGTTAAATGCATATTTTTTAATATTTGAAAATCCAAATGTAACTTTAACACAACAAAGTGCTTCACAAAATAAGAAACCAAAGGAAATTTTCTCAGGACATTTAACAAACTTTTCAGAGAGCTGCTCGTGTCTCTGCCCTGACTCGTTCTCTCTACGACCACTGCTGTCTCAGTCCGGAATTGTGACTGGCGCTTCCTTGTTTCCAGTTTCTGACCCGTATGACTGCTCAGTGATGCACAGTGTGGCTGGTAAACACTTGACAGCAGCTGTTACCGTTTGTATTTGGGCTTTAGCAGAAACCTGTCCATAACTGGGAGGATTTCTTTTGAGCAACATGGGTTTTTTTTGTCACCCTCGGATTTTTCATGCCATTTCACATTGCGCTCCCTGCTGTGCAGCATGGAAACCTTTACTCAGACAAATGTGAACCTAAATTTTTTCATTATCTAATGACTTTTCGTGCTTTTTAATGACCCGCTGAAACCCTGCAGACATAGTTGTTCTGAGCAGGTTTTGAGAACTCTGGGACTGACACCATCTGGACCTGCAGCCTTGTTCCGGTTCAGTTTCTCCAGTTGTTTCTTGACCTGGTTGCAGGAGACAGTCAGGCTGGAGGTGGAGACAGAGGAGGTCTCAGGATGTCCTGATGTGGACGGAGATGAGGCTGTGTTCAGATCCATGACTAAGCCTCAGGGTGACAGAGCCAAGGTGGGACAAGAAAGCTGTGGGCTCATGGAGGATGTGTGGTGTGTTGGGTTGGCAGCGGAGGAGGGGGGCTTGACCTATTGAAGAACATGTTCAGTTCATTAGCTCTGTCCAGACCTTCGTCAGTCTGATCCTCTTTAATTTGAAGCTGGTGATCTCCTTCATTCCAGACCACACATCCCTCACGTTGTTCTGCTGGAGCTGGCTCTCCAATTTTGTCCTCCTTGCACTTTTTAGTTTGTGTTTTCAGTTGTTTTTGTGTGGTCTTCAGTAACTCCCTGTCTCCATCCCTGAAAGCTTTCTATTTATATGAACTTTATATGATCTGTCACACACTAACCCCGGCTTTACACCAGGTCTATGAGCGCAGCGCCACGCAGCGCAATGGCTTTGCTCAATCCTCCATGGCGCGAGCATTCACCCTGTGCACTGAGCGCCCAAGAATGCACCAGCTGTTGCTAGATTCGTGACATCACAGAATCACAGGAGGGATTGCAAGATCGCCTGTGATTCTCATCCAAATGGTTAATTTTGTACACGTTTGTGTGTCATGGTTTATTTCACTGAAACCGTGTGTACACCGAGATGATGTCACGTTCAGATAGTTCAGCAGTTGAAAATCTGCACAGTGGCTTTGTTCAGGAAATTACTGGATGTTTTACATTGAATCCCATGTCTGACTTCCTGTCTGGTCCGATCTGAACTACTGAAATTTACACGTGTCAGTGCATGCTCCATCAAAAATAGAGCTGGCGCGTATCTTTAACGTAGCGGCTCACGTGCTGTGGCATGTTTGATATATTTCAAACCATTGACTACAACAGGTGTGATCTGGTGCGCATGGCGCACCGCTGTGCTCACAGATCCGGTATAAAAGCAACACCAGTCATGGTGTTGTCGTCGTCTCCATGTGGTTCACAGAAGACATTCAAGTCTGTGGCCTCAAAGCACCCTCTCAGAGCATCTTCAGCATCAGTAGACCAGGTTTCAATAGTCCGCCTAATGACTGGCTGCTGCTGAACGATGGGCTTGTAGGTGGAGGTGAGAAGAACCAGATTCTGATCTCATCTTCCTAAAGAGGAGATATTTTTTCCTGTAACTTTTCTTAAAAATATTTTCTATAAGACTTCAAAATCTTTCCTTTCTCACAGCCATTTCTCTTTCCCTCTGTCATCTCTCTCTCTCTATCTTCCTTCACATCCTTTCCTCCTCTTAACCGCCTTCCTGTGTCTCTTTTCTTCCCTGTCCAGATCTTTTGTAGTCTCCATTCCTCTCTTTGTAAGTCCTCCTGCATTCTCTTGTCCTCCATGACCTCTTGCCTTGCCTCCCTTTCTCTTGCCTCCACCTCAAGCAGAATCTCTCTTCTTCAACTCCCTCAAGGCTTTTCAACATCGACTCGCCGCCTCTTTGGTGTCGATGTTGGGATTGCCCCTCCTGGGTTGACCACAGAAGGAGGTGAGACCACCACCGCCTCCTGGGATAGTGTGGCAATGAGGACAGGCGGTGTGATCAGCTGCCTACCCCCAATTACCTCATCCATCAGTGAATACTACTTCCAGGATGTGGCAGTGGTCTCACCCCTGTCTGTGCTGACCCGAGTTTTGGACACTTGAGGTCCTGTACAGGGAAGACAGCAAAACGCAAGACAGCAATTAGAATTGTATAATAGTGATCAATACAAATGCACATCATAAATTATCGACCTATTCACCACATCACAGTGAACCAACCTTGTACTTCTTTTCCCATTTCTTTTTCACAAAGGCTGGGGTCACCCTCCCTTCCAGGCCTTTCTCTGTAATGAACACCCTGGCAGGGCTTGTCTTTTTATTATTCTTTTTTAGAAAACGTTTCATTCAATTTGTAACAATTATAGCCTATTAGACCTTGAGAATTTACTTATTCATAACCATTGGTGGCAGCATTACACTTGTCGGTGAAACAGGCAGGCATTTGAAACCCTCAGGCGATGAGGCCCGGGTATCCTGAAAATGCAAAACATACGTTACGGAAATCACATAATTAAACAAATAATGCTGAAGATAAACCTCCATAGCTAACGCTGGCTGTATTGACAAACCCAACTCTACCCAACTGAAGCTGACTCTAATACCAGCCTCCCCAACACTGAAGGCGAAAACTCATCCCGTTTACCACAATATCAGCATTTAAGAGGGGAAAATCGATCTTCTGTTGATATTGGTGCAGCTGACTGAGCAGACAGCGAAAGCACCACAGTGCCACCAAAGTTAAAATACTCCAGTAATTTTAAATGTGGCAGTCTGTACTACTGGCTGTATACTCTCTGGCCCGTGGCAATTGTACCTACGCCAGTTGTCATTTTATTCGCTTCAGTTATTGTGGGTAATGCTTTATAACCTGGCAGCTATTTGCCAACTAACATTAGCATTCGCAACACCGTTTGCGTTTAAAATAAACATTGGTACTTCACAAATACACTGAAAATGACCACAGCTGGTGATTCTTGGTGGCAAGGCATTTTTAAAAAACAGCAAAAACTTACATTTGTACAGAGCCGATGGATCTGTGGCAGGATGACGGAGGGCCCAGGCAGGATTCGATTCCCAGACTCCCAGATGAGAGTCATGCACGCTTAGCACTCAGCCAAAGCGCTATCCAATTGGCTATGTAGCCAGGGCGCATCATCACTCGGAGGCATAGTGACAGGACCGTCAACTGTCACACATTCATAATTTAATAAATTAATTTTGTTCAGCTTACAAAATGCATTTGACTTTTCATATGCCCCTCTTCTTTTTTGTTCCCCTCAGTCTCATCCATCATTAGATCATCTTTGTTTCTATTGTGGTGGAATCTTAGGAGTTTATGTAAGGTGAAAGCAGGACGTGACAACATCATGAAGATAGTCCGGATAATTGCGTCCTCACTGCCAGTCCACTGACTGAACTCTGTCTAACAGTCCAGGAGTTATCTACCTAGGAATTAACTGGTTTCTTTTTTTCAGAGAAGGTTTCGATGCTGAGAGAGCTGATGACATCGTCTGTGTTCATGTGACTGTGTTCCTGAGTTTTTCAGTTTTTCCTTGTTATCCAGTTCGGTGAATAATGACTTTAACATCCTTCAATACGCAGATCTGGGTCTGTTGGAGGTGTTGCCAGATTGTAGGCCATGAGTTCTGTTGCAGTTACATTCCTGGCCACACGGAGAAAGGAGGCTGGTTTACGCCGGCCATGGACGGAATCCAAGGCTGTCTACGGAGATGGAGAGGATCGTGACGGAGACCGGAGAACGACACGACTGCAGGACAGCAGCGTTCACTCAATGGGAAGTAGAGTTGACCCAGTTAGAGTAAATATGGTATCAAATTGCTTTGTTTAGCTGTTTCAGCTGTTGCCTTATCCTGCTTGCCAGGTCCTTAATCGCATGTGCTGCGGTGCCTGTCATGCTGCCACGAGTCTACCACGTGGTTGCCACAGGACTTGGACTTCTGCCAAATGGACAGGATCTCGTTGATGCCGATTGGAACAGTGAGAGTGACTGAACTGCAGGGCGGATACGCCAACACGCATGGCTTGCTACAAACTTCGCTTGCCACGAGAGGTCGTCGGCTGTGAAATAAAGTTGTTTGGTATTGCCAGGGAAGGAGGTCTGCTGCCATCCTAGCACCTTGTGGTGTTCGAGAGGTGCCGGGGTTTGGTAGTCGGTCTACGACTGATTGCATTGACACATACTTTGTGCTGCGTTACTAATTAGTTGATTTCAGTTTTGCTTAGCAGTTACAACTCGGTTGTATTTGTGTTTTACTCCTGTTGACACAAGTCACCTTGTGTCTAAGGGGGGAGGTAATTACACTCACACAGATGCTCATATTGATGGTTAATTGCATCACATACGGTTTGATTCACATATATGATTCACGCACACACATTCACACTTATACTCAGTGGTATAATAGGCTACCAGTAATGCTTAAGTTGATTTCAGTTATGTTGTGATAATCATCCACAAGTATCATAGTTAATTACAGTTATACATTCTCAGTATTTTTGAGTGATTCATATATGCTCATGTAACACACACATATTATTTCTGTTCAGGTTTTCATCTATTTCATATTTCTCTTTGAATAACTTTGCTTACATTTCAGGTTCACAGTACATTTAGGTCCAATTCATTGCACACACTCATTTTAGTTGTTTTCACGTTTCAGTGCATTTTGCAGCAGTTTGACCAAATAATTGTTGGGAATTATTGGGATTTTTATTACTGTTAGCAGCTATTGCTAAGGAGATTGTCCTCAGGCATAAGGGGACTTTGTTTTGTAGAGGACCTTAGAGGGTCCATGTTGGAAATGTTTTTTCGATGTGATTTTTAATTGTGTTGATCCAAATTGATTGTATTTGTACAAAGCAGGTTGTGCTGCACCAATTGTGAATTCTTTTTACTTGGGTTACGCACTACTGTCATTTCATGTCTCATCGCTAAGACTGTCCTGCCTTTCCCCTCTATCTGTTCTATCTATTGCACTTGCTACAATACGGGTTTAGTAGGATGGGTCCAGATCAGTTCTGCTGCCATTTGGAAGGTATGGTTTTAGTGTTAGCATAGCTAGCTTAGCCTCGCCTAGCTTAGCCTAGGGTTTGGCCTTGCCTCGTAGTTTGGATTGAGCACCATTTTATGGTGCTAAGGGGAATGTGGTGGAATCTTAGGAGTTTATGTAAGGTGAAAGCAGGACTCTGTCCGTTTAGTGAACTTTAGTGAAGGACGAGCTGTGTTCTGGGGAAATCAGGATGTTTATGCAAGTTGAGAGAGCTGAGTCAGGAAATGTTCTCACAGTTTCCTAGAACTTAGACAATGCAGTATATTGTGCCAGAGTTTAGTGATAAGCATGAGGATAGGAACCAGATGTTAGAATGACGTAGTTACTAAGAGTGAGCTCTGATTGACCAGGTTTAATTGTAGTCAGGAAGCTTAGGAATAGACTGTATCTCTATGACAGACCCAAAGGTTAGATACTATATTTCCCACAATGCATTACGAGCCAACTGAGTATTTAGGAAACACCCAAGGCTATTTTGGGGGCTTCGAAATCAAGAGTCAGAAAGAGACAAGACACGCAGTAACTCTCTGTGGCAAACGGCTGACCTGGATCCATGGATATCTAACATCTTACTCGTGAATATCTGACATATCTTACTCCTGTATATAGTTATAACCGTCTTTAATAAACGCCGTAACCCAACTCAGAGCGTTTGTCCGTCCTTCCATCCTGTGGGATGCCACAGGTGGACTCAAGCCTTATCATCCGGTGAGTGAAGACTTTCAGAGATATCAGTATATACTTATGAAATACCTGGGTTAGCTACTGCTTAACAGATGCGCAGCCTCTGCATAATGGAGTCAGATGAAATGAGAGTCAACAGGGAATTCAACCACAGTTTGGTGACCTTTCGACGTGGGCAAGTTAACTCAGAAGTAACGAAAGTTTCTCTTCTCTTTCCCTGAAACTACATCGGTCCGACAACCTCCACGCATGCATGGACAACGATCGCTGGCCGTATCGAGTCTAACGGAGTTAAGGATCTGATTTTTTTTAGGCGAAACGAACAGAAAAACGGTAAGGCGCATTTTATATGATTATAATCTGTGAACTGAAGGTTGCTTGAAAGTCTGGTTTTTTCCCAAAGATATAAAGAAAATCAATCGCTATAGGTTGCAGAGGCAAAAATAGTGACAGAAGTTATTGGTTATTAATGTATACCTTTTGCGTTAGAAGGAATGGCTTTACCATAGTGTTTAACCGGCTGAAAAACGTCAGGAAAGCTTAAGACAGCGGAGCGGAACTTCTCGCGCTGTAGATTTGGAAAATATAAGAGTGGTTTACGCGACTCGGACGGCGTAATGATTTGTAGCGCGCGTTACAATTTAAAATTATAAATTAAGGTGCGGTGAAAAGTGGACGTCCCTTGTTTGCAGATAAAAAGTTTGGGCCGCCGGGCGACGTATCAAAACGGCCACCTCGTTTTGGGTTATGTCACAGCACGAAAGGTAGACTTTAAAACAAACTAACCAATAATATTAGTATAACATTGTAGTGCTAATCCCTGCAAAAATAAATGTGACAGATGTCTTTGGGCTGAGGGAAAACTCCCTGTGCAGAGCTCAGCTGTGAAACACTCCATTTCCTGTGCTTCTCAGCTGAGAAAAAGAAAAATTGATAAAAATTAGAATTCCGATTCTGACAAACAGAACAAAATTATATATGTAAACTACAATTGTAGACCAAATTAATTGTGAAAGAACCAAATTTATATGCATAAAGGAAAGTTAATGAAAATTAAAACAAAAAGTTGGGTTTTTGAGGAAAAAGAGAAGTTGATTAAAATTAGAAACCTAAAGTGGACAAACAAAACAAAGGTTTAAACATGAACTACAATTATAGAGGGAATTAATCCTGAAAAAACCAAAATTATAAATATAAAGCAAACTTAAAGGTGCCATGACATCAAATTTCACTTTTCTTGGGTTTTGGGGTATAATATGATCTGTTGTGCACTGATGAGGCCATGTGAATGTCAGAGTGAGAATCAAAGTTCCTGTTTATGGTCTGTCAGCTTTGTCTCTCTGCTCAGAAACAGTTGAATCAGACAGCAGGCTATCATTCTACGTAGTTCTATCATTCTACGTAATTTAATTGCTCCAATAAGAGCACACTATCAAGTAAACAGCGCCCCCATCTCTCTCTCTAACGGCCTATGCACCGTCCGCTCCCCCCCTCCCCTCCCTGTCTGATTCAGCAGTGTGTATGGAGCTAGTTGTAACTTCTGTGCAGTCAGGTCTGGATTTTCAAACAAATGGATTTAAAAGAAAACTTCTGCAGCAACACTGAGGGAGGGGGCCACAACCTTGTCATTACCTGTAAGTTTATTTATTTTCTAAATGCTGTCTTGTCTGATAAACGTAGCTCACTGTCTGGATTGTTGCTAGCAGTTAGCCTTTAGCAAACTCCGATCGCAGCTTGACCTAGATTCTCCAAATAAGGTCATAGCGAAATAAGGTGTAGCCAATCAAAATGAAGTCAACGTGGTCTCCGGGTAAAGCTCCATATCATCACCGGACCCAACTGTATTACTGAGGAAGTGAGGTCTGGCGTTTCAAAACAATACTCCGCTTTTCTTTGGAGTATTTACATATGCAGTAATGCCAACAACATAAACTAGTTTTTAACTGCTATGTCATCACTCCTTTAAGAAAATTAAAGACAGAAAACTGAGCTTTTGGGAAAAGGTGATTTGTGTTGTTGGTCTATGGTGCTGCAGCAGGACGGCTTGACTTACTGGTGTGCATGTTATAACTAAATGCAAGTACTAGTTTTTTACTTTTTTACCTGTTTTTTTCTACTTTTGTCCCTTTTTATTCATTTTTCCCAAGTTAAAGCAACAACTGAATAACAACTTGAAAGTTGAAAGAGGAGATTTTAAAGCAAATTAAAGCAACAACCTAGAAGTCCAGAACCAAAATTGAACTGAAACCAATTATAACTAAATTTCAGGAGCTAATAATAAAAACAATAAATTAAGGAAATAATCCCAGAATGGCTGTGAAACAAAAATCAGCTGTTGATGAATTATGTGAAATATATCCATTGTTGACAAAAGATATTCATGATTTTTCGGAGAGATGGACGAAAAACTAAATATATCATCACAAATTGGCCTGAAGGTGGTACTTTTAATCGTAGTTTATGCGCAGAAATGAAAGTAATTATAAAGAATACTCCAATTTCTGGTTTTTGGCATCAAAAAGACATAGAAATCGTGAATTACAAACAAGAGATCTGCAGCTTTTGGCCCTTTTCCAATAACACGGGAGAATGCTAAGACAGGAACAAAAAGCTTTGAACACTGAGATCACAACAGAGACACATTCAAAACCACCAGCATACACTCAATTACCACAGATAGAAGATGACAAAGATTATCGAGCAACATTGAAGATTAAGGGTGATTTTATTTTGTCTGAAGTTCCACAACCAGAAAGACTTTACCCAGAGTTGAGTCAGGATTTTGGAGCTAATGTTACAAATGAGGGATACAAAGACATGCCGGAGCTAGAGGAGCAGTGTGGTACACCGGTTGACAATGAGAAATTAGAACTTGTGAACGCGTTCTCAAACACTGTAAAGAAATTAAGGAAAAAATTAGAGGAACGTCCAGTACCCGAGATAGAACTACCCATAAGAAATGAAATGAATCTCAGAAATAGAGCTGTCAAAACCAAAGTCTTAGATCAGAGTAAGAGGCAGACACACAAGAAGCAGAGTAGTGAGAGCATAGAAAAGACACACACACAATTACACAAGAACTTTGTCTCAGATGAGGGACCTTCAACCCCATTGTCAGGAAGTGCTACAGCAACTTTAACGTTTAAAGGAATGGACAAATGCAGTAGTACGGGAACTGTGTTTGGTAATGAGTTGAAATGTGCTGATATTGATGATGGAAAATGCACTGCTGCTTCAAACATGTACAATGAACATTGTGTATTTCATGAAAATGCCACTGTGATTAATACTGCACCAGGAATGTTTCCTCTGCTTGTGAGAAATGGTGGACTGGAATACACACCTTTGAACATCGTTGATATGACAATTTTGACAAGTTTTCTCCCATCCTTATATGCGGGTGGGCATCGGTACGTAACAGAACTGCGGAAGCACGCAGCTGGCCATCTTTTATCGGTTGGTGATATTAAATCGATTTTGAGAAAAGCGATTTCTGAAACTGAACTGACTGAAATCCTGACTGCTGCAAACATGAGACGGTATCTGAATACACAAGCAAATGATTCAGACTTCTTCAACCAGCAGAGAAACTCATTGTGGGATGTGTTAAGACAAAGATTTCCTCTCAGAGTAAATCCCGACTCTGTTTCTGTGGGGGTGTTGACAAATGATATGGATCCACAGACTTTTGTGCATGAAGCTCGACACAAATGGGTCGAGTATTTTGGAATGACGCCAGAAAATGACCCGATCCACTCAGCTAACTTGAGAAAGCTGATCATTAAAGGACTTCCGGTTCCAGTGAAAGAAAAACTTCAAGACACAGTTGGACTTAATTCCATGTCGTTTGAACTGTTTGTGGAACACGTTTGTTTCTTTGTTGATCGGGAGAGACAAAGAATGATGAAACAGGCGGAGCAAGATGCTAGTGCTGCCAGACAGCTAGCTCAGCTTACCATCCTCCAGAAAGAGAGGGACGCAGACAGAGCTGGAGGGCCAGCTGAACAGGCGGCTCCCCGAGTGATCCGTGTGCGACTGGAGGACAGACTTCCTGCTGGCATCGTTCCAATCCAGCAGTGGAAGGGATGTCACAGACCAGTTGATCGGAGACAAAGTAGGCTGCAGTTCACACAGAGACATTTTCCGAACTCTGGAGTCTACAGAGCCTGAAACCTGGCCACTTTACAGCACAGAGCAGAGGCCCTGTGTTTGCTGACTGTGTGACGAGATGGGTCACATGTCCAAAGACTGATGCATAAAAAGCAAATCGCATCCCTGTTTATGTCACTGCCAACAAAGAACTGTGAATATCCAAATGATTGTAAAGCGACTCCGCCCCCATCAACCTGTTGGACAGAAATGCTCTCTGCCCATTGAACCTAGCCATGTATACACAACCAAGTGCATCCTGGAGAGATGCCAAGATGCGAGGCAGCCAAAGTTGTCCCCCTCACATCACTCTGAAGTATTTCAGAGCAAGCACGGATGTCCCAGAGGACTGATAAAAAAAAACCATCCAGGGACTGTGGACAATATTTTTTTTGTTTTTTTTTGTTTTTTACTGCATTTTGTATTTCAGCTGAAGATGCAGAAATGCTGATTTAAAGTATCAGAGTATCTGAGACAGAACCATGACATTATGAACAGCTACACACACATCACGGCAGCTAGGTCAGATGAGTAGTTACAGCTAGAAGCCAAGAGTATTTTGAAAAACGAACACATTTTGTCTTAGAAAACGAACACTACACATGCCTCAAGCTGCTGATCTCATGTGTAGGAAAAAGCAACGCCAACAGTCGTTTTTTTCTTTTTACCATGTTATCTCTGAGCGACATCACCTACGGATGTCGGAGAAATTCAATCCACACAACTGGTAAGTGTCACGCTGAACCCTGACTAAGGGCTACCATGAAAAACAATACAAGTTGCCACCTGCAGTTTTCAAAGGAGTGAGAAGAACACTCCAAGGTTTGTGACAACGAGGAAGTTCTGGTCGGTAACAAACTTCCTGTTTGGTTGACACCAAAATTTTCCGGTCCTAAAAACAGAAACTATTGATTATGGGCTCATATGTGACCTGAGACTTATAAACGAGAGTGTTAATCCTAATCAGCCTGTCATGCCTTTATTATGATTTATAGTAGTTACTGCTAGTTCAGTGGATGAGGGAAATGATCAATAACGCGGGTTATACCATGCTGAGAGACTCACTAAAGGTGAGTGCATGTGGAGACAAAAGAACGAAAATCCCGGCTGATCTCGTTCCGTTACCATGTGACGAAGAATCTCATTACTGTTTAGCAGCTTTTGAATGACTCATGAAACCAAAACCAGATTTAAAAGCAGTCATTGTGAATAAGTAAGGACTTCGCTGTACAGAGGGCTCGTGTTATCGAACTAATTAACAGTCTAACATCCAGCTACGCATTCGTACGTTATTATAGGCCTGCAGAAACATTTGAACTTGTCAAAAGCATGTTTAACCGCTTCGTGTTCGGCATAACGGGCTGAACTGACAGCGCTTATCTACGCCCTAAAACGCCCCAAAGAGTGGAGATGGGACGATATTCACGGATTCAGTGTATGCATCGGCTGTTTGCCACATGTATCGGCCAACTGTGAGCCTAACGCCAGTACAAACGTCTGATGGCGCGCCCATGAACATGTCGAACTGATACATGAACTGTTGTGGACTCTGCTTTAACCTCGAACTGTTGTACTGATCGAACAATCCCAGGCCACGGGACGGGAGATGATGTGCTGACCAGAGGAGACGAAACAGCGAACATCGACGCCAAGAAAGTAGCTATTTGTGATATCCAAGCTGAAATGGGCATTTTGGCTGAAACCAGAAGTTGTCAGTAGAGAACCGGAAACCGGGGGTTCTGAGCTACATCTCTGCAGAGCCATGTTGACTATGTAGTTGGACAATTGCCATAATGTTGTCCAGCAACCAAAGAAAAGGCGCTCCGCCTGGTCCTGAGGGTCGTCCTAGTGACCCTGATGGCTGTGGGGCCAGTGGAGACCTTAACACCAACGCTGAACCTGGCCAGACCAGCCCTGATCCAGTGGGACGGAGAGGAGTGCTCCACCTGTCGATCCAGTGTGCCGGAGAGACCCAGCCCACCGGGAAGGAAGGAGAGGTCCATCCAGGGGATGAGATGCCGTGCCAGATGAGGAGGACCGCCGAGGTTCCATCACACGATCGAGGTCGGAGACTAGGGAATGAGGTTCTCATCACGCTGAGGAGATGAGCCTCCGACCTGACAACCAACGAGGGACATCGTACGCGCCACGTGACAACATCATGAAGATAGTCCGGATAATTGCGTCCTCACTGCCAGTCCACTGACTGAACTCTGTCTAACAGTCCAGGAGTTATCTACCTAGGAATTAACTGGTTTCTTTTTTTCAGAGAAGGTTTCGATGCTGAGAGAGCTGATGACATCGTCTGTGTTCATGTGACTGTGTTCCTGAGTTTTTCAGTTTTTCCTTGTTATCCAGTTCGGTGAATAATGACTTTAACATCCTTCAATACGCAGATCTGGGTCTGTTGGAGGTGTTGCCAGATTGTAGGCCATGAGTTCTGTTGCAGTTACATTCCTGGCCACACGGAGAAAGGAGGCTGGTTTACGCCGGCCATGGACGGAATCCAAAGGCTGTCTACGGAGATGGAGAGGATCGTGACGGAGACCGGAGAACGACACGACTGCAGGACAGCAGCGTTCACTCAATGGGAAGTAGAGTTGACCCAGTTAGAGTAAATATGGTATCAAATTGCTTTGTTTAGCTGTTTCAGCTGTTGCCTTATCCTGCTTGCCAGGTCCTTAATCGCATGTGCTGCGGTGCCTGTCATGCTGCCACGAGTCTACCACGTGGTTGCCACAGGACTTGGACTTCTGCCAAATGGACAGGATCTCGTTGATGCCGATTGGAACAGTGAGAGTGACTGAACTGCAGGGCGGATACGCCAACACGCATGGCTTGCTACAAACTTCGCTTGCCACGAGAGGTCGTCGGCTGTGAAATAAAGTTGTTTGGTATTGCCAGGGAAGGAGGTCTGCTGCCATCCTAGCACCTTGTGGTGTTCGAGAGGTGCCGGGGTTTGGTAGTCGGTCTACGACTGATTGCATTGACACATACTTTGTGCTGCGTTACTAATTAGTTGATTTCAGTTTTGCTTAGCAGTTACAACTCGGTTGTATTTGTGTTTTACTCCTGTTGACACAAGTCACCTTGTGTCTAAGGGGGAGGTAATTACACTCACACAGATGCTCATATTGATGGTTAATTGCATCACATACGGTTTGATTCACATATATGATTCACGCACACACATTCACACTTATACTCAGTGGTATAATAGGCTACCAGTAATGCTTAAGTTGATTTCAGTTATGTTGTGATAATCATCCACAAGTATCATAGTTAATTACAGTTATACATTCTCAGTATTTTTGAGTGATTCATATATGCTCATGTAACACACACATATTATTTCTGTTCAGGTTTTCATCTATTTCATATTTCTCTTTGAATAACTTTGCTTACATTTCAGGTTCACAGTACATTTAGGTCCAATTCATTGCACACACTCATTTTAGTTGTTTTCACGTTTCAGTGCATTTTGCAGCAGTTTGACCAAATAATTGTTGGGAATTATTGGGATTTTTATTACTGTTAGCAGCTATTGCTAAGGGAGATTGTCCTCAGGCATAAGGGGACTTTGTTTTGTAGAGGACCTTAGAGGGTCCATGTTGGAAATGTTTTTTCGATGTGATTTTTAATTGTGTTGATCCAAATTGATTGTATTTGTACAAAGCAGGTTGTGCTGCACCAATTGTGAATTCTTTTTTACTTGGGTTACGCACTACTGTCATTTCATGTCTCATCGCTAAGACTGTCCTGCCTTTCCCCTCTATCTGTTCTATCTATTGCACTTGCTACAATACGGGTTTAGTAGGATGGGTCCAGATCAGTTCTGCTGCCATTTGGAAGGTATGGTTTTAGTGTTAGCATAGCTAGCTTAGCCTCGCCTAGCTTAGCCTAGGGTTTGGCCTTGCCTCGTAGTTTGGATTGAGCACCATTTTATGGTGCTAAGGGGGGAATGTGGTGGAATCTTAGGAGTTTATGTAAGGTGAAAGCAGGACTCTGTCCGTTTAGTGAACTTTAGTGAAGGACGAGCTGTGTTCTGGGGAAATCAGGATGTTTATGCAAGTTGAGAGAGCTGAGTCAGGAAATGTTCTCACAGTTTCCTAGAACTTAGACAATGCAGTATATTGTGCCAGAGTTTAGTGATAAGCATGAGGATAGGAACCAGATGTTAGAATGACGTAGTTACTAAGAGTGAGCTCTGATTGACCAGGTTTAATTGTAGTCAGGAAGCTTAGGAATAGACTGTATCTCTATGACAGACCCAAAGGTTAGATACTATATTTCCCACAATGCATTACGAGCCAACTGAGTATTTAGGAAACACCCAAGGCTATTTTGGGGGCTTCGAAATCAAGAGTCAGAAAGAGACAAGACACGCAGTAACTCTCTGTGGCAAACGGCTGACCTGGATCCGTGGATATCTAACATCTTACTCGTGAATATCTGACATATCTTACTCCTGTATATAGTTATAACCGTCTTTAATAAACGCCGTAACCCAACTCAGAGCGTTTGTCCGTCCTTCCATCCTGTGGGATGCCACAGGTGGACTCAAGCCTTATCATCCGGTGAGTGAAGACTTTCAGAGATATCAGTATATACTTATGAAATACCTGGGTTAGCTACTGCTTAACAGATGCGCAAGCCTCTGCATAATGGAGTCAGATGAAATGAGAGTCAACAGGAAATTCAACCACACTATTAAATTTGCAACAGGGGCATTCAGTGTAGAAACTTTTTTTTTTCTAAGTACAGGATTTTATTTTATATAATGTACTGTAAGGAGTTAGCAGTAATTAATGTTCTGTGTTTGAATTGCATGTTCAGAGACTGCGACCACTAGTACGGTGTGGTCTAGGCCAACAGTGACCGGTTTAGCTTTATTAAAAATCAGATCTTTCAAACAACAAGCCAAGTCATCATTTCAGCACAGGAGCTATTACAGTACTTTGAAGAGCCACATGATCAAATACCTTTCTCCTTATATGCTTGCATGGATTTTGAGGAAGTGTGGGGCAAATTTAATGGTACAGATGGGACATGGAAGCTTCTAAAACAGACCAAATTCAAAATATTAATAAGAGCTCAATTATAATGATGTTAATGACCTACAGTCATTACCATTAAGCTATTTATCTCTTCATCCAATTCCTCTGTGCTGATGTACTCTGGAGTGGACACAGAAACTATTTGAACCTTGCTTTGAATTGCCTGAAACAAATAAGAGAAGCATTACCATGTATAACAATTAAGATTAAAAATGTAGGGCAATTACATCATACGAATGCATTTAATGTTCTATGGTATATCTTAGGGATGCACGATAATTATCGGGTCGATAACAGGAAATTATGACGTCATTCCGATAAGTCCGATATCATGAGGACATACCCTGATAACTTATGTCCCATAAAGTTGGAATTTTTAAGATCAGACATGCAGAAATTTAAAATCCCACTTTATGCTTTTCACACTGAGATATTGCAATTTGGGGAAAGAAAGCTGCTGCTTCACAGGGGAGACGCCAAACTGCTTCCAAACCACTTTCCCTTCCTTATTTTAGACTCAAACTACCCCATACAGTTGAAATTTTTGATTTGGCATAGTTAGGTATGTATGTGTGTTATCGGTATTGGTTATCGGTATCGGCCTTTAGGAGTTTAAATTTATCGGTTATCGGTATCGGTTTTAAAAAATAGTTATCGTGCATCCCTAGTATATCTACCTCAATGTCCTCAGCTGAAAGCTCTGCCTTGGTGCATTCTTGCACATGAAGAGCCAAAATTTGCAAAGGCAAACTCATATTGCATGTCTGACATTGTGCTTTGGGCATGTTTCTGAATTCAACTGTATCAGGAGGTAATGGAGTAAGGTCAAATTTTTGTTGCAAGTGAACAATATACACTAAGTTTTTTCCAGCCCCTGTCACACTGCAAATAAGGGTTCCTGTGTATCCCCCAGAATCAGGAGGAACCAGTGTCAGTCTCCTTTTACCCTGGCAGCCTGAAAAAGATATCGTGTTGATCATGTAAAGTTATTTACACAAAGATGCTAATTTAGTGACTATTATTTTTCATGCATTTGTTTACCTGTCATGGACAGATAGAACGGTCAGAAAATGTCAGTCTAACACCCTAAATGGAGCTTCTTTGTAACCAGTGTAATTTCCAAAGGGGTCAGGCAATTTTGCACGGATGCAAAGAACGCAGCAGCTTGGTACTGGCCTCCGGTTCCCTCTTCCCAGACGCCCTTGTTGCCAGATTGTGAACTGGCGATAGCCAGCAAACCGAAACTCTCGGTTGTCAGTGCCCACATCTTGATTGTCATCCAGAGCGAAAATATCGTTCCAGGTCATCCTTACCAGATGTGGTACCCTCATCAAGGCAGTATAACTCCAGGCTGGCACTTCTGCTCAAACGATGTTCAGAAGTCTACCGACAGTACAGGTTTTCTATTTGGGTTGGTATGCGTCGGCAGTTCAGGCAAGTGCACCATGCAGGCTGCCCTCTGTCAGGAATATGGGGTCCTGGTGTCTCTTGCCGGAACTCCAGGATGTCCAGCATCACCCCTGGTAGACGGGTCACCACTGCCTGAAGAACGTCATCTCTCTCCTTCTGGCTCAGATGTTGTAAAGCTGTCTAGAAATCGATAAAGGAAATATGTTCTCATGGCTAGTTTCATATTTTAAGTCTGCTGTCAGCTGTTTTAGTTTGAGAAATATGTGTGTGTGTATACATATATATATATATATATGTGTGTGTGTGTGTGTGTATTTTCTATTTTAACTCAATAAGTATAACCAACCTGCATCTCCGCTACACTTTCAGCTCTCAGCTGTGCAAGCGGTTCTCTGTCTTCTTCCCTGAGAGCTTCAGTTCACTGACTGCCCCGGCGTCCTGGTCCTCTGGAAGGAGCTCTGGACCTCAACCTGCTGCCTTTACCCCTTGAGCGTGCCTTTCCCTGACCCCTGGCATCGCCTTTTCCTTTCCCCCTGGTCTCAAACCTTCCCATGACTCTGGGGTAGGCTGAGGCACATGTTCCTCCTCTGAAGTGTCCTCCATCAGTGCCACACCTTCAAGAGTCAATTCCTGAAACAAAAATAATAAATTTATTAGCCTGAAAGGGATATCGTGATTGTATTTGATACAATGTTTTATCTAATTTAACAATATTGTTTTTTTTATATTTACGTTGTTATGGCGCATTGTCTTGTAATGGAAATGGTCTCGCAAATTATCTCACTGTCTTGAAACATTGAAAGCTGTTTCATGATAACTACACACTTGCATCAGCTTGTTAGCAAGCTTTCTCAAGGACATTAGTTACAACTAGCTTCACTCGCTAGGCATAAAATATTAGTAGAGTGGCTGCTGAAACTTGAATATTTCGCTTGTGTAAACTTGCTTTATGCTGCGTTCCATTTTCCTCAGAACTGGGAAGTGGGAACTGGGGGGTGACGTCACACCTGACCAACTTGCGTTCCAGCTCACTGGTTGGAAAACCAGTTAGCAGCCTAGCAAAACAACGCGTTTGCTAAGGCTATTGTTATTAGCCGTTGTTGGCACAGCTGGTGTTGTAGTTCACATATACCACATGAAAAATGTGAATTACACGACAGCAGCTTCCCCCTACATCTATATAAACCAATACTACGTGTACGACTGATTTGTGCAACAAGATATTAGTAAGAAATATAAATAAATGTAACATTACAGGAGCTTCTAAAACTGCTAACACTGGGCGCGGCCATCTTTAAATCTGAACTCGGAGCTGTGAAAGTTGTCCGACTTTCCAGTGGGAAATCCGACTTCAGGGGGCCGTTCCAGTTGAAACTTCCTATTCGGAACTGGGAATTTCCGACTTCCGAGTTCAAATGGAACGCAGCATTGTATCAGACTAAAACAAACATTATCAGTTACTTACTTCGTCGCTCCACATGGTGCTTGTTGTCATAACATATGCTCAGTGGTCTTGCAATAAACCGTCGCATAATTAACAGCGTTACAGCATCACCAGTGCAATGCTGTGAATGTGGATGTCTGTAGAGAGTTTGTGCACGCTCCCGTGCCGGCTTGGCTGGTGCCTGCAGTTTAGGGCTGTCAAAATTGCTCCAAAATGACATTCGAATATTTGCTCTAAAATTTACACATAATTCGAATAAATTCGAATATCCATTTGAGCAATGTACAGGAGGACAAACTAATACAAGATATAACTACTTGTACAGACTCAGCCGACGAGCGTTTTGTGTGTTGCGCCATCTTGCGCTGCCGCCGTTGCCTAGGGAACGAATCCCAATTACCTCCTATCTGCCAACATGGAAAGCAGCGTCAATATCTGGATTTACAATGTTGGACAGTCATCTAAGGTCATGATAACCTATAGGTATGTTATCCAGAGATCTCTAAAGTATTCTGACATTTTATTTATTTACATCGGAGCATTGATTTAAACTATTATTCATCTCTGGAAACTGGCTTTAATGACAAGCCACACCGGAATAACACGGAAATCTTGTGATTACTTATCAAAGTTTAAAAAACCAAACCCTTTCAGAGCTCGTTACTTATCTATTTTGTCATAAATTTGGCTTTTGGTATTGTTTAAGGACTGTACAGACCACGTAGCCTTCACATGTCCTGCAAATGAAACTAAAGGCTGCAGGAAACCGTCTTCCTGATTTCTTTGTGTTTGCGACTGAACTGTTTTTATTTTCTGGTCTCAACGTTGCCCTGATCAGAGCAAATAACCTTATATTTCACAATATCTCCCTGATAATTCATTAACTTTCAGCAACACTCAGCTGTCTCGTTTAGCATTAGCTAGCATAAAAACGTTATGCAGTGCCTCATTTTCGGGAGCATAGATACGTAAATTAAAGTGTCAGGTTAATGAGTGTTCATCATAATTTACCGTGTTTTTGTTGTTAGTGATTAAATCCAGTGTTTTCTCCAACGTGGCAGCAAGTTATTCCTCCTCTGCTCTGTGTGTCCGATATTCCTTCCTGATACGAACACACTGACATCAGTGGACTGAGCGCGAGCAGCAGAAATGTCCACTTTTGTCAGACAGAAGAAATCTTGAAATAAATGTCCGCGATCTTCTTATTCGCTTATTACCACAATTAAAGTTTTCCAATGCTGTTCCAACAACCAGGAATGTGACAGTCCTTCCAGATTTCCTCCATGTTGTTAAGAAAAAAGTCCCATTCTCATCTGTTCTAATTATGTACAGAAACACTGCCCAGGCAATAGTGGACGGTCTAGTTGTGGCGTTTAGCCGGTTTCGTCTATGTTTTTTTTTTGTTTTTTTTTAGTGTTTATTTCATTATTAACATCTTTAACAATGCCCTGGAAATTAGAAAATGAACTCGCTGCAGTTCCCCCACCCCCCGCATCTCCTTAACTTGTGCGAGCGATTAAAGATCCCGACAAATTGAAATGAAATTAACGAACAATGAATGCTCGAGCAGCTGCAATAAACATGGAGCAACTTGAAACAGTTGGCCTGTAATCAAACCAGTGTAGCAAATGTAGGCCTAATAATAATAATAGGCCTAAAATAGGCTGTTTTTCCCACCGTTTATTTAAAGTTCGAATATTAATTTTCACGTTCGAATCTTGGATTTTTATTAATATTCGAACATATATTCGAATTTAGAATATTCGTTGACAGCCCTACTGCAGTTACACGCAGCGCCAGTCGCGAGTTTCATTTCTTAATCTTGCTTGTAGTCCCTTTAACATTGAAGTGGCTTCATTGCGGTTTTTAAGTTCCTTTTCCGGACAAACAGTAACGACTTAGCCTTCAAATTGTGTTGACAGTTAAAAGCTCGTAAGTGCAGCGTTAGTTTATTTAGGTTTCCTACAGATTCAGAATTTTATTTTGAAGAGGATAAGGAAGCAGGTTGGAGTCGTTCTCACCGGTAAACAGGCAGCAACTGGACCTCTCTGCTCGTCTAGAGCATCTGTTCACTGAAACTTAAGGAACCAGCGTGTTGAGACTTATAACACAATGAAACTGAGATCATCTCCTTGGAAATATTCTTTTTCAACCATCGTTGCTTCATCACATCGGTCATACAGCTACTGATCGGCAGACAGCTGCTGCTTGATTAGATGAGGATGTCTCCGGTCATCAGATCTCCTCCAGCTGCTCCCAAAGATGTTTCCTCCATCCTCATCCTTATAAACGGGAACTATTTAAAACTCGACTGGAACCATTTAAGTTGTTATCTTCTCATTTTTTAAAGGCTTATTATTTAAAGCGGCTAGCTTGCGGCTGCCGTTAGCTGCGAGCAGGGGGCGAGTGCCTCGTTTCTGTCACTCCTGGATCTACTGTATGTCAAACCGCTGCAACTCATCGAGTTGTGGGTCTGCTTTGTGTTGTTCCGGGTCGCTCCTTACAGTTCTGGTTCCCTCGGTGTGGTCTTGCAGGCTTTTAGCTGAACCAGGGGACCTGAGGCTGGGAGAGAGGCTGGAGGCAGCTGGCTACAGTTCTACTCCAGTTCGAGCTTGTAAAATGTGATTTTCCCAAATTCCTCAGCATTATCACACTTTTCTGAACTGGCTGATCCCAGCACACAATCCAGTTCCAATCCAGCTGTTCTGGAGCATCTTTCATGTTTTCCATGGCTTAGATTATACATGTAACTCAATGGGCGGACCGCAACGCGGTACAGTCGCTGACGACACAACATGGCAGCTCGTTTCGTGACTGAAAAGCTATTAGCATTTAGCCGAGCCTCCTAAACATCTGATATTTACGTAATTACACGTCTGATTAACTTCTAACTGCACAGAGCTACTTATTTTGTCTTGGTGTGTTGTTGTATGGCAAAGTTACTTGAAGTTAAGGTTGTGTCATCAACACTTTAAGGCTACATTTAAATGCGACCTGAATCCGATCTTTTCACTCAAATGTGACCCATATCCGATCTGCTTCTGACCTTATGAACAGTGCAAGTTGCGTTGAATCTGACATTTTTTGGATCATATTCAGGCCATTTTCAATTGTGGTATTGAGATATTGTGGTATAGTGGTGTCGAAGCAACCGTGGTATGTACGGGCATGCCGCATTCCATCCAACCTCTTCTGTGGGACCGATATGGACGTCCTTATTTCTGCACCAGAGGAGACAGTCACTGAACAGTTGAATCATACACTCACCGGCCACTTTATAAGGTACACCTTGCTAGTGCCGGGTTGGACCCCTTTTGCCTTCAGAACTGCCTTAATCCTTTGTGGCATAGATTCAACAAGGTACTGGAAACATTCCTCAGAGATTTTGCTCCATATTGACATGACAGCATCACGCAGTTGCTGCAGATTTGTCGGCTGCACATCCGTGATGAGAATCTCCCCGTTCCACCACATCCTAAAGCTGCTCTGTTGGATTGAGATTTGGTGACTGTGGAGGCCATTTGAGTACAATGAACTTATTGTCATGTTAAAAAAAAACAGTCTGAGATGAGTCAAGCTTTATGACATGGTGCGTTATCCTGCTGGAAGCAGCATCAGAGGATGCTACACTGATGTCATAAAGGGATGGACATGGTCAGCAACAATACTCAGGTAGACTGTGGTGGTTAAACCATGCTACGTTTTTTTTTTTTTTTTTTTTAACCTTTCTTTATGCAGGAAAAGTCCCATTGAGATTAAAAACCTATTTCACCAGGGAGTCCTGGCAAAGAGGCAGCAATAAAGTACGTTGGTACTAAGGGGCCCAAAGTGGGCCCAGAAAATCTCTCCCACACCATGACACCACCACCACCAACCTAAACCGTTGATACAAGGCAGGATGGATCCATGCTTTCATGTTGTTGACACCAAATTCTGAGCCCAACTCCTGAATTTGGTAGCAGAAATGGAGACTCATCAGACAAGGCAACATTTCTCCATCTTCTATTCTCCGATGTTGGTGAGTCTGTGCGAATTGAAGCCTCAGTTTCCTGTTCTTATCTGACAGGAGCGGCACCCGGTGTGGTCTTCTGCTGCTGTAGCCCATCTGCTTCCAGGTTGGATGTGTTGTGCATTCAGAGATGCTCTTCTGTATACTTGGTTGGAATAAGTGCTTATTTGAATTACTGTTGCCTTTCTATCAGCTGGAACCAGTCTGGCCATTCTCCTCTGACCTCTGGTATCAACAAGGCATTTGCGTCCACAGAACTGCTGCTCACTGGATATTTTCTCTTTTTCAGACCATTCTCTGTAAACCCTAGAGATGGTTGTGCAGGAAAATCCCAGTAGATCAGCAGTTTCTGAACTACTCAGACCAGCCTGTCTGACACCTGTAATATTTCTCTCTTGCAGGTGGATATGTTCATTAGATTTATAAACTGCACAGGACCCCGATGTCTGGTTATCGTTTATTCCGCCATCTTGAAATGCCGGTAACCTCCATGTTTGTTTGCATTGGTTTCCATGAACAACGTTATGTGCATGTCATTCGTGTTCAGCCAAGCATGCGTCACTTCAGAAGCGTGAGCTGTTCAGTCCAGTCGGTGGACAGGCCACATTTAAAAAAGTGATGTGAACACCCACACCAAAAGATAAGATCTGACAAAAAA
Source organism: Atherinomorus stipes (assembly GCA_023101725.1). Lineage (NCBI taxonomy): Eukaryota > Metazoa > Chordata > Actinopteri > Atheriniformes > Atherinidae > Atherinomorus > Atherinomorus stipes. The sequence continues at coordinate 28,287 of JALJCO010008905.1, forward strand.
AAAAGTCGGAATTGAGCACTAAGACTTGCGGTGTGAACGTAGTCATAAGGACACGCCCCTAATTATGTGCAATTTCAAGATGGAATAACATCTGAACAAATGAGTTATGAAACAAATTCACCCCCTCACAGTTGACATGAAGGTAAACTTGACCTATTAAACCTAAAATGATTTTTAGAACCAGGCTGTAAACATGTTTATTTCTGCTGTGAAGTTGGTCTTTTTAACATGGAAGTCTATGGGGACTTTCTCTGTTTTACGGTGCGTACACACCACACACCAAGTGCGTCAGGTTTACATGCAAAGTCAATGGCCAACGTGCTTTGAAAACACTGCGGCCCGTTATGCGCGTCAGTCGCATCTAGACGTGTTTCACACAGAGATTTGAGATTTTGAGCGTTTGACGCATGGCTGACGCCGGAGTTGGAAAATCTGAACCTTGGTGTCTTGATGCGGGGCGTCAAACACTCGTCAACCAATCAGGCTCAATGTCATGACACAGACACACATTTTCTGACAGGACGAGAAACACACAGAAGAACCAGGGGAATCTCCTCTCTCTGAAGACAGAGGAGGATATACTGTGATCCACGGTCCCAGTTTTTGAACGGCGGTTTGATGACCTGCTGACGAGCGCCCCTTGGCTGGACATCCCTCAACGCGTGTCAAGATGCTGGAAATCAAGCATCTGACTTTTTAGTGACCCAGCGTCCAACTTTGGGCGTCAGGTGTGTTTTTGATGCCCAGATCGCGTTAGGTGTGTAGGCAGGGTTAGAGCCAGGCGCTAGCGGATGAGGAGTCGTGCAGTTGATTCAGTAACTAAATCATTCACGTGGATGATTCACTCCATGCCACATGACTTGACTGGTCACAAGATGTACTGCCATCCGCCATGTTGGAAGACAAATATACTGCGCAGTGTTGGCTGTTGACACGCAATGAAGCAGAAAGCAACTGGAAGCATAATGGTCAACTTTTGTGCAGTACTTGGGTTTTCTAACAGGGCAGGACCTGAAGTGAACAAGTCAGAATGCTAGCCGTATTATAACCACCCAGAAACTGGTTGACATATAACCCTTTTTTGTATTTAAAATTTTAGAATATTTTTTAAAACTTTATTATAATTTCTGGGGAAAAACAAATTGTATCGTTATGAGTCTTAACTATCCAAATATATATGTTCTTTTAGATTTTGTGTTGAAATAAGCTTTTTTTTTCAGCATTTTGCTGCTTGAATGCCTCAAATTGTCATATGGTGTGACATGAAAGACATTTAATTTACAGTTTTTCTCAGTTGCTTTGGTGCATTTCTCACATCACTATTTACATTTGCACAACAGTTAGTGCATTTCTCAGAACAATTAGTAAACAGCAAAACCTAGTGGATAAACTGCAAAAGCGCGTCACTTGCTCAAAATGAATAGCAAGTCTTCATGTCAATGAAACGGTGTCATCAAAATAAAAAGTACTGTCACCATTGAGTACAAACAAGGTACTCAAACATTTTCAGTGTGATAGTCTGATCTGTGAGTGTTCCTGAAAGCATAAACTAAGATCTTGGAGATGAAAATGCCCAACGGTACTACACACAGTCATCTGAAAACTGCAGTAAAATTACATGCTACTGTTTTTAGAAAGTAACTGAATACATGACACAGAATACATCTGATTCACAGTTTTCTTCATACAGTATGCTTTCTGTCATCTAATGTATGGTAATTCATTCACAGCGTTATGAAAAAACAAACACTTCAGTGACTTCTTAGATCAATCTTCAAGTATAAACCCTTGGGTAGAGTTGTGGACTGGAAACAATATACTGCTGTTACAGTATGTGACAGCTGACGTCCTGTCACTATGCCTCCAGCTGATCGTCCCCCCTGGCTGCTTGGCCACAGGTATTCCCGTTTGGTGGTTGGTGTGCTTGACTCTCACCTGGAAGTCTGGGATCAGACCCTGCCCAGGCCTCCGTTCGTCCTGCAGCGTAAAATGACAGTAATGCACAGTACACATGAAATACTACTGCATGTATTTCTGTACATTACAAGGTTTTGGAGAACTGCACAATACTTTACAAACTAGTTTTCCCAATGAAATGTTTGGATTTGTGAATTCACCGTGGATCTCTGAACATTGGGCTGCACCTGTGACCAGCCTCAGCCTGTGAGGCCGTGATTGGTCCACAACTGGAGCCCTAATTTATCTGGAAACTGCCTATATGTACATGGCCTCATCTTCCTCTTCTCCTTCCTCCCCACATACCCTCATCCCATCTTCCTTGATGCTGGCCTTCCATTTCTGTACCCCAGTATTGTAGAAACGGTACACACTATGTCTTACTTGGTTCATATATGCTCGTCAGTTGAGGGTTGATGGGATTCAGAGTGACTGGAAAATCAATGAAAAGGATCAGCTGTGACCAAATGTTCAGTTTAGGACACATTCCAGGAAAATTATTATAAACATACTGTATGAATAACATCTGCTGGACAGATTCTGATAACTAGATTTTCTCTTTTGCTTGTCATGACTCAAGCAATGAAATGAAGACTATAAGTTTTGTGGGGACCGTTGATTCTGCTGTTGTCAGTATCTAGTTCAGACTGTGGGACCAAAGCAAATGATAAATTCATGAAATAACAGAGAACTGTATGGAAGCAAATGCTACATGTCCAAAAGCATTTGCAATTTGATCATTGCAATGAGACATGATACTTTGATGTGCACACATGACTAATTGTTGTGGAGTTTGAACGTATAGTTATGCAAATATGAATTCTGTTGTGGGAATTGCACAAAAAGAAACTGAGAAAACTGTAAAGCGAAAATTGGGTGCTTATTTTTTTCTTATTCTCTTTATCAAACATTTTAAACAGTTTTGCTTTGATATTTCACATTGCATTGTGAAAATTTGGCATATTTCAGTTTATTTCTCTAAATCATCTCACAAAGAAGATTGCTCCTCAATTATCAAGATACTGTAGATTATTCTCTTAATCCTTATAAGATCTGTAAGAAATTGCTTGAGACTCTTGCCGACAACATTTTTCTTGTGTTCTATCAATATTTTCATGAATTACCACTAACAAAGCTGTTTTTAACTCACATTTGTCAGTGTCACACCAAAAGACATCAGTGTCATACCAGATGATAAACAGCACTGCACCACAATATGTCGATGCAAAAATTGTTTTTAAAAGAATTTATCACACAAACTATTATGAAAACAGATCAGACATGAATTTCAAATATAGAATAAAAACATTCACATATTCTTAACGGTTCAATACAAACACCAACTAGCTGAGTTTACATGAAGACTTTTGAATCAATCAAATCACCATGTGTAGCCACGCCATGTAAACATGTCAAGTGATCTGATTGGCCTCGATCAAAACAAATTTTTAATCCGCTCAAAACCTTTTCACAGTCAGATCAGTAGTGAAAAATGAGCATGTAAACCATGTTGTCCGTGCATGCGTGCACCATGCGGGGGTTATGTAATCACATGGTGCACAGACATCAACAGTTTATTGATAATGCATCATTTTATAAGCTCTGTAAAACTATAAATATTTATAAATGATTTGGAAATAATGCTGTTATTTCTGAGGGCACACATGTGCTGGACATACACCATATGACATTTTTTATGTTTAGATAAAAATTCTACGTAGAAATCTTAAAACCACAACACATTTTATATTATTGTATCATGTCAGAGAAACAACATAAATATCATGCGTTTTTTTTGAAAATATGCACTTTTATCACTTTGTGACAAACGGACAGTCAGAATTGTGTTATTTGTCAACCACCCGGGAACAAACTAAGGCGCTTTCAAGTGAATGAGTAGTCCAGAGGCTCAGTGCATGTCTTTTAGTGGATGTGCACTTGCGGATAAAAGCACCAAAATTTGCATGAGGCCTCCTGAGGACATAATACAGGATTGATCCTGGAGCTCAACAGAGATATTGGAAATAGCGAGATAGAACACAAAAGCTGTTTGAAAAATAAAAAAAAGATTGAAAATAAATAAATTCTTGAGTCATAAGAACAACATGGCTGATAAATAGTTTTTTGTACACTTAAATGAATAGTACACCCACAGAATAACGTTTGTTCATTTTCTACTCACCCTCATACGGAGCAAGACTCTGGAACACTTGTTTAATATCTCAAATGCAGCCAGAGATCCAGGGGGGTTTTCGTTATCCACCGACTTTCATATAGTGGAGTTCACCGGCGACTGAACCAAAAAGGCCCACAAAAGTTCACAAAAACCTCCATACTGCTCGTCCAATGTAATGCAAGTATCTTGAGAGTGTAGCGTCCATAATTCACTCAAAACGACATCATTTATTATATTTTTAGAGCCAATTACTTTGTTTCTCATTTGTTCCTGAATTTCTTTGGATCGCAGCATGATGTCTAGCTTTTGAGGACCTTTTAGTCTCCTTAACTTTGTCAGGCAGGTCCTATTTCAATGATTCCTTTATTGAGATCAGATATGGCGGTAATCAGGCCTGGATGTGGCTAAAGAAATTGAACTCAGCTTTCCAAAGATGTGATAAACCACAATTTATTTATGTTTTAACAGGGGGGGGGGGGGGGGGGGGGGTCACTTTTTCACAGGGCCATGGAGGTTTGTTCCTTTTCCTCCCTTACTAATAAAAGTCTTCATTTAAAAACTGCATTTTGTGTTTACTTGTGTTATCTTTGTCTCACATTTAAGTTTGTTCGATGATCTGAAACATATTAGTGTGACACTTTTTCACACAACTGTAGGTGGATGTTTTTTGTTTTTTTTTTTAAGTTCTGATTATGTAATCTCTGCAATCAAGCTCATGAACAGGCAAACAAGGATGTGAAAACCCAGATGCTTTCAGAAGATGGATGCTCTCAGACCCAGAGATGACAGGATTGCTAAAGGAATCTGAATAAGAAAACCTCCAAGAAGATGAGAAAGAAAGCTTCCAGCACCATGAGCAGGGTCTTCCAGCACCTTACACAGGCAAGTCTATCTGATAGCATGAGAAGGATGGGAAATCCTTTCTTGGATTAACCCACAACAAAAATGAAACTAGCAACAATCAGCGACTAAGTAAAACAACTTTACTCCAAAAATGTTGCACACAAGAACACTTTTAGTAATTTAAAAACCTCACAGTAAAGTGGCTGATAAAAAGATATATTAAATCTACTATATAGGATTTTTTTTTAAATGAGGAGAAATGCAGAAATACAGCAAAAATATAAATAAAAGAGATTCTGCCCATAGATGTACTGTCCTGCATGAATGAAGCGCGCTGTTATCGAGCGCCTGTAGGTGGCGCTGTTTGCTATTCACCATTTTGTCCGAAGAAGAAGAAACAGCAGCAGCAGAAGAAGAAAGTGTTTATTGTCTCTGCGCTTGCGCATCCATACTCCAGCCATCACAGCTGCGAAACAGCAGCTTCTTAGCTGCGAAACAGCAGCTTCTTATCGGGTTTCTTTCACATTTTGGACCGGCTTCACTTATTTTGCAGGTGACGTCACGCCGCGACGTTAGCTTAACATGCCCCTCGCGCCTGCGAACCAGGCCCAGCTGATTCGGTCCAGTCAGAAGGACGAATATTACCGATCCATCCTGAGAAACAACGCAAACGAAGCGGTCCAGACTGTTGCAGGTCAGTTTCAATGGAGTTCATTCCCCAAAAAACGTTACTGAAATGTAACATTCCTGTAAATAACAACAAGAAGAGAGAGCAAAACAGAAATATAGAAATGTCCAGGGGGTGTCAAGTAGCTACACTGAATAATTATATAAGAAAACAGTTATGGTAAATTAAAAATAGTTTTTTTGTTTGAGCTCTGTGAGGTAGTTGACAAAGTTGAATAACAATCTTGTCAGTTTTCTGTGAACTTCAACAGTTGATGTGCTTTGATACAGAATAGAGCAAAAAAAGAGGGCAAGAAAAATAGGAAAATAGATTGCCTCCACTCATTAATTAGTATATTTTCGCCTCCTTGAAAAAGTAACTGACATTATCCAAACTATAAACTATAAACTTGACATCACGTTAAAATGCAATGACCGTGACTTTGAGTATTTAAGCCTTTATCTCGTCGTTTGGAAGAAAATCGCAGGTAAAGTAAGTGTGGGACACCAGATCAGAGGACAGAGCAAGCTGCTCTGGACGCACTCTTTTCCAGTGATGATGATGATGATGATGATGATGAAGGTACCTGCAACACGCCTTCTTCCCACCTTTCTTTGCAGCTTAGATTAACGGCTGCAGGTTGTTTCGCGTTACTTTGTCTTCAGCAAATCTCAGCTTGCTGTTTTGGGGTTTTTTGCCTTCCTCCACAGAAGCTCTTTTTAAAGGTGCATTGCGCAAGTTTAAATGTTAAATACTTTCTTTTCTTTCCTCCTCATGCTCTAACAACTGCCTAATGTGTAGTAGGGCTGGGCGACATGGACCAAATATATCACGATATCTTTATTTTAGATGACGATACCGGCATTTTTACCCTAATTTGTCTGAAAGTTTCATTTCATATCAAGCACCTGTTTCTTAGTATTGAATTATGTTTAGCGTAAAGGTATTGCTCTACTGCAGTGAAGGAACTGATAAAACACTGGTTAGAAATGTTTGTTAAATTGAAGTAATTAAAGATAGTTGGCAGGTTTTTATGATTTCTTTGTAAAAATCTTGGGGAGGATATTTTCATATGCCGATATCTATATTTAAAAATGCAGTATCGATCTATATTTTATTGAAATCTCACGAGATATCATCTTTTGGTAATGTAATCTCACGAGATTTCACGAAATACTGCGAGATTTCATTGTTCCGTTACAAAATTTTGCGGTATTTCGTGAAATCTCATGAGATTTTGTTACAAAATAATGACATCTCGCAAGATTTCATAAGTAAAATAGATCGATACCGCGTTTTTAAATATAGATTTGTCTTCGTTTTGTTACGAAAACTCATGAGATTTCACGAAATACAGCAGGATTTCATCGTTCTGCTGTAAGATGTTGCGGTATTTCGTGTAATCTCATGTGATTTCGTAACAAAACGATACCTCCAGAGATTTCTTGAGTAAAATAGATAGATACCGCGTTTTTAAATATAAATATGGTACGCAATAAAGCAACCAGATCACCATTCTGCTTGCTATGATGCTGGACAGGGCAAGTAAAAGTAGAAAAAAAGGGGGGGGGGGGGGATTGGAAAAAAGAAAAAAACAAGAAAAAGAGAGAAAAAAATGAAAAAAAAATTAAGGAGGGAAAAAAATATCGTATCATCATTTTGTTTCGAAATCTTGAGATTTCACTAGGTACCGCGCGATTTCATTGTTCTGTTACAAAATTTCACTTTTTCATAAAATCTCATGAGATTTCTTAACAAAACAATGATATCTTGCGAGATTTCATTAGTAAAATATATTGATACCGCATTTTTAAAGAAGATAAGGTATCGACATATAAAAATATTGCAATATTTCAGTGTATTGATATTTTTTCCCACCCATAATAAATAATCAGGTGACTCCTTTGTAGTCAGTCGAGATGCCGTCGGGTCGTTACGAAAAAATAAAGCAAAAAAATTTGCACAACCATTACCACAATAAAACGATATGTGTAAATATCATATCTCTCTCATATAAATATCATATCAGTATATGGCACAGCCCTAATGTGTAGAATGAACTGATCTCTTTTCACTGCGGTTGTCTCTCTCTGTTTCTGCTCAATGCGAGAGTTCTGGGTACGAATCCTCAAAGGGGGGGCATGTGGGGGAGACGAGCTGCGTGTTCTCGTTCGTCTGGCTGCGCCGGTGCCGTTTATTCCGCCTACATTAGCGCATGTCGAGACGACGCTGACTGCTGCTAAAAGATGGAGAAATCTGAGCTCCGCGATTACGGCGCGCATCTTCACGTGCAGCACGTCGAGGCGTCTCCTGAACTGCAGTTACTTTCAGTAATGCATCAATGACGTGATTAGGTACGATATGCTACAGTCGTGCTCAAGATTGACACCCTCCAAGTAGGAAGGAAAAACATCAGCTGTCAGTGAAGTCAGCTGAAATTGACAAAAGTAATAAATAAAAATTCTATGAAAATCACACCACTGAATTTAAATTAACGTTCAAAAGAAATTTTAAAAACAAACACAAAAAATAAAACAAGTCAACAAGCATGGTGGGGCTCTGAGGCTAAAATTTTATTGAGCAACATTCTGAGGCAATCAGCTGTTTTCTGTAATGTCCAATCAGATGTCTGCACCTGTTGACAGGTATGTTGGTCCACATTTCAGAGGAAAGCTGCTCTAATGTGTCTGGAACAGTTTTTTTTTTCTTATTATTTCCAACGTTCATCTCTACTGAAGGAGGCATGAAGCTCGTTCTCTGCCTTCAGAGTCCCGACTGGACTGTACTAACTGTCTCATTTTCATTGATCACTGATCGGTAAACATCTTCCAGCCCTGCATCACCTCACCATGCAGAGTAGCATGAAATCCGTGGATGAGCAGCTCGTCTTCAGGATTCCAGCAGCTACTGAAGCATTAATTCCTAAAAGCTGGTTTTGTCTCTGATAGGATCTAAGAGATGGCTGGACTGGAGGAGGGAGATCGAGCTGCTGTCAGATCTGGCATACTACAGTCTAACAACGTTTTCTGGTATTTATCACACTGCAAAAGCTCAAATCTGACCAAGTATGGTTGGAATTTCTGGTCAAAATATCTCATCACACTCAAAAAAAAGGCAAAATCACCTAAAGAGAAACATTTCAGTGAGATATAGGAACGTGTTTAAGGCAAAGCATCTTATTTCAAAAAATCTTATAAAGAAAATTTTACTTTGTTCTATTGGCAGAATTTTTTTCTTACAACAAGCAATAAAATCTTCTTTTTTTTTTTTTTTTTTTTTTTTACTTATTTCAGGAGTGGCCAAGAATTTGTTGCTTGTCATAAAGCAAAAAATTCTGCCGATGGAACAAGTGAAATTTTCTTGATGAGATTTTTTTTAAGTAAGATGCATTTGTCTAAAAAAAGTTCCTATATCTCACTGAAATGTTTCTCTTTAGGTGATTTTGTTTTATTTTGTGTGTGATGAGATATTTTGACTAGAAATTAGAAAAATATACTTGGTCAGATTTGAGTTTTGGCAGCGCATCTGTCTCCGTTAGCGACATTCTTCCCTCTGCAGGTTACCAGACTCTCGGTGAGGAGTATGTCAGCATCATCCAGGTGGACCCCACCAAACGGCGGATCCCCTCCCGGGCCAGACGCGGCCTCTTCGTCCTGTGCCACGCCTTCCTTCCTTACCTCCTGGAGAGGGTCCTGGTGTGCCTGGAGAACGAGCTGGAGGGCGATCAGGAGAGCCGTGGCGGCCTGAGCCGGCGCCAGGCGGGGGCCGGGTGGTGGAGCCTGGAGCGCTGGCTCCGGACATGGGTGCGGAGGGGGGTGGCGCTGCTGACGGAGCCCCAGAGGAGAGCGTGTCTGCCGGCCGTGCTGGTGGTGCAGCAGGGCGTGACGCTCCTGCACCGGCTCCACGTGGCTCTGTTCTACATCAGCAGCTCCTTCTATCACCTCTCCAAGAGAGCGGCTGGTATCGGCTATGTGAGTAACAGACACACTGCATGTCGGAGAAAGCCTCAGTTCGTCCAATAATGAAAGACAGGAAACAAAGGAGCCACCTTAAGTTCAGGAAGTAGTGGAGCTGTGCATAGAGCCCATTGTAAATAATACTGCAAATTAGGGATCGACTGATACAGATTTTTTAGGGTCGATATCGATATTTTCTCATCAGCCAAACTGCAAATTCCACTGAAGAAGTGTGAAACCAGGAAGTGAAGCTTAATAATTGTAGTTCTTTCTTGATCCACTAGGAGCTCCACAACGGAGCAAATCCCCATAAACTCCCATGTTAAACAGACCAACTACACAGCAGAATAAACAAGTTTACATCTGAATAAATGTGTCTACAGCAGGAATAAACATGTTTACTGCAGGAGTAAACGTGTTTACAGCAGAAATAAATGTGTTTACAACAGAATAAACATGTTTACATCTGAATAAATGTGTTTACAGCAGAATAAACATGTTTACATCTGAATAAATGTGTTTACAGCAGAATAAACATGTTTACATCAGAATAAATGTGTTTACAGCAGAATAAACATGTTTACATCAGAATAAATGTGTTTACAACAGAATAAACATGTTTACATCTGAATAAATGTGTTTACAGCAGAATAAACATGTTTACATCAGAATAAATATGTTTACAGCAGAATAAACATGCTTACTGCAGGAGTAAACGTGTTTACAGCAGAAATAAACGTGTTTACATCTGAATAAATGTGTTTACAGCAGAATAAACATGTTTACATCAGAATAAATATGTTTACAGCAGAATAAACATGCTTACTGCAGGAGTAAACGTGTTTACAGCAGAAATAAACGTGTTTACATCTGAATAAATGTGTTTACAGCAGAATAAACATGTTTACATCTGAATAAATGTGTTTACAGCAGGAATAAACATGTTTACAGCAGGAATAAACATGTTTACTGCAGGAGTAAACGTGTTTACAGCAGAAATAAACGTGTTTACATCTGAACAAATGTGTTTACAGCAGGAATAAACATGTTTACATCAGAATAAACATGTTTACATCTGAATAAATGTGTTTACAGCAGGAATAAACATGTTTACATCAGAATAAACATGTTTACATCTGAATAAATGTGTTTACAACAGAATAAACATGTTTACATCTGAATAAATGTGTTTACAACAGAATAAACATGTTTACATCTGAATAAATGTGTTTACAGCAGAATAAACATGTTTACATCTGAATAAATATGTTTACAGCAGGAATAAACATGTTAACATCAGAATAAACATGTTAACATCGGAATAAATGTGTTTACAGCAGAATAAACATGTTTACATCTGAATAAATGTGTTTACAGCAGGAATAAACATGTTTACATCAGAATAAACATGTTTACATCTGAATAAATGTGTTTACAGCAGAATAAACATGTTTACATCGGAATAAATGTGTTTACAGCAGAATAAACATGTTTACATCTGAATAAATGTGTTTACAGCAGGAATAAACATGTTTACATCAGAATAAACATGTTTACATCTGAATAAATGTGTTTACAGCAGAATAAACATGTTTACATCTGAATAAATGTGTTTACAGCAGAATAAACATGTTTACATCTGAATAAATGTGTTTACAGCAGGAATAAACATGTTTACATCAGAATAAACATGTTTACATCTGAATAAATGTGTTTACAGCAGAATAAACATGTTTACATCTGAATAAATGTGTTTACAGCAGAATAAACATGTTTACATCTGAATAAATGTGTTTACAGCAGGAATAAACATGTTTACATCAGAATAAACATGTTTACATCTGAATAAATATGTTTACAGCAGGAATAAACATGTTTACATCAGAATAAACATGTTTACATCTGAATAAATGTGTTTACAGCAGGAATAAACATGTTTACATCAGAATAAACATGTTTACATCTGAATAAATATGTTTACAGCAGGAATAAACATGTTTACATCAGAATAAACATGTTTACATCTAAATAAATGTGTTTACATCAGAATAAACATGTTTACATCTGAATAAATATGTTTACAGCAGGAATAAACATGTTTACATCAGAATAAACATGTTTACATCTGAATAAATGTGTTTACAGCAGAATAAACAAGTTTACATCTGAATAAATATGTTTACAGCAGGAATAAACATGTTTACATCAGAATAAACATGTTTACATCTGAATAAATGTGTTTACAGCAGAATAAACATGTTTACATCTGAATAAATGTGTTTACAACAGAATAAACATGTTTACATCTGAATAAATGTGTTTACAACAGAATAAACATGTTTACATCTGAATAAATGTTTACAGCAGAATAAACATGTTTACATCTGAATAAATGTGTTTACAACAGAATAAACATGTTTACAGCAGAAATAAACATATTTACAGCAGAAATAAACATGTTTACAGCAGGAATAAACATGTTTACATCTGAATAAATGTGTTTACAACAGAATAAACATGTTTACAGCAGAAATAAACATGTTTACAGCAGAAATAAACATATTTACAGCAGAATAAACATGTTTACATCTAAATAAATGTGTTTACAACAGAATAAACATGTTTACATCTGAATAAATATGTTTACAGCAGGAATAAACATGTTTACATCAGAATAAACATGTTTACATCTGAATAAATGTGTTTACAGCAGAATAAACATGTTTACATCTGAATAAATGTGTTTACAACAGAATAAACATGTTTACATCTGAATAAATGTTTACAGCAGAATAAACATGTTTACATCTGAATAAATGTGTTTACAGCAGAATAAACATGTTTACATCTGAATAAATGTGTTTACAGCAGAATAAATGTGTTTACATCTGAATAAATGTGTTTACAGCAGGAATAAACATGTTTACATCAGAATAAACATGTTTACATCTGAATAAATATGTTTACAGCAGGAATAAACATGTTTACATCAGAATAAACATGTTTACATCTGAATAAATGTGTTTACAGCAGGAATAAACGTGTTTACATCAGAATAAACATGTTTACATCTGAATGAATGTGTTTACAGCAGAATAAACATGTTTACATCAGAATAAACATGTTTACATCTGAATGAATGTGTTTACAGCAGAATAAACATGTTTACATCAGAATAAACATGTTTACATCTGAATAAATATGTTTACAGCAGGAATAAACATGTTTACATCAGAATAAACATGTTTACATCTGAATAAATGTGTTTACAGCAGAATAAACATGTTTACATCTGAATAAATGTGTTTACAACAGAATAAACATGTTTACATCTGAATAAATGTTTACATCAGAATAAACATGTTTACATCTGAATAAATGTGTTTACAGCAGAATAAACATGTTTACATCTGAATAAATGTGTTTACAGCAGAATAAACATGTTTACATCTGAATAAATGTGTTTACAGCAGGAATAAACATGTTTACATCAGAATAAACATGTTTACATCTGAATAAATATGTTTACAGCAGGAATAAACATGTTTACATCAGAATAAACATGTTTACATCTGAATAAATGTGTTTACAGCAGGAATAAACATGTTTACATCAGAATAAACATGTTTACATCTGAATAAATATGTTTACAGCAGGAATAAACATGTTTACATCAGAATAAACATGTTTACATCTGAATAAATGTGTTTACATCAGAATAAACATGTTTACATCTGAATAAATGTGTTTACAGCAGAATAAACAAGTTTACATCTGAATAAATATGTTTACAGCAGGAATAAACATGTTTACATCAGAATAAACATGTTTACATCAGAATAAATGTGTTTACAACAGAATAAACATGTTTACATCTGAATAAATGTGTTTACAACAGAATAAACATGTTTACATCTGAATAAATGTTTACAGCAGAATAAACATGTTTACATCTGAATAAATGTGTTTACAACAGAATAAACATGTTTACAGCAGAAATAAACATATTTACAGCAGAAATAAACATGTTTACAGCAGGAATAAACATGTTTACATCTGAATAAATGTGTTTACAACAGAATAAACATGTTTACAGCAGAAATAAACATGTTTACAGCAGAAATAAACATATTTACAGCAGAATAAACATGTTTACATCTAAATAAATGTGTTTACAACAGAATAAACATGTTTACATCTGAATGAATGTGTTTACAGCAGAATAAACATGTTTACATCTGAATAAATATGTTTACAGCAGGAATAAACATGTTTACATCAGAATAAACATGTTTACATCTGAATAAATGTGTTTACAGCAGAATAAACATGTTTACATCTGAATAAATGTGTTTACAACAGAATAAACATGTTTACATCTGAATAAATGTTTACAGCAGAATAAACATGTTTACATCTGAATAAATGTGTTTACAGCAGAATAAACATGTTTACATCTGAATAAATGTGTTTACAACAGAATAAACATGTTTACAGCAGAAATAAACATGTTTACAGCAGAAATAAACATATTTACAGCAGGAATAAACATGTTTACATCTGAATAAATGTGTCTACAACAGAATAAACATGTTTACAGCAGAAATAAACATGTTTACAGCAGAAATAAACATATTTACAGCAGAATAAACATGTTTACATCTGAATAAATGTGTTTACAACAGAATAAACATGTTTACAACAAAATAAACATGTTTACAGCAGAAATAAACATATTTACAGCAGGAATAAACATGTTTACATCTGAATAAATATGTTTACAGCAGGAATAAGCATGTTTACGTCTGAATAAACATGTTTACAGCAGAAATAAACATGTGTACAGCAGGAATAAACATGTTTACAGCAGGAATAATGATGTCGTGTGTGCAGCTGCGTGTGATGGGTGGTGATGACGCCGCCATCAGGACCAGCTACAGGCTGCTGGGCGCCGTCTCCCTCCTCCAGCTGCTCATCACCGTCAGCCTGCAGCTCAACAACGCCAGACAGAGACAGAGAGCCAGGAAGGAGTGGAAGCTCTACAGGACGCTCAGGTCTGGAACCAGTCCACTCACCAGAACCAATCCACTCCACCAGAACCAATCCACTCCACCAGTACAGGTCCACTCCACCAGTACAGGTCCACTCCACCAGTACAGGTCCACGCCACCAGTACAGGTCCACTCCACAAGTACAGGTCCACTCCACCAGTACAGGTCCACTCCACCAGTCCACTCCACCAGTACCAGTCCGCTCCACAAGTACAGGTCCACTCCACCATAACCAGTCCACTCCACCAGTACCAGTCCACTTCACCAGTACCAGTCCGCTCCACCTGAACCAGTCCACTCACCAGTACCAGTCCACTCCACCAGTACCAGTCCACTTCACCAGTACCAGTTCGCTCCACCTGAACCAGTCCACCAGTACAGGTCCTCTCCACCAGAACCAGTCCACTCCACCATAACCAGCCCATTTCACCAGTACCAGTCCACTTTACCAGAACCAGTCCCCTTCACCAGAATCAGTCCACTTCACCAGAACCAGTCCCCTTCATCAGAACCAGTCCCCTTCATCAGAACCAGTCCACTTCACCAGTACCGGTCCCCTTCATCAGAACCAGTCCACTTCACCAGAACCGGTCCACTTCACCAGTACCGGTCCCCTTCACCAGAACCAGTCCACTTCACCAGAACCAGTCCGCTTCACCAGTACCAATCCGCTCCACCAGTACCAGTCCGCGCCACCAGAACCAGTCCGCTCCACCATAACCAGTCCACTTCACCAGAACCAGTCCTCTTCACCAGAACCAGTACCCTCCACACACCTGATCCTTCTGTCAGGACCTTTATTTACAGCCAAACTCTTCATTCTTCACATTTTGATATATGAGCATTAAAGTGGTTCATTGTTAGTTCTGGTTTTTCTCTTGTTTGAAGAAATCAATCAGAAATTGTTCCTAAAAACTCCAGATGAGTAATGACATCACTCTAACATATCGGGCTATAAAATGAACATGGAAAAAAAACAGAAATAATGGGGCTAGGGAAACGTAAAACCACGAAAAAGGAAATAAAATCACCTTTTAAATGGACAAAAAGTATTAAATATCTAGGCTGTACAGTGAGCGACATGAAACAACAGATATACAGGTACTATTAGCATATCCTGAAAAAATTCATGTATTTGCATAATTCAACTTAAAATGTGCAAAACCCTTTTGCTGATTGATTTTATACAGTATTTTTTGAGTTTTTGTATTTGAGGTTTTCTTAAGCTGCAACTTCTAATCAGCAACATCCAAACAAACAAAAGCTTGAAATATATTAATTCACATATGATTTGTCTACACAATATGTAAATTCCACCTTTTAAGTTGAATTATGGAAAAACATGAACTTTTTCAGGGTATTCTAATTTTTTGGGTCGTACCTGTATACAGTTGTGTGAAAAAGTGTTTGACTCCTTCCTGATTTCTTATTTTTTTTTGCATGCTTGTCACTCTTATATCTTTCAGATCATCAAACAAATTTAAATGTGAGACAAAGATAACACAAGTAAACAGAAAATGCAGTTTTGAATGAAGGTTTTTATTAGTAAGGGAGGAAAAAAATCCTAACCTCCATGGCCCTGTGTGAAAAAGGGATTGCCCCCTCTGTTAAAACATAATTCAACTGTGGTTTATCACATCTTTGGAAAGCTGAGTTCAGTTTCTCTAGCAAAACTCAGGCCGGATTACTGCCACACCTGTTCTCAGTCAAGAAATAAGATAAATTTTAATTTGACGAATTTAGAATTCTTTAAATATATGCAGTTAAGAGACCTCGTTAAAGCAGAATATTTACTCTGTTGTCAGAGTATAGGTGATGACATCATATTTAATAGAGAAACACATGATAGGAAAGCTGTATAAGGCGTTACAGAAGACTCAGGTAGGGGAAAATGTTTTAGAAAACAAGATACAGAGGTGGAATGAAGATCTAGGAAGAACTGGCATAGGTGAAAAAAGAGTGCTGGAATACCACGGATGACATCACGATAAACAAAGACTGGCGCTTGATCCGATATAAAATCATGTAGATGCACTGAAATTAAAATTCTTGACCGAAACGGACAGCAAAAAATGAGCAAACCATGGCTGAAAACCAAAACACTGAAAGAAATTAGTATGTCAGTTATTAGAGCCATAGCATTTTTGGCTACAATGTGAACTAAAATCAAGGCATTGCAATAAATCAAATACAAAAATACCTAAATATTTATTTACCACTGACATTACAGCAATGCAAACATAAATTAAAATTCAAAATAAAATATTTAGTTTGACATTCAGGTGTACATTACATAATGCATTTTGCATTTTTCTCTGTTGTACTACTACAACAAATACTAATATACAGGCTTATAACTGACTGGCCTGCTGAAAGACTGAAATTAGATATGTTCTCACATAAAACACAAAGTGCATAAGTAGGTTCGCTGTTTGCTGCATCATCACAAGTTTCAGCATCGTTGTTCCGGTGATTTATGTCTTTTGGTCGAAAACCGAAAATGCACTTTTGGGTAAATTTCGACCGAAAACTTTCAGTGGACGAATTTTTAGTGCATCCCTAAAATCATGTATAGAATCTATTACACGAGAGAAAAATTTAATGGGTGCTATAGCAACACACCAGATACCTGCCTGAAATGTGGAAGTAAAGATTCTTTAAAGGTACAGTATGTAAGAATTACTGACATCTAGTGGTAAAGATGGGTATTTGAAATAAAAGATGTTTTCTTTCAAATGACCTCATATTCCAGCACTGTTGTGAATGTACGGTGGCCGTTAATGGCCAAAATCCTCCCAGGATTAAAGATGTTTTTATGTGTAAGTGGATCCAGAGGTCTCAGGTTGGACTATGAGGAACTACTTTAATGACTTTTAAGGCGTCACTGATCCCAAACAGTCTCTAACTGCCATTAAACAGAGCTGGTGCAGCAGTTTTTAAGTTCAGATGGTTATTACTACACACATTGTTTTGTCCATTCAGGGACACTGTAGTAAAAATGGTGGAACAAATATGGCAGCCTCCATATGAGCACCCCCAGCAAGTAGATAGAAATGACTCATTCTAAGGAAATAAACATATAACAGTTATTCTAGTGCATCAATAGAAGCACAGTTTTGAATTATAGATCACATTTTTCTGCCATTAACCTTTTGATTTTTTACATACTGTACCTTTAATGCATTTTTTGGGGGAACGTATTAAAATTTTGATTTGGTATATCTAAAATTGGCTTTCAGAGGCACTTAAAAAGAATTTAGACTTTGATCCATCAGTTTGTTTCTTCCATGATTTATCCAACAATCGCACCATAAGATATCCAGGTGGTTGGATCATTATGTTTTATTAGTAGTTTAAAACAGACCAGTGTGATGGTGTGGGGAGAGATAATGAAGGCAATAGAGAAGTGATGCAGAATATATGAAGGGAAGAGAATAATCTGATTAAGGAGGAGACGAAACAGTTTGGAAAAACAAATGGGCAGTGAGAATGTGTGAGTGAACGGGAGCGTTAAGTTATTTGATTTGTATTGTGGGATTTTTTTTGACTCCATTATTGTTTATCATATTGTAAAATGAAAAGAAGATTAAAAAAAAAAAAGCTCCAGATGAGACTCGATGCTGAACCGAGCGTGTTTTTTAGTCCTCAGCACACCCTGAGCTCCAACCCCAAGGCCGCCCGCTGCATCCTGTGTCTGGAGGCGAGGAGGAACTCCACCTCCACCCCCTGCGGACACCTCTTCTGCTGGGAGTGCATCACGGAGTGGTGCAACACCAAGGTCAGACCCGGATCAGGGCCCCCATCAGTCACAAGCAGACAGAAGCATCGTCAGTTTGTCAAGTGCTGCTAAATACTGAAGTATCATCAAAATGATGCATATCCTCCCATTAAATAAAAGAATAAATTCACAACAGTAATTCAAATAAGAAACTAATAATAAATAAAAATTTACAAAATTATAATTTAGAGAAATAAAATGTTGCTTTTGAATTGTGGTTGGAAATGATGATTAGAAAAAAAAACCAAATAAACAAAACTGTCCCAGACACATTAAAGCATCTTTCCATGAACAGTGGACCAACATACCCGTCAACAGGTGCAGACGTCTGATTGGACGTTACAGAAAACACCAGATTGCAGTGATTGCCTCAAAGAGTTGCTCAACAACATTTTAGCTTCGAAGTCCCGTCATGCTTGTTTACTTGTTTTATTTTTTGTGTGTTTGTTTTTAATATTTCTGTTGAACCACAATTCAAAATCAATGTCATGAATTTCATAGAATTTTTATTTATCATTACTTTTTTCATCTTCATTCACTGACAGATGATTTTTTTCCTTCTTCAATTTGAGGGTATGAATAATTTTGAGGACGACTGTTTTTTTGTTTGTTTTTTTTCTCCCATCATGGAGAGCATGGCTTCTAAATCCTGCCCAGTTATCCCATCATGTCGGTTCAGGAACTGAATTTGCTTTTTGTTTCAACAATCAAACATTTCCTGCAGTTACTTATGCACGCTTTGTGAAAGTAAGATCTAGCACTGTTAAGGCTCTAAAAAAATACTAAGTTATGTCGTTTTAAGTAAATTCTGGACGCTACCCACTCAGGACACTTGGATTACATTGGACGAGCAGTATGGGGGAATACTGACAAGTTTTTATGGACCTTTTTGGCTCGGGCCCCGGTGAACTCCATTATATGAAAGTTGGGGGGAAAGCGAGAAGCCTTCCTGATCGCCGGCTGCATTTGAGATATTAAAGTGCTCCAGAGTCTTGCTCACCATGAGGGGAAGTGTGTAGCTCTCTTCACAACATCACAGACACAGGTCGGTTCTTTGGAACGGGCATTTATTTACAGGCACGCCAACTGTGGTTTCCATCACGATGTCTCCATGCCTCCATGCCGTAAGAACTTTGAATGCACAGAGTACAAAACAAATTTCAATACATAATAAAACAATAAACTAACAATTACAAGTTAATAGAAACAAATACCTCGTTGGCTGCTTGTTGTGTAAGAGGGTTTAAGTCCGTGAAACGTTTTCATTTCTCTCTCTCTCTGAGCGGGACAGTTTTCAGCTTCATGTCCCGGTGGCTCACTACGAGATCTCGCGAGACTAACCTCAAATAACGCGAGATTATGACTGTAAAGCCATATAACATAATGGCAGGAAATAAGTCGATAAACATTTGCAACAGAATAAAAAAAACAGTTTGACTTATGTTTACATGAAGTATGAAATTAATATAAAACTTACAAAATATTAGATAAATTACAAAACATGAGCACTTAACAACACTTACACTCCCACCAATTACACATTGACTTGAGATGTGTGATTTTATTTTAGGGTGTTGTTACAAGATAGTAAGCAGCAAATAAGTGTGCTCTGAATAGTTAATAGAGGATTTTAATGTGCTTGACTTAAGTGGTCTCAAGCAAGGTGACTACCTTGTGTATTGGTCTCTCTAAGTGAACTAATTTTGTGAGTGGTTTCCCTTTATCAACTGTTGTGTTGCTTAGTAGGAGTTTAAGCTTCCGCACCATGCCATCAGCACTGGGATAAACTTCTACCACTCGTGCCAGTTTCCACTCAGTCCGTGGTGCACTATCCTCCTGTAAAATCACAATATCCCCAACTTGTGAGTTCCGTGATGGTCTTGGCCATTTCTGTCGCCGCTGAAGATTCAGTAGGTACTCCCGTTTCCACCGTTGCCAGAACTCATTGACAAGAAACTGTACCCTTTTCCATCTTTTATGCAGGTACAGGTCTTCCTTACAGAACTGTCCAGGTGGGGGAAGAATAATGGATGACTTCATGGTCAGTATGTGGTTAGGAGTGAGAGGTTCTGGGCCAGTAGGATCATGGAGATGCTCAACACTCAGTGGCCTGCTGTTGATTATGGCCATAGTTTCATACATAAATGTCCTAAGTGATGCGGTGTCCATCCTGCTGGCAGACTTATCAAGCATAGCTGTTAGGATGCTTCTGATTGTTCGAATTTGACGCTCCCAGATTCCTCCCATATGACTCGCCGCTGGGACATTTAAGACAAATTCACAACCGATCGCTCTTTGGCGTTCTTCATCCATTCCTTTCAGCAACTCAGACAGTTCTCTCCTAGCACCCATGAAGTTCGTTCCCTGGTCACATCTCAGTTGTCGCACTGGACCTCGAATTGCAATCAGTGTCCGTAGTGCGTTCATGAAAGCGTCTGTTGTCATGTCATCTAGTGTCTCAATATGTACAGCTCTAGAGCACAAACATGTAAACAACAATCCGTAACGTTTCAATTCCCTTCTTCCTTCCTTCACAAAGAAAGGGCCGAAACAGTCTAGACCACAGAAAGTGAACGGGGGAGACATTTCTGTCCTCTCCTCAGGCAGATCTGCCATTTGTTGTACTTCTGTCACTCTTCTGTATCTCCTACATTTCACACACCTGTGTATGTGTGAAGAGACTAAATGTCCACATCCCAAGATCCAAATACCATTTGCGCGCAACTCATTCATGGTCATGCCTCTTCCTTGATGATATATGCGCTCATGAAAATGTTTGACTAGCAGCGATGAGATGTGGGATCTCTTTGGAAGAATGACGGGATGTTTCACATCATGATGCAAAGCAGACTGGGACAGCCGTCCTCCCACCCTGAGGATGTTGTTTTCATCCAAAAAAGGATTTAACTGGTGAAGCTTGTTGCATTTATTCAGTGTATCCTTTTTCTGACATTTGATCCTTTGGATGATGTCTGCAAAGGCTTCTTCTTGTACCAACTTGATGATTAACGTTTCAGCTTCTCTTCTTTCTTCAAGGCTGCTTGCATCATTTGTCCTTGGTTGAAGCCCCTTGAATTCTTTGACAAATCTGCTGAGCCTGGCAATAGCCTTTACCAATCTAGACCAGTCTGAAAATTTTGTGAAACGACTAGTTATTGACGTTGTTTCTTCTGTTATGACTGTGTGGACATGGGTTTTGCGAAGCTCTGGATCATTTGTTTCAATTTCTCCCACCATCTTCTCATTTTGAGGAAGATCTTGCTCCCAAAGAAAGTCTGGTCCTTTCAGCCAGTTCGATTCTCTCAGTTGGTCTGCTCTCAATCCCCTTGAGGCATTATCAGCTGGGTTATTTTCTGAACTAACATATCGCCATTGTTCAGGTTTTGTGCTGGACACGTATGCGCTGGATACGATTAGCCACGAATGTGTGAAACCTCTTGGCATCATTGTTTACATATCCTAGGACTACCTTTGAATCAGTCCAGTAATACTCTTGTAAGTTGTCAATCTCAAGCTCTCTTTTGATTACATCACCAACACGGACTGAGGTCACAGCTGAGGACAGCTCAAGCCTTGGAATAGTTGTCAGTTTGGTTGGGGAAACTCTTGCCTTCCCCATGACAAGTGAGCAACTGACTTGACCTGTTTCACTCACTGTCCTAAGATAGGAACACGCACCATATCCGTTGAAACTTGCATCTGAAAAGTTGTGAATCTCATACAGCTTAACCTTGCCAAAGTCTGATGGTAGATAACCTCTCGGGATCTTCAGTGCTGCCAAGCGAGGTAGATCCTTAAGCCATGACTCCCACTGTGGCAAAATGTGTTCAGGAAGATTCTCATCCCAGCTCACCTTGTCTTTGCAGAGCATCTGTAGGATTTGTCTGCCGAGTAGGATAAATGGAGCCACAAATCCTAGCGGATCATAAATTGACGCAACCGTTGAAAGCACACCTCTGCGTGTTAGTGGACTTTCACTGACAACGACCCTGAACTGAAATGTATCTGCTTCAACGCACCACTGGACGCCAAGTGCTCGCTCTATTTGGTAGTTTCCCAAGGCCATGTCTGGATCCTTAGTTTGGGCACGTTCTTCAGGTGGTATTGATGCAGTGATCTCTCCTTGTTGTTGCATACAAACTTGTGCAAACGGAGGTTCCCAGTTCTGCACAAGGCTCTAGACTCCTCCACCAGATGTATGGCTTCTTCAGGTGAGTTTACGCTCGTTAGGCCGTCATCAACATAGAAGCCTCTTTGAATGAACTTGATGGACCCTTCGCTGAATCTTCCTTGACCTTGTGATGCCAGATGTTTAAGTCCAAAGTTAGAGCAGCCAGGGGATGACGCTGCACCAAAAAGATGAACCCTCATCCTGTAAACTGAAGGTTTGGACTCCAGATTACCTTTGTCCCACCAGAGGAACCTCAAGTAATCTTGATGTTCCTTCACAACATGAAACTGGTGGAACATCTTTTCAATGTCACACATTATGGCTATTGGACCCTTTCTAAATCGGCACAGCACTCCAGTTAAAGTGTTGGTCAGATCTGGACCAGTCAAGAGGTGATCATTAAGAGAAGTGTTTTGGAAGCGTGCTGAACAGTCGAAAACCACTCGAATCTTTCCAGGCTTGTGGGGGTGGTACACGCCGTGATGCGGAATGTACCATGCTGGTTGATTGTTTATTTCAGACAGTGGCACCTTCTCAGCATCACCTCTGGCTATTACATCGTTCATGAAATGGATATAGTCTTTGCAGTACTGCTCATTTTTCTTTAAACGTCGCTCTAATGATTTGAGCCTGTAAACTGCACACTGTTTGTTATCTGGAAGATCAGGTTTGTCTTTCTTGAAAGGCAGTGGAAGTTCATAGTGACCATTTTCTTTCTGTCTTATGCCTTCCTTTACTTTGGACAAGAAAAGAAGGTCTTCCTGAGAGACTGGGAAATCATCTGTACTGTGATCAGTGAAATCTGATTCAAGGACTTTGATTATTTCCATTGGACTAATTTCCTTGACTTGATTTCTGCACACATAGTGAACCTCCTTCTTCAGATCAACTGGTGACTGCATTGCAGGTGTAACTTGCCGCACTATCACTCTGTGACTGATTCCGATGTCATCTTTGCAGTCACTTGCTGGGCTGAAGCAGCCCACAATGCTCCAGCCAAGATCAGTTCGCTGCGCAAATGGATGGTTTTCCCCACCAGAAACAATCTCCCTCGGCAGGAGGGCTTGTTGACAGTTATAGCCTATTAGGAGGCCAACCTTGCAGTCCAGTAATGGTGGCATCTTGTCAGCCAGATGCTCTAAGTGAGGACATTTTGTGGCAGTTTCTGATGTTGGAATGTGTGACTTGTTTGCTGGAATGAACGCTCTTGAGAAAACCGGTGGCAAGAGGATCCTTTTCTGCAGATTGTATCCTCTAACTTGTAGATCTGTCAGTTTCTGGGCAGGAATAACTGTTGACTTTGCTGACATTGTGGAAAGCTGCAAACTCACATTCTCCTTGACTGTGTTGAGCTCTTGAGCGACTTCATCTAAAATAAAGGTTGTATCGCTCTGGGTGTCTAGAAGCGCATAAACCAAAACTTCTTGATCTGGGTGCTTAGTGGAAGAGACCCAGACGGGTATTACTGAGGATGTTTGTGTACTTTTGCCTTCTTGAATGACTCTATTGGCTGTAGCAGTCACAGCTCTGTCTCTGATAACTTCATCTGCTGAGCTGTTTTCTTGATGTGGAGCCTTTGTTTTTCGATGTTCTTTAAACTTATCATCATGCAGACATGTGGGGTGTCTTCTCTGACATTTTTCACATGTTTCTTTATTTTCACACTGTTTTGAATAATGTCCAGTCTTTAAACATCCGAAACAAAGCTTCTCTGCTTGCACGAATTTGACTCTCTCTTGGACTGACATCTCACCAAACTCTCTGCATTTATGGAGGAAATGTCCTGTTCTTTTGCAGAAGGAACACACTGGGGTGTTATTTGGAGCTGTGCTTGTGGACAGGGTTTTTGCTTGAAAGGTTGTGTTTCGAGGACATTTATATCCTTCAGTTTCCATAACTTTGAGTGCTTGAATTGAAAATACTGGATCACAAGCAAGATCTGCTTCCTCAGATAGGAAGGTTACAAGCTCTTTGAACTCTGGATACTCTGACCTAGCTTGTTTGATTTCCATTGCTCTGCGGTTCCATCTGGACACCAACCATTCTGGCAACTTTCGCAGGATTTTTTGGCTTTCACTGCAGTCATTGAGAATTTCTAGAGTTTTAATATAAGGCATTGCAGCCTCACAGCTCTTGAGAAAATCAGCAAATTCTTGCAGTTCTTTGCCATCCTTTGAACTTATTTTTGGCCATCCTTGTAGTTTGTCTCTGAAAGCCTTCCCGATTATAAATGGATCACCAAAACGTTTTTCCAAAAGTTCCCAGGCTGCATCATAAGCCGCTTCAGTGCCAAGTAGGAAAAATCCTTCAACGGCTCTCTTAGCCACACCCCCTAAGTACATCCTCAGATAATAAAGTTTTTCATTCTTTGGAATGTGTTTTCTGTCAATTAATGTCTCAAAGGACAGTTGCCAGTCTTTGAACTTTAATGGATCTCCTGTGAATATTGCTGGCTCTGGTGTGGGCAGGCGGTTGGCACTCATGGCTTCTGCTAGTGCACTGACCAGGTCAAAGCTGTTCTGAGTAGGGGGTAAAGGGGAGAGCTTGATGGATTTTGAGGTGGCCAGATATTTTGGGTGGCTTGAGAGTGAATTGGTAGGACTTGAGGGACAGGTGGAGAATTGTGGGTGTGGAGTCCTTGAGTTGTAGCTGGCAGAGCTTGAGGAATAAATGGAGGGATCGTTGGATTAAGAAATCGATGATTTCCATTTTGTTTATTGTCATACTTCACATTAAGTGCATCCAGAATTTCTTCTCCCTGGTCATATATCTTTATTCGGGCCTTTGCTGCATTTAGTTTCTTTACTTCTTCCAGCCGTTCAAGCTTTCTGCGTCTCTCTTTCATTTCTTGTTGTCTTGCTAAACTCTCAGACTCAAACTGTGCTTGCTGATGTTTATCTTCAGCTTCTAATTTTTGCAACTCAGCAGCTTCTCTTTGTTGTTCTTCTAAAACAGCCAAAACTTCTTGAGATGCAGCAGCTTCAGCTGCAGCCTCCTTTACCTTCACTGAAAGACTGTTTGAGGGAACAGAGCTACATTTTGACTGGTGAGATAATGATCTGGAACATGAAATACTTGAACTGAATATGGATCCAACATCAGGCCATGGCTCATCCCTTTCATCTGCTGTTTGTCCATTTTGTCGTCTTTCAGCCCTTTTGATGATGTAGTCTGAGAGTGATATGCATGTGTCAACTCTACGCCGTACATCTGGTTCTGGGGTTTGCAATCGACGTAATTCCTCATAGATTAGTTTTACGTCTGTACAGGTGCTTTCCACATTTTTTATTAGCTCCTGCAGTTCATCCTTAGAGGCTTCATCTGTTAACATCTCTTTAGCTAACCTTACATTGTACCTCCACTTCTCATAGATCATTCTGTATTGTCGTTGTAAACCTTTAACCCTTTCTGCTTGAAGCTCCTTTCCTTTCTCTGTTAAGGTTCGAGCTCGCTCACTTCTGCGCAATGTTTCAACTGTCTCAGGTTCAGCATCTTGTAGATAGAGTGACTTAGACGTTTGACAGGATGTCTCTGTACTTGTGTCAGACATCTTGAGGGATCTGAGAAACTAATGTAACTGGATGATTTGTTTATCTGTGATTTTGTATGAGAATCTAGAAATGACACTTGGGTAAGTGTATGTAACAGTAAGTAGTGAAAAAGCTGGCAACGACTGTTAGTTTAACTACTGTCAATAGCTTAGCTTCACTGATTACCTTTCTGAATTTAACACATCAGTAAGACATGTGAATATCACCACAAACCCAACATTTAAGATGAAACTAAATCACAGAAGCAGTGTTCTTAGAAAAACATTAAAACACCGTATCTTTGGTTGAAAGGAAAGTAATTGCTTCCATGTAAAGTGACTCTTTAAGCTTAATTACTTCACAAAAAAAATCTTAACCAGGTAAATGTTCTTAAAATAAATTTTCTTTGACCTTTAACAGAAACAAGTTGTTTTAGAGTTTGTCTTAAACTTAATAATGAAACTCCTCTGGTCTTTCCAAGATGTAAATGCAAATGTAACTTTTACAGAACACTATTTTCAACCTTCCTTTAATAATCCCTTTAAGTTAAATATTTACCTTTTACAACTTAGTGTGCAACAACCACATAACCAGCACATAGACTCCTCCCAAACTGTATACTTTAGGGGTTTACTGTTAATAGGCTTGAGTCCTTACTTGCAGTTTTCAAGTTTTCCTAAGTCCACTTCTCAGACCACCTTAACTTAGCTGTTGTGGTAGAGCTCCTCTTGGCCTTAGCTTGAAAGTTGCACTTTGACCCAGTCTATTTCCTGTGGCCTTTAGTGAGATGGATGGGGATATGGCTTGGATATCTGTGAAGCACGATGAACCACGACGAGCTCCCTTTGCCTTGTTGCACGCTGTTGTCTTTTCCACCCGTGTTGAGCAGTCGAGTTCTTACTGTAGCTCTCTTCACAACATCACAGACACAGGTCGGTTCTTTGGAACGGGCATTTATTTACAGGCACGCCAACTGTGGTTTCCATCACGATGTCTCCATGCCTCCATGCCGTAAGAACTTTGAATGCACAGAGTACAAAACAAATTTCAATACATAATAAAACAATAAACTAACAATTACAAGTTAATAGAAACAAATACCTCGTTGGCTGCTTGTTGTGTAAGAGGGTTTAAGTCCGTGAAACGTTTTCATTTCTCTCTCTCTCTGAGCGGGACAGTTTTCAGCTTCATGTCCCGGTGGCTCACTACGAGATCTCGCGAGACTAACCTCAAATAACGCGAGATTATGACTGTAAAGCCATATAACATAATGGCAGGAAATAAGTCGATAAACATTTGCAACAGAATAAAAAAACAGTTTGACTTATGTTTACATGAAGTATGAAATTAATATAAAACTTACAAAATATTAGATAAATTACAAAACATGAGCACTTAACAACACTTACAAAGTGGAAAATAAAGTTACATCATTCTGTGGGTGAACTATTCCTTTAAGTTTCCCTCTGTGTACCAGACGCTCCAACACCATGTAGAATAAAAACAGCTTGATTTTGTTTTAAAGTATTAGTTAAAAATTACATGTTGAGAATGAGAAATAAATCCCATATAAACGCCGTACCGATGAGTACCGGTACAGATTCGCAGGTACCGGAAGTTGCTACCCATCCCTAACTCAATTATGAGTTTGGAGATCGTTTGACATGAAAATTGAAATCACGATCAAATTTCAACTAATTGCACAGCCCTGACACAAGGCGAGTTTATTTGTACGTCACATTTCATGTGTACAACAATTCAAAGTGCTTTACATAAAACAATAAAAGCATCACAGCCGATGCAGAAGAGAAGAAGCATAAAACGTTAGTTAAAAATCACTTAAAGAATTTTTTTTTAAACCTGACACACTACAGAGTATTTGTGTTAGTTTTTAGGTTGTTTTTAGGTCTTGGCTCTGCTGTGAGTAGTTGTTAGCTTCCTCTGACTGTAATCAGACGTCACATCACCACAACGTAACACCTGAAGCTGCTGGTTTCCATGGAGATGTTTTCATCAGATCGTCTGTTCTTCTTTTCAGCCGGAGTGTCCTTTGTGTCGGGAGAAGTTCCTGCCTCAGCGACTGGTGTACCTGAGGAACTACAGCTAGAACCAGACGCTGCTGAGCCGTCTCCGTGGCTGTGGATTCATCTGCTGCATGCGTCACAGCGTCAAAAACGTCTGGAGGAGCCTCTGAATCCAGCCTCCAAACCTGCACTCTGTTTGGCCTGAAACAAAGGATACACCGCATGTAACCTTGGTGGCTTTGCCTATCCCAGGATTTATTCCACACAAGATTTTTTAAACTTTATTTACATAAGCAGAATGTACAAACTCTCCTGATGGGAGTAACAAGGAGTTTTATACAATACTGTACACGATTATATCAACAACAAACGCACTGAAAGGTCTGAACAATAAACATACAAAGTGGTTTAAATAAAATAAAGGAAATAAGATATTTTGCGCACAATATACAATAAATTATCGTCAAAAGTCATTTAAATGCAAAGTTAATCATCATGACTGGGCTTTAAAACAGACTTTTTTTTTTTTTTACAGATTTAATTTGCAATTCTACTTGACATTTTTTAAGTGATGAGAAATATTGTAAAAATCCATGTAGCTATAAAACAGGCACAGTTAGGTAGCCTATTTTGCTTCATCCCACAGAAGATTGGAGAGAAGTTGCAGAGCTACAGGTGTAATATTTGTGGATTTTTAAGTGTTAAATTAAGTGTTTACTGGTAAGAAACAACATAATTTAAAAATATGAGGACGAACATAAAAAGAATTTTTTCCCTCAGAAAATCCATTTTGTTTGACATTTTTCATGTTAACAAGGGGTTAATGGGGGTCCATGTTCAGGTAACGACAGATGAATGAAAAGGAATAAAACGCACGGTTCCATGTTTCTTTCTTTTACAACGTAGCTGAAAGAATAAGCTGTGGAGTCTGCAGTTGCTAGGCGACGGGACTGGAGCACTATGGGAAATTTTCGTTGGCTAGGATGTCCCATTTCAGCAGCTACCGTTTCAGGAGGCTGCTCCAGAGTGTGCAGACTGCAACATGAGACACAGCTCGTATCCACATCCGGTCTGGAAGCAGCAGACAGGCTCCAGATCGCTCCGGCAAACCAGCGTTATTCCCACCATTTCAGAAAGGAAAGTCGTTTTTTGAGAAAACAGGGTTTGTATTTTTTAAGCATGTAAATATAAATAAATATTTTTGATGTTTTAACAGATGATTATGAAACGTTGGCAATGCGCACAGACATGATCTGTACGTTTGTTCATGTAATTAAACATGAAGACTTGATTGTTTCTGTTTTTAATTGTTGACTCTGATTTCTGCTCCGCGAAATAAAAACATGAAAGGAGTAACAAGCATTCTTCCAAATATTCAGACTCCAGTTTTCCCAACACATGGCCTCAACTGGGCAGATGCTCACACATGCACAACCCAGTTACGCTTTTGCATTTTTTTGGCAGCAACTGAACACATCTGATCACGTAGACGTGATGAGGACGACCTGCTGAAGTTCAACCTGAGCATCAGGATGATTAACCATTAAACGAGGTTTAATGGTTATTGGTGTTTACTGGGATTTCCACCACAACCACCTCTAGTTTCCAGAGATGGTCTGAAGAAGAGAAAATTTCCAGCAGGGTTCCCACGTGTCCTGGAAAACCTGGAAAATGATTGAACATTTTTCCAGTCATGGAAAACGCATGGAAAATGAGAAAAAGAGTAAAATGTCCCGGAAAATTATTTTTCCTACGTGGCCGCTTTGTAGCTGTTTTATCACCGCTTTGTAGCCGTATTGTAACACTGGTATCACATTACTACATACAGGAGATTCCTCGCTGACGTGATGCAGAAGGTGAATCGAAGATCTGGGTCTGGCTCGCCATCCTGGATCCAAATCCTGTCTGTGTGTGTGCACGCCCGCACACGGCAGTTCAACCGTCCTTCCTCCAACGAACTTTCAAGTCAAGCATAAAAAAAAAACCTGACCTGTGTAACAGGTCATAAAAACAATAAATCTCTTTTAAAATCCTCAATTATACAAATAAATATTCCACATTCTGAGTTGTAACATTACTGCAACAGTGTTTTTTTCAACTCAGAATGACAGCGGAGCGGTTTCTTTTAACCAACGGCTCCGCAACGGCCATGGAGCGGCTCCGCTCAAGTAACGGCTGCGGAGCAGCTTCTTTTAACCAACGGCTCCGTTTTCCACACCAGTTACTGCATATATTTTTCATCTACACAATATACAGTCACATTTATAACATTCAAAATATTCATAAACTCAAAATGTTAACTGATTAACAGTTCATGGCGGAGCATTTACTTGTAACAATGTAACATTGGCTCACTGCCAGAAAAAGAACAACTACAGCACATAAAAATGTAAGAAAATAAACACAAAACTCACCAAAACCGATGTGGTTTAACTCTCATAAAGTCCCCGTCAATTCCCGACCAGGTAAGTTATGTTTTTCCAAAAATAATATTACTTTTCCAATCTTTTTGCCTGTTCGTTAATGCTGCTCAGTTTCTTCGATCCGCTCTTACTGTGCGTTCAGACCAAGAGCGACTAAAGCTGTAAAATAGCTTTTGTCGCTCATAAAAATAGCTGCTACAAAAAATCTGTTCGCTTTTGTCGCTCAAGTCGCTTATGACATCACATTCAATTTTGCATATCCTTTTAAAAGGACCGTATGCTTTTACCATTAGCAGAGCTTTTGCAGTGATGCTTTTCGTGATTGCTGCCTTGTGCTTTGACAAGTTTTAGCTTGTGATTAACAAGAAATCCGTCTCCTACTGAAAAACAACGGTCTGGACATAACTGATTAAATTACACCCCAAAACAAAATAATGTTGTAGCTTAGTTAAGTACATCATCTTCACTGATCTGCATCTGCAGATCTTCACTCATTCATCTCTCACTCTTAAACTAAATGTCAAGACGAGGGACAAAAGGGAAATACGTATTTTTATCCCTGTCAATTATTATTATTATAACATAGTACTTTCGATATTTATAAATAATACCGTCCCGTTCACATAGCATGCTAGGCGCTTGATTAGCAGGCAAGCCTCGCGTTTGGGGCTCAGACACTATTAGAAACCTGCAAAAAGTTGGGCCTCTGTTGCTTATTGTAACACAGAGACGCGGTGTGACTTGCAACACTCCGCCGATTATGAGCACCCTTAAAGTGGACAAGTTTCTGCGCGAGAGCCGGTGAAAAAGCAGAGCTCATAGGTCCGTGTACCTCGCGGCCATTCGTTTTTCGTTTTGATATCAAAAAACGAAAAACGAGAATCCAACCTATTTCCGATTTTCGTTTGGAAGAAAATAAACAAAAAACGGGAAACGAGTCATCTCCCGTTTTTCGTTTTGAAATCGGAAATCGAAAAACGGAAAACGAACCGTTATCTGATTTTCTATTACAGGTTTATTTTTTACAAAGTCGGGAAATAAAAAAAATCCGTGTATCATTCGTTCTTTCTATTTTTAATCCTAAATCCAAAATCAAAAAATGAAATCGTGGTGAAACTATTTTGTTTTTTGTTTTTAATTATAACACGAAAAAGAAAAATGGCATGTTTTTTTATATTTTCATTTTAGAATAAGATCAAAAATACAGAATGGAATAACGGGACAAAGAACTAAATTCGATTTTAATATTTCATTGTTCGGGGGTTTGCCGGTGAGTCGCCGGTGAGTCGCGCGCGCTGACCATTCAGCCAAAGAGACGTCTCCAGAGACATGATGAAGGACCCTCAACTGTCACATCATCATCATCATTGTAGCTTCTTCCACTGATTTAGAATATCAGTCTGTCAAGGTGGAAACAGTCTGACAGACATGAACACGCGTCTACCCCCGTGCGTAATGCTCCAGATGCGCTGGCGCTGCTGGAGGATTATTCAGATTACCTCAGGAAAGAACGCGTTTTTAAGAACCATAATGTCCTGAATCATGAACCTGCGACCCCCTGAGGACCAGGGTTGGGAAACCCTGCTTTAAGGCGGATTTCCACCGGCTGCGGTGCGGTGTAGTTCCGACCTCTACAGAGCAGCAGCTCCCACCGCAACCGTGTCAGACACGGCGCGCCTGCGACTGCAGTTCGCGCTACCACCAGATACATCTGATAAATCACATTTGCAGGATCACATGATAATGATCAGGGGGGCTGGATAAATGTCCAGTGGTGTGTGCGCGCAATAAATGTCCTACATAAAGTCACTTTTCCCTTCATTGTCCAACTTAAACCAGCTGACGCGTTTCATTCATAATATATGATCATTTATTGTCGGCTACAGCTTCACATCTTTACATTTTTAACAATTTACTTACCATGCATAATCTATCCCAATAATTGATCATGCAATCACTTTCTTGCTTTCTTCGCTGAATACTCAGTCTTTATAATCCAGTTTGAATGAAGGCTTATTACATTTCTAACGAATAGGCTATAGTGCAAACCTGCACAGTCCGTTACGTGCGCAAATAATTTTTTAATAAGGTTAGTCTCAACTTTAAAAAAAAGCTTCGCTTACCCGATGCCACCGTTACAGGAAGAGTTAAAATCCTGAGTGCAATCTCACAGTTCCTTCAATCTGTGTGAGCTAACAAATTATTTTCAAATCACACATCAAAGTTGGAGATCTTGATTAGTCTTTTTCCTATATGTAAATCCACCGTGATTGTATTTTTTTAGTTGTTTTATGTGACCAACACAGAAAGACGAAAATCGAATGTGATTAATGTATTTATTAAAAAGAAAAAAAGCACACAGACAGCAGTAATGCGGGCGCGAGGTCCATGTGCAGGTCGCACAGTCCATGCTTGACTTCTAACTCTCCATGGCTGATAGGACTTGAGGCTCCCAGCTGCTGGTCAGATTGCGGATGGCTGGAATGTTTGCTAACGCCTTACAAAACTTCTGGGTCACCAAACCCCCGAACAATAAAATATTAAAATCGAATTTAGTCTTGTGTCCCGTTATTCCATTCTGTATTTTTGATCTGATTCTAAAATCAAAATATAAAAAAACATGCCATTTTTCTTTTTTGTGTTACAATTAAAAACAAAAAACAAAATAGTTTCACCACGATTTCATTTTTGGATTTTTGATTTAGGATTAAAAATAGAAAGAACGAATGATACACGGATTAAAAAACAACCAAAATTCATTTCTTAATCTTGCTTTGGCTTGAACCGGAAGAGCGTTCTTCTTCTGCTGCTGAAACTACCCTGCGGCGTATGGACCAATCACCTGGCTTTGTTCGCTCACACCCACCTCCACCTGCTGCCAAGGGTTCGGCTGCTACAGCTACAGCTTGCCTCGGGAAATAATGGTTGATTCGTGCTTTTGATGTTCTGATCAACATTCCAGGATGGGATTTAATTTTCTAGTTCGCCAGCTGATCCTGAACGACGAGCTAAATGTGATGCTGCTATGAAACGTGATAACTGGAGGCCATCCGAGAGTTCTCGGCTGTGCAGCAGCCTGGTAGCAGCACTTTCTCAGTGGTAAGTTTCCTGCTAATTCTGTTTTGTTCGCTTTCCAAGTATATTTTAGGTGAGCTGGTCTGAGTTAATTTAAAATGACGATAATGCATCACTAAAATGCAGCAAACCGCGGTTGTTTTAACGTTGTTACGACCAGATGCTTCACGTTTGTCGGTTGTACAAAACACGTCTGACGAAGGCATATTGTGTGTGTGTGTGTGTGTGTGTGTGTGTGTGTGTGTGTGTGTGTGTGTGTGTGTCCCAGGTAATCAGGTGACAAGCCCGCTGTCCCCAGCCGATGTGCCGTCCATCTTCGTGTTTGTCTGCGATCCAGAGGAAAGAACAACCAGGGAAGATCTGGAAACGTTTGCAAGGACAACAAGCTAACGAGAGTTTTCAGTTCTCAGTACAAATAAAAAACTTACAGACTTTTATTGTCCTTTATGGTGTCAATAAACTAAACATAAACAGCTGCTTCCTCTCAGTTATTGTAACGTTAGCTAAATATGTCGGGACGTCCCGAATGTTTACATGGTGTTAATGTTATCTGGCTCTGCTGTTTTCATCTTTTACATGAAGAGGAAATGGCCTACTTTGTCTGGGACACTTCACAGCTGACAGTCTGATGCCGTCCTGCACCAGATATTTACATGCAGAAACATCTGATGACTTCTAGATTTTATTTCTCCTCCGGGTGAAGTGCAATTTTCGACTGATGTGGTTGTTGTAAATGTCATGGTAGCAGGCAGCAATATCTCCGTCTGTTGGCAGTTTTGAAGGTTTGTAAACAAGGATTTGGGATAATCGTAAGCGTCTTGAGCACTAACAAAGGCAATTTCTTTAATTTATCAAAATATACCTGTCTGATCTGCCCACATAAAAGCTGAATTGGCTTTGAAAGAGCAAAATCTTCCAGCACCGTCCACCCTAAACGAGAGCCTGCATCAAGTCACTCCACAGCTGTTGCAGTCGCCGCCTCTCTCTCTCTCGTTTTAAAATAAACTTTAATAGACTAATAAATTGTCCTACAAACTATGAAAAGTAGTGTAACATGGGGGAGATGACTTCAAATGGTATTAAGCACATGTATCAGAAGTGTATAGGAGCCATATTAGGCGATTGGATATTCATTCATTAGGTGACAGGTGACGCGCAGCATCAGCACCTGGGTGGTGGGGTGTGTCTAAGCTCCTCAACAATGTTTGAGGTGCACCTCCTGACTCACAGAGATTGTATTGTGTGTGTGTGTGTGTGTGTGTGTGTGTGTGTCCCAGGTAAACAGGTGACAACCCGCTGTCCCCAGCCGATGTGCCGTCCATCTTCGTGTTTGTCTGCGATCCAGAGGAAAGAACAACCAGGGAAGATCTGGAAACGTTTGCAAGGACAACAAGCTAACGAGAGTTTTCAGTTCTCAGTACAAATAAAAACTTACAGACTTTTATTGTCCTTTATGGTGTCAATAAACTAAACATAAACAGCTGCTTCCTCTCAGTTATTGTAACGTTAGCTAAATATGTCGGGACGTCCCGAATGTTTACATGGTGTTAATGTTATCTGGCTCTGCTGTTTTCATCTTTTACATGAAGAGGAAATACTTTACTTTTTTCAGTCTTTGGTTACATCCCGCATGGGTGGCAGAAAACCTAACCTGGCTGGGACTATGCACCCATCTGGCATTTTATGTGTAGGCTACACTCTAATATTTCGGACTGATAGGCTATGTGGAAATATATATGAGGAAGATTGTAGAAATGGTTCTATGAAAACGATATGACGATTGAGAGAAAGCTGTACTTTTGCTTTTGGGTAAATTCCACCTAAACAAAAGAGATGGTCGGACTCCAGCCCAGCTTTACACGTTTTCTGCATTAATCCATATTAAACCTTTAAAAATTACATAAATAACAAAAATGGTATCAAAACTAAGCCAGTCATTGACAAACCGGATCCGTATGTTAATTATTGAACTGAATGGGTTCTCTTATTATTGCGGCAAAACGGAACTAAAGAACCTCTGTGGGCTAAACTTAGGGTTATCTATCAGACGCGCGTGTTCCAGGGAACAACTCCAAAGCACTTCTGTCAAAGCGATGACGTTTATTCCCTTTGATTCAGCGGATTCAAATGTCCAGCTTAATCAAAGACTAAAGCGTTAGACTAACGGACTGCACAAAAAATAATACGCGGTAAGCAGAAATTAGGACTACCGCCCGGCTCATCCCACTCCCTCATCCTAACAATCTCTGTGAGTCAGGAGGTGCACCTCAAACATTGTTGAGGAGCTTAGACACACCCACCACCCAGGTGCTGATGCTGCGCGTCACCTGTCACCTAATGAATGAATATCCAATCGCCTAATATGGCTCCTATACACTTCTGATACATGTGCTTAATACCATTTGAAGTCATCTCCCCATGTTACACTACTTTTCATAGTTTGTAGGACAATTTATTAGTCTATTAAAGTTTATTTTAAAACGAGAGAGAGAGAGTGCGCGACTGCAACAGCTGTGGAGTGACTTGATGCAGGCTCTCGTTTAGGGTGGACGGTGCTGGAAGATTTTGCTCTTTCAAAGCCAATTCAGCTTTTATGTGGGCAGATCAGACAGGTATATTTTGATAAATTAAAGAAATTGCCTTTGTTAGTGCTCAAGACGCTTACGATTATCCCAAATCCTTGTTTACAAACCTTCAAAACTGCCAACAGACGGAGATATTGCTGCCTGCTACCATGACATTTACAACAACCACATCAGTCGAAAATTGCACTTCACCGGAGGAGAAATAAAATCTAGAAGTCATCAGATGTTTCTGCATGTAAATATCTGGTGCAGGACGGCATCAGACTGTCAGCTGTGAAGTGTCCCAGACAAAGTAGGCCATTTCCTCTTCATGTAAAAGATGAAAACAGCAGAGCCAGATAACATTAACACCATGTAAACATTCGGGACGTCCCGACATATTTAGCTAACGTTACAATAACTGAGAGGAAGCAGCTGTTTATGTTTAGTTTATTGACACCATAAAGGACAATAAAAGTCTGTAAGTTTTTATTTGTACTGAGAACTGAAAACTCTCGTTAGCTTGTTGTCCTTGCAAACGTTTCCAGATCTTCCCTGGTTGTTCTTTCCTCTGGATCGCAGACAAACACGAAGATGGACGGCACATCGGCTGGGGACAGCGGGTTGTCACCTGATTACCTGGGACACACACACACACACACACACACACACACACACACACACACACACACACACACAATATGCCTTCGTCAGACGTGTTTTGTACAACCGACAAACGTGAAGCATCTGGTCGTAACAACGTTAAAACAACCGCGGTTTGCTGCATTTTAGTGATGCATTATCGTCATTTTAAATTAACTCAGACCAGCTCACCTAAAATATACTTGGAAAGCGAACAAAACAGAATTAGCAGGAAACTTACCACTGAGAAAGTGCTGCTACCAGGCTGCTGCACAGCCGAGAACTCTCGGATGGCCTCCAGTTATCACGTTTCATAGCAGCATCACATTTAGCTCGTCGTTCAGGATCAGCTGGCGAACTAGAAAATTAAATCCCATCCTGGAATGTTGATCAGAACATCAAAAGCACGAATCAACCATTATTTCCCGAGGCAAGCTGTAGCTGTAGCAGCCGAACCCCTTGGCAGCAGGTGGAGGTGGGTGTGAGCGAACAAAGCCAGGTGATTGGTCCATACGCCGCAGGGTAGTTTCAGCAGCAGAAGAAGAACGCTCTTCCGGTTCAAGCCAAAGCAAGATTAAGAAATGAATTTTGGTTGTTTTTTATTTCCCGACTTTGTAAAAAATAAACCTGTAATAGAAAATCAGATAACGGTTCGTTTTCCGTTTTTCGATTTCCGATTTCAAAACGAAAAACGGGAGATGACTCGTTTCCCGTTTTTTGTTTATTTTCTTCCAAACGAAAATCGGAAATAGGTTGGATTCTCGTTTTTCGTTTTTTGATATCAAAACGAAAAACGAATGGCCGCGAGGTACACGGACCCTCATAACTTTATTTCTGAACATCCGATCTTGAAAATTCCAAATGTAGTGGGTAGCAAGTGTCCAAAATAAGAAGAGCAAAAAGGTTGGAAGCAGCTCTGGGTCGTTCCTGGGAAGCAGGAGCGAAAATTCCCCAAACGCAATATCTCGGCGCGAAACGCTTAAACGGGCATTTTCAACACATGAGCGTGGT
The DNA here is from genome assembly GCA_023101725.1 of Atherinomorus stipes. NCBI lineage: Eukaryota > Metazoa > Chordata > Actinopteri > Atheriniformes > Atherinidae > Atherinomorus > Atherinomorus stipes. The sequence continues at coordinate 66,154 of JALJCO010008905.1, forward strand.
AACCGTGCCTTTGTGCCTTGAATGAGCATGAATTCATGTTTGGGGCTCAGACACTATACCAAAGCTACAAAAAGTTGGGCCTCTGTTGCTTTTTGCAGCCGTAGGAGACGCGGTGCGACTTGCAACACTCAGGCCAAACATTCCAATTGGTTGTCAGGGTTTTACAGCCGAAACGTGTCATAGCCAATTTGCATAAAGTTAAACTATTTTTAACTTTGTTTAGTCGCTCTAATCACCCAACTTTTGTAGCTCGTCGCTTCTGTCGCTTTATTCGCTCTTGTCGCTCCTGTTCATTGAAAGTGAATGACTTCCGGCGATTTTACAGCTTTAGTCGCTCTTGGTCTGAACGCACAGTTAGGCCTTCTGACACATCACTCGCGTGCTGCGCTTAACGTTCCTAGTTTCTTAAAGGGGCAGCGACATCAATTTTATGTCAGCATGGTTTAACTCTTCAACACAGAATGATTGCTGTATTAAAGTTTGTAATCATCTCTGATTAACTAATTTGCACTACATGAATCACTTTCAACTTATTTTACTCTTATGTAATATATATACTTTTTAACCTGGGTTACAGTATCGTCGGCGCTTTGTAGCCGTTTTCGTCACGCTTCATCCCCGCTTTGTGGTTGTTTTGTCACCGCTTTGTAGTTGTTTTGTCACCGCTTCCAGAGCAGGTTTTACCACTGAGCAGATTGTTAGGTTAATTTTCTGTTAATCTGGAAAGAATGAGACACAGTTAGAGTTCCTTGCAGCAAGGGGAAGACAGCCTCATACCGTCTTCAAGGTTTTTCTGAGCCTTGCAGCTTTTTATTCACACAGGTCATGTTAGAAAAAACAACTCCTTGTATGGAAACAGTTTGACAGCAACAGTAGCAGAAGATAGCAGTACTTCTCCGTAGCAGCAATTTTCCACTGAAGTCAGAGAGCATGTCCCACTGAATCAGCCCTTACCCAAAATAAGTATTAAGTATACTCAAGTATACTAAAGTATATCCCCTAAGTGTACTTTTATTTACCAAGTACACTGCTCTCTGTGTACCACCAGTATACTAACAAGTGTACTTCTTGGGACTAAATTGGCCCAATTTAAGTATTTAAAAGTATACTTAAAGTAATCTTCTGGTATACTGTGAGTGTACTCATACTAAAACTTCAAGCTTACTTTTATCTTTAGAAAGTACACTTTAAAGTATACTTCTAGGTATACTGTTAGTTTACTCGTACCAAAACTTTACACTTATTTTTACTCTTACAAAGAACACTTTGAAGTATACTTAAAGTATTCTTCTATGTATACTGTTAGTTTTCTAGCAGTATACTTCTCAATGCCTTTTTAGTTCAAGACAGTTGTCCACTGCAGTCAACTCTTCAACAGAAGAAGTTGCTCTTGGTAGACCCGATTATCATCAGAACTAGCTTAAAAACATCACAGTACTAGTCAATGCGCAATTTACTCTTATTATCGACATGCTACCTCATTTATTAACAAGGGTACTGAAGTGGTGACATACACATTTGAGTCATGGTCCAAAGAAGACCCAGTTGTGCCCACAAGGCATCATGGCAAATAATGTAGATGAGGAGGCGTGGTCATCTCACAGCAGCTCAGAAGGGCTGCTGCCTGCAAACGGCCAGCAGGAGCAGTAAGTGTTGTGCCCAAAAGAGACTGCCCTCGTTGGGAATGCGTGTAGCGTAAGCTCCATCGAGCTCCAGCGAGCTCCAGCTCGCGTAGAATTTGTTCAGACACCTCTGCTTTGACTGCAGCCGACAGTTCTCCTGTAAAAGTGACCTTCATTAAAGCCTGATGCTTCTCCACCGTACTGAGGTGCTCACCGAGCGCCCACATGATACGTGCGGAGCGGAGCGTGGAATCCATGAATGACCTGGCAGCTACGAAGCAGCCGTGCAGACCATCTGTGAGTGCTTGGTGACGGGGGAAGACGCTCTGCATGCTCCCGCTTCTCGTCTCCAAATATAAGCAGCCACTCTCCAAAAACACCTGAAAGAGATGCTAGATTTGTCGCTTGTCGTTCTAACTAAGAGAAAGTCTCCATGATCACCAGGAAAAGTCGCAAGAGGGGTCTGAAAAGTGGCTAAATATAGCAACAAAGTCGCTTTGTTGGCAACAATGGAGTAGACTTTAAAATATACAGAAAGTCACCTTTTAGGTTTGCTATGAGTTTACTGATAATACACATAGTCCACTGTTTAGTGTTTAAAAATACATTTTCAAATATACTGAAAATTGCCTTATTATACTTCTACTCCACCTTTAAAGGTGTCATAATCTAGTGTTTTACATACACAATCCTTAAATTATCTTCAAATGAATTTTTAATTATAGTTGGGTGGGAGGAAAATTTAATGAGCTCATTTTAACCTCTTTTTATCCCCAACTTGTTTGTCGCGAGAACACGTACGAGAGTTAGACCTGTCTGTAAGCGCGTTCACGAGGCAAACGTCAAAGTCAAAACAAAGTTTAATCAGGACAGACCAAGTAAAGGAAATGATGTCCAAACAGAGAAAAACATGATAAAAACGTAACGGTACAGCTGATAGAGAGGATCCGTGGAGTAAAAGGGCTGGACTCTGATGAATATAAGGAGCGGACGTCTGACATGAAGTTAACCAAACAGCGTTAGCTTCTGTAGCTACATTAGCAGCTTGTCCGTTCGTCTACCACCGTTTACTGGTCTCTGACACAAAAGAAAATAAGTTACACAAGCAGCAACACTAAGCTTCATCACCCATTAGTATTAAAAAAAAAACTGGACATGCATGTTTGTTTTTTTAATTCCTGCCTCTAGTCCCTTCAAAGCACTGAAAACTGCAGAATTTCTGCTGAGGCAGCTCAGCATGGCGGTTTTTCCCCCCTGATCCTTGTTGTCCTCCTCTCTGACAAAGCTGGTCATTAAACGCTACTCCGCGGCAGGTAATCAGCTGATTTCAGGTGGCGCTAAAGAGGCTAGCTTAGCAGCTAGCAGCCTCTGTGGATCACGTCATTCACAAAAAAATCAAAATGGCGTGCTGTGGAGAGCGTGCTCTTGTGGCCGATTCTGGTGAGGAGAGAGAGCCCGCACTCAAAGATGAAGCCACCTTCACTCTCCGGAGTTTCTTGCATGTCTTAACTGAGGTCCTGTTCCAGTACATGTTTTAACGTGAAAAAGTGGGATTTCTGAGTGATGACTCCTTTAATGCTGAGTAAAAAAAATTTATGTGAAAAATAGATTCAGGTGTTTCATTTGACTCCACCAAATGGTCCAGTAACATTTAAACTCTTAGTATCAAAGAAACCAGTATGTTTGAAAATGTACTATGAATGTACTACTATAAAAGTATATTGTTCAAAAGTTTAAATATGAGTATAGGTGAAATATGTTAAAGGGACTTGAGGCAAGATTTAGATATGAAACTCGCGACTGGCGCTTCAGGTAACTGCAGCCCCGAGCAAAGCCGTCACGGGAGCACAAACTGAAGCTATAATGTTGTTTACTCACCTTTTTCTTCGTAGTTCCACTTTTTAGTGTCTTTCATTTGATCTAGATCGTATTCTGACAGCAGAAGAATCCATAACTATCGCTTACAGTGTTTGAATTTACCGCAAGCGTCTTTTTCCTGCATCAAAACAGCAGATGTAGGTCATTTGACGACACGTCCGCAGGGCAGCGCGGGAAATTCGGACACCGAATTGCAGCGCATTTTGCAGCATACAGCCTGTTCAAGGCAACGGAGAGAAACGTGGGTGGAAACGTTTTGGGGGGGTTTTTGGCGCTTCATCACCCATTAGTATAAAAAAGAAAAATGGACATGCATGTTTGTTTGTTTTTTAAATTCCTTCCTCAAGTCCCTTTAAACATCTCGTATATTTATTCGTAAATGCCAAGTAAACTTTGTTAAGTATATTGCTGATAAGTACATAAATGCACAAGTACATAAATAGTAAACTGAAAGTAAGTTTTAAATGAGTATACTTAAAGCATACTTGCACTACTTTTTGGTAAGGGTGATGAAATGAAATGAAATGAAAAATACTTTATTCATCCCCGAAGGAAATTCAGTATTGTAAAAGCTCACTTTTTTTTTTTTTTTTTTTTTTAAATAAACCAAAAGAAGTCAGTTAGTCTTGTTCTTTAGGGTGATGGTTGCTGGCAGGAATGAATTCCTGTATCTCTCCGTCCTACAGCGAACTTGACGCAGCTTCCCACTGAACACTCTCTGTTGATTCTTCACCGTGTTGTGGAGAGGATGGGAAGTGTCCTCCATCATCTTCATCAGCTTGTGCAGCATTCTTTTTTGAACGATCAGCTCCAGCGGCTCCAGAGTTATCTCCAGCACAGAACCAGCTTTCTTGATCAGCTTGTTTAGTTTCTTCAAGTCTCTGATTCTGATGCTGCTTCCCCAGCAGATGCTGCAAAGCTAATTGCACTTTCCACAACAGACTTGTAGAAAATCTGCAACATCTTGGTGCAGACGTTGAATGATTTCAGCTTCCTTAAGAAGTAGAGTCTGCTCAGACCTTTCTTGTAGATGTAGTCACTGTTGCATTTCCAATCGAGTCTGTTGTCCAGCTGAACTCCAAGGTATTTGTAGTTCTTCACCACCTCCACCCCTCCTCTTCCAGGATGTAGACAGGACTATGCTGCTTATTCTTGCTCCTCCTGAAGTCAACAATCATCTCTTTAGTCTTGCTGGTATTTAAGATGAGCTGATTGTTACCGCACCATTTCACAAACTGATTGACCAGTTCCCTGTACTCGGCTTCTTGTCCATCACTGATACACCCCACAACAGCAGAGTCATTAGAATATTTCTGCAGATGACAGGACTCAGAGTTGTACTGGAAGTCTGAGGTGTACAGTGTAAAGAGGAATGGTGAGAGTACAGTCCCTTGTGGTGCTCCAGTGCTGCTGACCACCATCTCAGACACACAACCTTTCAGTCTCACAAACTGTGGTCTGTTTGTGAGGTAGTCGTAAATCCAGGTGGTTGTGGAGGATCCACCTGGAAGTTATGGAGCTTCTGACATAGCAAAGCAGGCTGAATAGTATTAAATGCACTTGAAAAATCAAAGAACATGACCCTCAAAGTGCTGCCTGACTGGTCCAGATGAGAGTGGGCTCTCTGAAGCAGGAAGATGATGGCGGCTTCAACCCCAAGCCCATTACGATATGCGAACT
>JALJCO010008907.1:0-165695 GCA_023101725.1 Atherinomorus stipes
GTTCCATATTCAACCTTTAAACTAGTTAAAATATTAAGTAAAACTAAAATGGAGGGAGATGAAGAAGAGATAATATTCATCATTAAATGGAAATTTATGAGTTTTTATGTTCTTTTGTTTTCTTTTATTCTAATTTTTTAATTTAATAATTCTATTTTTCATTTCTTTAAATGTTTTATTTCATGTTTTATTCTAATTTTAATCCTGTCAGTTAATTGTGCAGATCAGTATCATATTTCATACTATACTTGCATGTAGTAGCGGTACGTACCACATGTACGACTTTTGTCTGAAGTACGCGACGTCCGCTCTGGTGCAGCTGATCCCACATCTGCTTCTGCAGCTCACCTTCGCGGAGCCGTTGGCTCTGGGCGCCGCCACCTCATCGGACTTCCAGGTGGAGCCCGTCCAGGGTCGCAAGGTCAGCAAGGTCGTCAAGACGACGGTGGTGCGAGGCCAGAGGATGGAGAAGCAGAAAGGAGACCCCGCCCTCGCGGCAGACCTCCCCTCGGCCCGAGAGGACTTTGAGAAGGTCAGTGTGTCCAGACTGGAGGATGAGGATGGGATGAAGAGGAGAGCTTCCTCCTCCTCCTGACCGTCTCTCCTTCATGTTCCCGTCCAGGCGTTGAGTTACGCCGGAGGCTTTGGGAAGCTCCTCCTGCCTCATGTAGTGGAGCAGGAGGTGGTTCAGGACGACGGTTCCGTCCTTAAAAGGTTGGACTGCATGAGCGTGAGCAGGCATGGTGTGACCCCCCCCCCACTACTAATCCATCGTTTGCTCAGAGATAAGCCGTTTCCATGAGCGTGTAGTTTGCACGGTTTTTGCACGGTTTCATAAGGAAAACCGCTACTTGTACCGCGTCCGCAGAGATGATTGACAGCTGCTTCTCATACTGACAAAACGATGCGGCTGCAGTTTTCTACACTTTAGTAGATTCAGTAGATCACCGTCTGTTGCTAGGTAAACTATCTGCAGATGGATGTGGTCTTACCTTAAATATCGGTTAAATATCGGTAGGTTGGCCAATGTCCGATACTTTTAAAGGAATAGTACACCCACAGAATTATGTAACTTTATTTTCCACTTACCCTCACACTGTAAAAACACATCTTACCAAGTATATTTTCTAATTTCTAGTCAAAATATCTCATCACACTCAAAATAAAACAAAATTACCTAAAGAGAAACATTTCAGTGAGATGTAGAAACTTGTTGTAAAACAAATGCGTCTTATTTCAAGAAATCTTAAAAGAAAATTTTGCTTGTTCCATTGGCAGATTATTTTGCTTATTACAAGCAAAATAATCTTGGCCACTCTTGAAATAAGTAAAAAATAAATAAATAAAAATAACAAGCAAAAAATTCTGCCAATGGAACAAGCAATTTAAAAAAAAAAAAAAAAAGATTTCTTGAAATAAGATGCATTGCCTTAAAAAAAGATCTTATATCTCACTGAAATGTTTCTCTTTCAGTAATTTTGTCTTATTTTAAGTGTGATGAGATATTTTGACTAGAAATTAGAAAAATATACTTGGTAAGATTTGATTTTTTGATTTTCAATTCAGGTAGTTTAGTTAGTTTTTTGAGCAGGTTTGCTAGTTCTTATTAGTTTTAGTTTAGTTTTAATTAGTTTCAGTGTTAGTTTGAGTTTTTGGGGATTTCTTTCATAAATCATAGGTATTTGTCTGACGTGACATTCGAAATCATCAGAAAGTCACTCGAAATAAAAGCAAAGTAAACAGATTAAATAGAAATAGATTTTATATCAACCCAAAAAGCAAATGTTTTTAATTAAATATTACAAAAACTAAAACTAAGGATGTTTTTGCAATAATTTTTAGTCAGTTTTAGTTTGTTTTTAAAGACAATACAGTTTCAGTTATCGTTCTTTGAAAAACTGTCATTTTTATTTCAGTAACGAATTTTTTTTTATCAATTTTAGTTTTTTTGTTAGTTTTAGTTAACGACTGTATAATAGCCTTGCTCCAGAATTGACTCAAAACGACGCCATTTAGTACATTTTTAAAACCTAAACAGCTCTACATCACATCTCCTGCACACCAATACGCGTTCACAAAACTACAGAAGCCGCGGCAGACGAGATCGCACGTTCTCTTTTTCTTTCTTTGTTTTAAATCAATATCAACCCCTCTTGGACCCTCTTGTGTTTGTCTGCAGCTCTGTCACTCTTAGCACAATGTAAACAGCAAATTTCTTCTTCTATGCTTGTATTATCGGCAGAGTAGGCTCTGAACGCCGAGGCTTCTGTAGTTTCGTGAACGCGCATACAGTTTGCGTGCTTTGCGGAAGTAAGATGTTCTACTGTTTATGCTCTAAAATCTACTAAATGACTGGTTTCCAGTAAATTCTGGACGCTACCCACTCAGGACACGAGGATTACATTGGAATAGCAGTATGGAGGAATATTGACAAGTTTTTGTGGACTTTTATGGACCTTTTTGGCTCGGACCCCGGCGAACTCCATTATATGAAAGTTGGGGGGAAACGAGAAGCCTTCCTGATCGCAGGCTGCATTTTAGATATTAAAAAAGTGCTGCAGAGTCTTGCTCACCATGAGGGGAAGTGGAAAATAAAGTTACATCATTCTGTGGGTGAACTAGTCCTGTAAGGCCGATATAGGCCGGTACTGATAGGGGGTGTTGTTTTTGTTGTTTCATAGAAGTAAACAGCTGTTCAGATGATGGAGGCGTCACAAAAGTAAAAATACTGGAATCAGTCACTTTTCCATCTGAAGCGCATCGCTGCATAAAAAGCTCGTTTTCTCAGCTTTTTGGTGAAAAGCAGCATTTTTGCTGCAACTACCTCATGTTCTACTGCAGATTACTAAAGAGCGGAAAAAGCTAGAAACAAACTTTTCTTTTTCTGATGAAAGATCAGAGGCGAAGCTTTCCTTTGGTTCATTTGGCGTTAGCATAGACATAGTACATAATATTCTGTGGCCCTTTAAATGTCAGTGAAAATGCTTAAAATCCTGGTAATATGGAGCTCTGCTCTGAAAACATCTGGCAGTTGACGAGTTATTCACGAATCATGATTAATTGCATTGTTGTGCACAAAATTCAATAATAAATCCTAACGCAGGGTGTTGTTTGCTTCTTGTTTCCATAATTAAAATACTGCTGAACGAGTTCCTGCCTCTGAGGTCGGACCGTGGAGATGTCCCTCCGTGGGTTTAAATAAGATGGAGGGTTCTAGCTGGTCGCCAGGCTGTGATGTCAGAGCTCGGCGTCTGCGTAGACGGGGTTTAAACGCAGGCCCGTCCGGTCTCTGACGGTGGACTGACTCTGGTCTCCTTGTCCCCGCAGAAGTCAGATGCGTAAGTCGCGGACCCAGAAGAGGACGGTGGTGAGGGATGCCCACGGAAAGCACGTGCACCTGGAGCGTCTGGACGACACCCCGGACACCCTGCAGCCCGACGCTCTGCAGCAGCACCTGCACCGGCTGCTCCAGCAGTACTGCGAGGACGACCAGGAGGAGGAGGAAGAGGAGGAGAGTAATGACTGAGCAGCCCATCCTCTCTCTGCATCTTCCTCCGAAGCCTTCGCTGATGTTTCCTCGCTTTTCCTTCTTTTTTTTGTGGATAATGGAACATTTTTGTGCTTTAATGTTTCCTTTTCGCTCCGATTGTGACCAAAGAAAGCACCCTTTGTTGTTCCGGGTGATTCTTGCCGGTGTCCCCCCCTCCCATTTTTATTTGAACCCATCAGCTGCTGTGGTGTGATGAAGGTTGGACGTGATAAAGGGGGCATCTTGGACGTTTCGCCTCCCACACGGGCCTCTTCTAAAAGAAAACTCTTGTAAACTTTTGTACATATGGGAGATGGAAGAAATCACGCTTGGACCGGAGACGAAGTGAAAAGCATTTAACACATGGGCCCACCGAAACCCGCTGGAACGCAACGGCCACCGTACCCATGAGATTACTGCAACGCTGGGGGGGAGTGAATGTATGCATCACGATGCATCCGTCCCCATTCCTTCTTCATGTGTGTCGTGTCCACATTTACCGCCACCCGTCTGTAAATACTGTGTTTATGAGAAAGAAACTAGTGATGAGGAATGTCTCCGTGACACCCCCCCCCACTCCCCCCAATCACCTGTCCATCACCTCCACATGTGCAGCTTCCCCTCACAAATCCTGGCCTCTTGGTGTCAACCAGACCTGTGGGCTAGGGATGCACCGTATTGGAATTTTGGCTGATATCTGATATGCCGATATTCTAAAACTCGCGGCCAATAACTGACATCGATGCCGATATTAAAGATGAATAAAGAAGCAGTCGTTTCAAATAGCAGCTTTTTTTATCCGTTTCCGACACTTTGAAAAATAGGGGTCGGAAAAAATATCACAATATTCTCATATGCCAATATCAAATCGATATTTAAAAACGTGGTTTCGATTTATTTTACATTAAAAATCTCACAAGACTTCATCATTCTGTTATAAAATCTCACGAGAATTCACAAAATATTGAGATTTTGTAACAGAACGATGAAATATCGCAAGATTTCATTAGTAAAATAGATCAATGCCGTGTTTTTAAATGTCAATATTAGGGATGCATGATATTGGAATTTTGGCCGATATCCGATATGCAGATATTTTAAAACTCATGTGGCCGATAACTGACATCGATACCGATATTAAAGCTGAATAAATAAGTAGTTGTTTCAAATAGCAGTTTTGTTATCCGTTTCCGACATTTTGAAAAATAGGGGTGGTAAAAAATATTGATAAACTGAAATATCAGGATATTTTCATATGCCAGTATCAAATCGATATTTAAAAACATGGTATCGATTTTTTTTCACTGATGAAATCTCGCGAGATTTTGTAGTTCTGTTACAAAATCTCACAATATTTAGTAATTTTTCGTGAGATTTGGTAATAGAACTTTGAAATATCGCGAGATTTCGTTAGTGAAATCGATCGATATCGCGTTTTTGATTGTCAATATAATATCAGCATATGAAAATATTGCAATATTTCAGTGCATCGATATTTTTTCCTTAGTCTTTAGAAGTTTTAAATTCTAAAAAAAAAAAGTTTTTGAAAAAGAAATAGAAAGTTTTTTTTTTTTAGATTTCAGAAACAGCGGGCTGATTGGTTAAATATCGGTGGGGTAGCCGATGTCAGACACTCAGTTTTAAGGCTGATATAGGCCGATTATATCATGCATCCTTAAGATTTAATGTAATTAAAGCAAATATATGATCAATCTGCCATCTGTGCTTGAAGGCAACACGAGTCCAACCAGCATGCGACTCCTTCATTTCTGTCCAAACGTGTCCCACCGTGTCCCTCTGAGGTCTGTTGGCACTAAGAACCAGCCCGACTTCTCCACCAATCACGTTGAACCTGCTTTGCTTTACTGTTGTTGATTTAAACTTCTCCTCCATGTTGATGATCCAATGACTTCAGATCCAAGCCGACATCCACCACTTCCGTTATCGCGTCTGTATTTATTTATCGCCGTCGGTTTGTGTGTGTTTGAGTGTGCGTTTGAATGTGTTCTTAAATTAAACGTAAATACAAATGAAACGACTGTTTTCCTTCGTCCTCTGAGACATTTCTGTTCTGCTGATCTGAAAGCCGGATGTTTGGTGTAACGATGCGATCCTCATGTTGCCATTTCCTCTGAATGTCCAATGAAAGAATAAAAGATACCATGTCCAAAAGCAAGCATTGATTTGATAAATGAGCATCTTGTTTCCATGGTGATAATATATACATATAAACAGTGCAAATATCTATGCGGGCATGTATGACTTTATCAAATTATTACTGAAGAATTTACCTGAAACGCTAACGAGGCATAGCAGCTGCAGTGTGTTTACATGGCAGAACAATAAAACTGTACATGTGTCAAACAGGGAGTGATGTCATTCTTTAGCAACAGCTGGAAGGAGACAACAGATAAAGTCAAACAATAAAAACACCAAGATGACGGCTTTGCGTCTGCAGATGCCTTTATTCAGAGTTTGCTACAGTGGTGGTCTGATGATGCTGACAGAAGAAATGAACCAATCAAATTCCCATAAATCCAGATGCACTTCCACCATGTGATGCAAGAGACAAACATTTCTGTGGGCTGTCCCTCATAAGCCTCTCAAGCTCATAGATGTTTAGTAAACGTGACTGAAAATAGCAGCAAACCAGCGCCAACTATCTGTCCAAGCAGCGATGCAGCTGAGTGTGACTGTAAAAACGGCTCCAAATGTCACATGATGGCCATCCGGTCCTGCGAAGTGCATCTGTCTGCAGGCTGCAAGCCAGAGTGTTGTGTAGTGGGCGTACCTTAAAGTGGGTATGTCATGGGTGTGTTCTGTAGTGGGAATATCTTAAAGTGGACGTGTCATGTAGTGGGTCTGTTCTGTAGTGGGTATACCTTAAAGTGGACGCGTTGTGTAGTGGGTGTGTTTTTTGGTGGGCGTGCCTTAAAGTGGACGCGTTGTGTAGTGGGCGTGTCGTGGGTCTTTTCTGTGGGCGTATGTCTTAAAGTGGACGTGTTGTGTAGTGGGTGTGTTTTGTGGTGGGTGTGCCTTAAAGTGGACGTGTTGTGTAGTGGGTGTGTTTTTTGGTGGGCGTGCCTTAAAGTGGACGTGTTATGTAGTGGGTGTGTTTTTTAGTGGGTATATCTTAAAGTGGACGTGTTGTGTAGTGGGTGTGTTCTGTGTGGGTCTGTTCTGTAGTGGGTATATCTTAAAGTGGACGTGTCATGTAGTGGGTCTGTTCTGTAGTGGGTATACCTTAAAGTGGACGTGTTGTGTAGTGGGTGTGTTTTTTGGTGGGCGTGCCTTAAAGTGGACGTGTTGTGTAGTGGGCGTGTCGTGGGTCTGTTCTGTAGTGGGTATACCTTAAAGTGGACGCGTTGTGTAGTGGGTGTGTTTTTTGGTGGGCGTGCCTTAAAGTGGACGTGTTGTGTAGTGGGCGTGTCGTGGGTCTGTTCTGTAGTGGGTATACCTTAAAGTGGACGCGTCATGTAGTGGGTGTGTTCTGTAGTGGGTATATCTTAAAGTGGACGTGTCATGTAGTGGGTGTGTTCTGTAGTGGGTATATCTTAAAGTGGACGTGTTATGTAGTGGGTCTGTTCTGTAGTGGGTATATCTTAAAGTGGACATGTCATGTAGTGGGTGTGTTCTGTAGTGGGTATATCTTAAAGTGGACATGTCATGTAGTGGGTGTGTTCTGTAGTGGGTATATCTTAAAGTGGACGTGTCATGTAGTGGGTGTGTTCTGTAGTGGGTATATCTTAAAGTGGACGTGTCATGTAGTGGGTGTGTTCTGTAGTGGGTATATCTTAAAGTGGACGTGTCATGTAGTGGGTGTGTTCTGTAGTGGGTATACCTTAAAGTGGACGCGTTGTGTAGTGGGTGTGTTTTTTGGTGGGCGTGCCTTAAAGTGGACGTGTTGTGTAGTGGCATGCCTTAAAGTGGGCATGTTGTGTAAAGGGTGTACCTTGTAGTGGGTGTGTCGTGTAGTGGGCGTGCCTTAAAATGGACACGTCATGTAGTGGGTGTGTTCTGTAGTGGGTATACCTTAAAGTGGACGTCATGTAGTGGGTTGTGTAGCGGGCGTGTTGTGTAGTGGGTGTACCTTAAAGTGGACGTGTCATGCCTTAAAGTGGGCATGTTGTGTAAAGGGTGTTATCTTGTGGGTAGGGATGTATATCCTTAAATATGGACGTGTTGTGTAGTGGGTATATCTCTATAGTGAGACGTATAACATAAGTGAGTGTACATAATAAAGACATTACAAGATGTGTCAAGATCCAGTGGTGGCGTATACTTAGTGCAGATGTTGTTGTAGATGGGTGTACATTAAAGTGGGGGTCAGCTGGGAGAATAAGGGAATTGTGTCTGTCTTGCCCTATTGTGATTATTTGACGTGTCATGATAACTTGATGGTTAGGTGGGTGTACAAAAAGTATCATTAAAGTGGGCATGCCTTAAAGTGGACGTGTTGTGTAGTGGGCGTGCCTTAAAGAGAACGTGTCGTGTAGTGCACATGTTGTGTAGTGGGTGTACTTGAAAGTGGGCGTCATGCAGTGGGTTTGCCCTATAGTGAGTGTGTCGTAGTTAGGGTTAGATATCCTGTATGTGGTGAGCGTGTCGTGTAGTGGGCATGTCGTGATTGGGGTTAGATTTTACCATGATTTCCCTTTATGTGGTGGGCGTTGCGTGTAGTGGTGTGTAGTGATGACACATATCTGTCTTGCAGGCCTCAGACAGACCCTTCTCAGTTTAGAGCAGGGTTTCTCAACCCTGGTCCTCAGGGACCCCCGCCCTGCATGTATTCCAGGTTTCCAACTCCACCACGCCTGATTCAGATCAACTCAACTGCTCATCAACTTCTTTGCAAGCTGCTAACGAGCCATTCATCTGAGTCAGGTGTGTAGAAGCAGAAATATCTGGAAAATCAGCAGGGGTGGGGTCCCTGAGGACCAGGGTTGGGAAACCCTGGTTTAGAGGCTTCAAAACCAGGTGGGGGGTGGAGTCTGGTCAGCTGACCTCTGGAGAGGGTTGGTAACCAAAGACCGATGTCTCACCTGAAACAAAACAAGGTTGAGAACGGTTAAAGAACAAGTGCTTCCACCATCTTTCCAGACATGGAGGAGGCTCTGGAGTCGTACTTGGAGGGAACGGTGGGCGAGCCGGAGCGGTGGAAGTGGATGTTCTGCCACTTCCCGTCACGGCGATGCCAGATGCGGGTCTCCTCCGACTGCATGGTGCGAGGCACGCCGCTGCCGTCGATGTACTGCGTCAGGCGGATGTAGGCGATGCAGGCCGCCTCGTCCCCCATCAGGTGCACGTGGGGGTTGAGCAGGATGGTGTGGATGGGCAGCTTCCCTTTAGACAGAGCTGCAGAGGAGAAATGACTCAGTGAGCCTCTTCATTTCACACACCGTTTTAGAGTAATGCAATGAAACGTCATCCCCTTTCTAGACTGAGGAGCATGCATCCATCTCCATCCCAGCTCCACCTTCAGTAGCAGGGATCACCAACTCCGGACCTCTTCGTTCAGTGTCCAGCAGGTTTTCAACATTTCCGTGCTCCATCACGCCTAATTGGATCAGATGTGTTGATGTGATGTTGAAAACTTTCCAGACACTGGCCCAAGAGGTCCAGAGTTGGTGATTCCTGTTCTATAGACGAGGGATGCACCACATTGAAATTTTTGCAGATATCTGACATGCTGATATTTTAAAACTCATGTGGCCGATAATCTATATCGATACTGATATTTAAGCTGAAAAAAATAAGCAGTTATTGCAAATAGAAGTTTTGTTATCCATTTCAGACAAAAATAGAGGTGAGAAAAATATCGATACACTGAAATATAGCAATATTTTCATATGCCAATATCAAATTAATATATAAAAATGATACAAAATATCGTGATATTTTGTGAATTCTTGCTTTTCACAAAATAGATACCATATCTATATCTAAAAACGTGGTATCAATTGAAATCTCACGAGATATTTTGTTATGAAATCTCATGACATTTCACGAAATACCGCCAGATTTCGTAGCAGATTGATGAAATCTCGCGGCATTTTGTGAAATCTCACTAGATTTTGTAACAAAACAATGATATCTCGCAAAATTTCAGGAGTAAAATAGATCGCTGATACCATATCTATATTTAAAAACATGGTATCGATCTATTTTACTCCTGAAGTCTCACAAGATATTTTGTTATGTAATCTCGTGAGATTTCATAACACAACAATATCTCGCGAGACTTCAGGAGTAAAATAGATTGCCGAAATCATATTTAAAAATGCAATATCCATCTATTTTACCAACATCTCACAAGATTTCATTGGTAAAATAGATCGATACTGCATTTTTAATAGATATGGTATTGGCATATGTAAATATCGCAATATTTCAGTCTATCGATATTTTTTCCCCACCCTATTATTTCAACTGTCTGGAAGACGATCCTCCCCAAGACTTTGACAAATCATAAAAACCAGCCAAATATCTTTCATTTCTTGTATTTAACAAACATTTAAATTATAGTCCATTGGATTCTTTCAATACTAAAAAACAGCTGTTTTGATATGAAATTAAACTTTCAGACATATTAGGATAAAAATACCGGGATCGTATATGGTCATCTAAAATAAATATATTGTGATATGATATTTGGTCCACATCGCCCAGCCCTAACTCTAGCCATGTTCCGGCTTGACGAAGCACCTAAAGACCAAACTTTTAATTATTCTACACCAAGGAGGCTAGAACCCGGTCCTGGAGGGTCAGGTCCTGCAGGTTTTAGAGGTCCAAGTCGGTTTTTAGGTTTAGTTTGCTGTTTCTTTGTGTTTGTGAACCATGTTAGACTCTGTGTGTGTTTTGCCCGTGAGTCCAGCCAGTAAAACCAGGACTGCAGTCCCCCGTCATTTCCCGCTTCATCATGCCCACCGTTACCGTTCTCAAAGAAGAAGTGGTGGAAGTCCATGCCCCCCACCAGCTGGCCCAAAGCCTCAGGCTCGAAGGACGTGAGTCCAGCATCACAGATGGTCCTGCAACAAAAAAACGCGCAGCCACGTGAGCGATTCAGTTCATCTTTATTTACAGAAGCGAGTCAGGACAAAGTCAACTCAAGGCGAGTCAGCAAAGAACAAATACAACGAACTGAACCAACTTGTAGGTGTCGTAGTCTCCGTTGTTGATGGACTCGATCAGCTGCTCAGTCACTTTAATGATCTCCTGTTTACGAGCTGCAGGATGAAGACAAAGACGAAGATGAGATACTGCTGCACATCGTGTGGGGGGAAAACTCTGATTCAACCAGTATAGTATATAGCACCATACATTATACAGGGGACTGTATACTACGCAGAATTATTAGGCAAATGAGTATTTTGACCACATCATCCTCTTTATGCATGTTGTCTTACTCCAAGCTGCATAGGCCCAAAGCTACTACCAATGAAGCATATCAGGTGATGTGCATCTCTGTAATGAGAAGGGGTGTGGCCTAATTACATCATCACCCTATATCAGGTTTATTAGGCAAACATATTTATTAGGCAACTTAACAATAAACAAATATATACCCATTTCAATGATTTATTTTCACCAGGGAAACCAATATAACAGCTCAACATTCACAAATAAACATTTCTGACATTCAAAGACGAAACAAAAACAAATCAGTGAGCAATATAGCCACCTTTCTTTGCAAGGACCCTCAAAAGCTGCCATCCATGGATCCTGTCAGTGTTTTGATCTGTTCACCATCAACATTGCGTGCAGCAGCAACCACAGCCTCCCAGACACTGTTCAGAGAGGTGGACTGTTTTCCCTCCTTGTAAATCTCACATTTGATGAGGGACCACAGGTTCTCTATGGGGTTCAGATCAGGTGAACAAGGAGGCCATGTCATTAGTTTTTCTTCTTTTAGACCCTTTCTTGCAGCCACGCTGTGGAGTACTTGGATGCGTGTGATGGAGCATTGTCCTGCATGAAAATTGTGTTCTTCTTGAAGGATGTGGACTTCTTCCTGTACCACTGCTTGAAGAAGGTGTCTTCCAGAAACTGGCTTTAGGACTGGGAGATGAGCTTGACTCCATCCTCAACCCGAAAAGGCCCCACAAGCTCATCTTTGATGATAGCAGCCCATACCAGTACCTCACCTCCACCTTGCTGGCGTCTGAGTGGGACTGGAGCTCTCTGGCCTTTACCGATCCACCACGGGCCCATCCATCTGGCCCATCCAGACTCACTCTCATTTCATCAGTCCATAAAACCTTAGAAAAATCAGTCTGAGATATTTCTTGGCCCAGTCTTGACGTTTCAGCTTGTGTGTCTTGTTCAGTGGTGGTGGTTTTTCCGCCTTTCTTACCTTGGCCATGTCTCTGAGTATTGCACACCTTGTGCTTTTGGGCACTCCAGTGATGTTGCATCTCTGAAATATGGCAAAACTGCTGGCAAGTGGCATCTTGGCAGCTGCACGCTTGACTTTTCTCAGTTCATGGGCATTTATTTTGCGCCTTGGTTTTTCCACACGTTTCTTGCGACCCTGTTGACTATTTTGAATGAAACGCTTGATTGTTGGATGATCACGCTTCAGAAGCTTGGCAGTTTTAAGAGTGCTGCATCCCTCTGCAAGACATCTCACTATTTTTACTTTTCAGAGCCTGTCAAGTCCCTCTATGACCCATTTTGCCAAAGGAAAGGAAGTTGCTTCATAATTCTGTTTGCCTAATAAACCTGATATAGGGTGATGATGTCATTAGACCACACCCCTTCTCATTACAGAGATGCAGATCAGCTGATATGCTTAACTGGTAGTAGCTTTGGGCCTATACAGCTTAGATGTAAGACATACATTATATATATATATATATATACATACATACATACATACATACATACACACACACACACACACACACACATACATACAGCGGGGAAAAAAGTATTCAACACATTTTTCTCAGAAATATATTTCTAGTAGACATATTGACATGAAATTTTCACCAGATGTACGGCAACAACCCAAATAATGCACACATACAAAGAAGTCGTAACATTTATGTCCATAAATGAAGTTATATGTATTATAGTGAAATGACATAGGGAATAAGTATTGAATATACTTACTGAAATTTATCTAATACTTAGAGTAAAAACCTTTGTTGGTGGTTCCAGCATCCAGACGCCTCCTGTATGGAGAAACCAGTGGAAAACGTTGCTCAGGTGTGATTTTGGTTCATTCTTCCACAAACTGCCTTCAGGTCTTAAAGGTTCCGGGTCTTTTCTGTCAGCTTCAGTTCTTTCGGGTCGGGCAATTGACTGGTCCGTTCTAGCAGCTTTATCTTCTTCTTCTTAAAGCAGGTGAGCGTTTCTGGTCCGTTCTAGCAGCTTCTTCGTCTTCTTCTTAAAGCAGGTGAGTGTTTCTGGTCCGTTCTAGCAGCTTTATCTTCTTCTTCTTAAAGCAGGTGAGTGTTTCTTGGCTGTGTGGTGGGGACGGTCGTCTTGCTGAAAGATCCAGCCTCTTTTCATCTTCAGCAGATTCTGGTCCAGAACGTCTCTCTACTTTTCTCCATTCATTCTTCCTTCAATCATATGAAGTCTGCAAGTACCACATGCTGAAAAACAGCCCCCACCATGATGCTCCCACCTCCAAACTTCACTGTTGCTATAGTGTTTTTGGTGCCATTTCTCCTCCAAACATGTTGTGTCTTATGACATCTGCAGAGTTCAGTTCTGGTCTCATCTGACCAGACTATGTTTCTCAGAATGTCATGGGTTTGTCCAGATGTTGTGTTGCAAACTTCAAACCAGCATCAACCTGCTTCTTCTTCAGAAATGGAGTCTTGCGTGGTGTGCGTGCATGAAGGCCATGGCGGTTGAGTGCGTTCCTTCTTGTTTTCTCTGAAACAACTGTAGCTGCTGGTTCCAGGTCTTTCTGAAGCTCTCCACAGTGGTCCTGGGCTGTTGGAGAACCTTTCTGATGATTGTTCTGACTCCTCTGTCTGAAATCTTGTGAGGAGCACCTGGCCGTGGCCGCTTTATGACCATGCCGTGTTCTTTCCACTTCCGGATGATGGTCCCAATGGTGCTCACTGGAACTTTCACAAGTTTACAAATGCACCTGGAACCAATGCCTTCAGTGTGTTTGCAGTAATAAGGTTGCTCTTTGCCTTTACCCATCATGCAATGCTTCTTGTCTGACACCTTGGTGATGAGAAACCTTTTTAAAGGCATCAATCAGGACTAAAGCAGCTGATATTACTTTGCTCTGATAGAGGACAGGATTACTTTCTAAATACTGAGACTCCAGCTGCTTTCATGGCTTTCAGATCTTTTTGTCTCCATTTCTTCATGTTTTCAATACTTATTCCCTGTTTCACTATATCACACATAACTTCATTTATGGACATAAATGTTGGGATTTCTTTGTATGTGTGCATTACTTGGGTTGTTGCCGACATCTGGGGAAAATTTCATGTCAGTAGCTCGACTAGAAATATATTTTCTGAGAAAAATGTTATTGTTTTCAACACTTTTTTTTACCCGCTGTATGTATGCATTACAAGCCTCCAGCGCCCTCTTGTGGCTGTAGACAGTAAATTTTACTCAGAAATATCTTGTTGGTGATACCGTACATGTAGAATAGAGTTGGAATTTGTGATCAATCTGCAATTAATTCCAGTTAACTTTGGGATATGGAGCCACCTAACAATGAAAACACAAGTCAAATGAAAATTCTGACCAATAATTCAGAATATTTCCCATCAACTGATTGGTATTGATGAGGTGTTTCAGTTTGAATTGTTCCAATCCAAATCTTACCATATCATTGCTACCAGTGATTATTTATTGCTGAAGATTAACAATGATAGATGGAACTCTAAAATAATGAATAATGAATAAAAAATAAGGACAAGCCGGTTGTTTTAATGGTTCCTCAAGATCCATGTCTGGAGTCTAGAAGACAGAGGAACTCCGTCCTCTGATCCTGCTATGACGTTACTGTGGACCCGACCCAATGACGTTAACGCAGCCCCGAACTGTGACGCACACACAATATACAAGATTAAAAGTAAGTCTTTTTTGTTTTATCACAATTTTTTAAGTTCCATCCAGAAAACAAAACCGTTTTTTAATCATGGCCGCTTTAACTTCTGGAAAGAAGAAAACAAAGCGCCTCCTCACTGACGCATCAGAGCCACGTTTACCTCGGACATCCTCCGGTTCCGTGTCGTTCCCAGCCTGCTGAACACTGACCGTCCGGATGGCGGCTCCGAGTCCCGGGAGCCACACCAGAAGAAGAAAACTGAGGACAGAGCGGAGAAACATGCTCTCACCTTCACCGACCAACAGCTTCAGCAGACGAGCTGGTCCAGATCATCTGACTCTGCAGCAGAAAAACCTCAACCAGCAACCCAACTGGACTTTAGTTTGCAAATACGCACATTCCAGATAAGTTTGCTGATCTTCCGTCAGAGGGGAAAGTTCAGTGAAACTTCTACTCTCGGCCGGGGTCTGATGTGGGTTAACATCTTACATTCAGGACAACAGACACATTCAATCATTTGGCATAAATCACATTTTATTAGAGATTTTCTTTAACACACATCAGGCTTGTCCCGTCATGGTTACATTAAATACCAGCTTCCCATCAACAGACCGTAAAAACAACGTGATTCAACAAAAATGCAGCTTTCGCAACTATTCAGTGACGTCATTACTTGATATATAAAAGAAGAAAAAAGTTTTTCCCCACCAAATATTCAATAACACCTAATCTGTGCTTGAAATCCAACCATCTAAGTCTTGGACAATATTTACAGGAGAGGATTAGGCCCACGAAAGAAAAAAAAGACTTCTGAGGAAAAAGAAATCTGACCTAAAAAAGTGAAGGATGTCTTTTTTTTAATTTTTACATAAAAGTCAGAATTTCCAGGAAAAAAAAGTCGTAAATTTGCCTCAGAGCTCAGAAAGCTTACTGTAATCGCAGGAATTCTAACTTTTCTTTACAGATTTTTCGTTCAATTTCTGAATAAAAGTTAAAATTCTGAGAAAAAAGTTTAATTCTGACTTCAATTTCAGAATTCGGACTTTAAATTGCAGAAATTCTGGAAGAAAAAAAGTCGGAATTCTGTGAAAAACGTCAGAACTCTGACTTTTCCTTCCTGAACATTAAACCCCCCCCAAAACAAAAACTGATTTATTTTTTCAACTTCGGAATAAAAGAATTCTTAGAAGTCAGTCAGAATTCTGACTTTAAACTCGAAGTTCAGATATTTTTCTCAGAATTCTGACTTTTTCGGAAATAATAAAAAAAGGACCTTCCTTTTTTAAAAAAAATGTTTGGGGGGGGGGGGGATTCTGGGATTAAAGTCGGAATTCTCTTTTTTTCTTCAGTGGCTCTAATCGTGTTTGGTGAATATGTGACAGAGTTAAATAAGATGATGGCGTGACATGGTGAGGACGGTGCTGATGCTCCGTTACCGTGGTAATCTACAAACACAAACAGCTGAGATGTGGCGTGATTCCGGTGCGTGACTGGTGCTGGGAAACGTTGGCACACACCAGTCGAGCACGCTGGGATAAAACACACTTTAAAAACAGGCGAAATGGAAGAACGGATGCTGGAGGAGGAGGGACGAGCATCAATGTCACAATATAAAACGTAAACAGAATACAGCTGATAAAATTCACATCTTTAGCTCCTCACTGTAACAGAACGGCGTTCTTACTGAGATTTCTACAGTTTACATTCTAACATGAGACCTGCTGCTGCTGCAGCTCAGACGATAAAACCTCCTCAGCTCCTTTCCTCTTCTAAACCTAGTTAAAACGGCGAGTAAGCAGCAGCGAGCCAGCGGATGCTGCAGCAAATTACAGGTTACATCAATCAGCGAAGCCACCGAAGCGAAGCGAAGCGAGCGGGACAGACGGCGGTCTGAGAAGCAGATGATATGTTGGTCCTCGTGCCTGAAGGCGATTACGTCACTACAGCTCAGCATGTGCTGCTCAGATGAAAAAGTTTCACAGATCACAGCGGCCAGGAGAAGACGGAGCTCGTCCCAGTTATTTAAAACCGCGACTAAAAAGTCCAGGAGGAAAAAAGGTGGACCAACAGAGTCCTCCCTCTCTCCAGGAGGAACTTATGTAAAAAATGAGAGGGGGGGGGGGGCAAGAAAGGGGGGGGGGGGGGGGGGGGGGGGTTTTGGGGGAGGGGGGGGGGGGGGGGAACTGGGGGGGGGGGGGCGGGGGGGGGGCCCCCGAAAAAAAAAAAAGGAGATGGGCGATGTCCGGGGGAGTCGGAGTCGGAGTCGGAGTCGGAGTCAGAGTCGGAGTCGGAGTTTTAGAGTATTGGAGTCGGAGTCGGAGTCGGAGTCAGTCGGAGTCGGACTCAGAGTCGGAGTCGGAGTCGGAGTCGGAGTCGGAGTCGGAGTCGGAGTCGGAGTCAGTCGGAGTCGGAGTCGGAGTCTGAGTCGGGGTCTGAGTCGGAGTTGGAGTCAGAGTCAGAGTCGGAACCTTAAAAGTCGGAGTCGGAGTCGGAGTCGGCTTTTCGGAGTCGGAGTCGGAGTCGGAACCTTAAGGAAGTCGGAGTCGGAGTCGGAGTCGGAACCGGAGTCGGAGTCGGAGTCGGAGTCGGAACATTTAAAAATCCGGAGTCGGAGTCGGAGTCGGAACCTGAAAGAGTCGGAGTCGGAGTCGGAGTCGGAATTTTAAGAATACCCGGAGTCGGAGTCGGAGTCGGAATTTAAAGAATCGGAGTCGGAGTCGGAGTCGGAACCTTTTAAAAATTTCCGGAGTCGGAGTCAGTCGGAGTCGGCATTTTCGGAGTCGGAGTCGGAGTCGGACCCTGAGTCGGGGTCTGAGTCGGAGTTGGAGTCAGAGTCAGAGTCAGAGTCAGAGTCAGAGTCGGACTCAGAGTCGGAGTCGGACTCAGAGTCGGAGTCAGTCGGAGTCAGAGTCGGAGTTGGACCCTGAGTCGGAGTCGGAGTCAGAGTCAGAGTCAGTCGGAGTCGGATTCGTACTCAGAGTCGGAGTTGGACCCTGAGTCAGAGTCGGAGTCAGAGTCAGAGTCGGAGTCAGAGTCAGAGTCAGTCGGAGTCGGACTCAGAGTCGGAGTCAGACTCAGAGTCGGAGTCAGTCGGAGTCGGAGCCAGAGTCGGAGTCGGAGTCGGACTCAGAGTCAGAGTCAGTCGGAGTCGGAGTCAGAGTCGGAGTCGGAGTCAGAGTCGGAGTCAGAGTCGGAGTCGGAGTCGGAGTCAGAGTCGGAGTCGGAGTCGGAGTCGGAGTCAGAGTCAGAGTCGGAGTCAGTCGGAGTCGGACCCTGAGTCAGAGTCAGAGTCGGAGTCAGAGTCAGAGTCAGAGTCGGAGTTTTAAGTCCTGGAGTCGGAGCCTCCAAACCTGCACTCTGATACTGGCCTCGCCTATCCCAGAACTTATTGTGCACAAGATTTAAAGGTGTCATAACCTCGTGTTTTACAAACACAATCCTTCTTAAATTATCTTCAAATGAACTTTAATTCTAGTTGGGTGGGAGGAAAATGTAATGAGCTCATTTTAACCTCTTTTTATCCCCAACTATTGTTTGTCGTGAGAACACGTACGAGTCAGACCTGTCTGTAAGTGTGTTCACGAGGCAAACGTCAAAGCCAAAACACAGTTTTATCAGGACAGAGCAGGTGAAGGAAATGATGTCCCAGCAGAGAAAAACATGATAAAAACGTAACGGTACGGTTGATAGAGAGGTATTAATCTATTTTACTAACGAAATCTTGCGATATTCCGTCGTTCTTCTTGGGGGTTTTCCTGAAACCCCCTTGCGAGATTTCATAGTTTTCTTACAAAATCTCGCAAGATTTTGTTGGTAAAATAGATCAATTATCTCGTGAGAATTCATCTAAAGAAAAAATCTAGTGAGATTTCATCATTTTGTTACATAATCTCATGAGATTTCATGAAAACCTGCGAGATTTTTTAACAAAGACAAAATTTTGCTAGTAAAATAGATCAATATCACGTTTGATATGAAATCTGCATCTGAAAATATGGCTACTTTTCCCAGCCCCATTATTCCGGGGTTAACGAGTGGTTATGTACGGGATAACCCCCGACGAGGTGTCTATTATCCGAAATTAATGGAGGTGCCTCCGCAAAGACCATTAATTTCTGATAACGGATAACCTCAGAGGGCATTATCCCGCTTATACCATGGTCACTTACGAAAGAAATAAATGTTAAGCCAATTATGAATATGTTAAAATTGTTTTTAACTGTTAAAATACTCATTTCTGTTGCCATGGTTACCAACTAGTGTTTGAGTCAGCGCATTGATATAGAACAATCGGACTGTTTGTTCGGAACTTCTTTTCGAGGTGTCCTATATCACTTTTTAACAGACACCCTGCAGCCAATCAGAATCAAGATTTCACCCAGACCATGGTATTATGGGATGTTAACATTCAGGTAACGACAGATAAATGAAAAGGAATAAAATGTCCAGTTTTATTTAGTTTTTACGACAATCTAAAGGAACAAGTGGAAAGAATGTCGTCACTAGAAAGCTGTGGAGTCAGCAGTTGCTAGGCAACGGGCCTGGAGCACTATGGGAAATTCTGGTTGGCTAGGACGTCCCGTTTCAGCAGCTACCGTTTCAGGAGTGCGCGGACTCCGTAGCCTTCGTAGTCGGCGCAGCCTGCAGCATGAGACGCAGCCGTGGCCCGGAGTCGTACTTGGAGGGAACGGTGGGCGAGCCGGAGCGGTGGAAGTGGATGTTCTGCCACTTCCCGTCACGGCGATGCCAGATGCGGGTCTCCTCCGACTGCATGGTGCGAGGCATGCCGCTGCCGTCGATGTACTGCGTCAGGCGGATGTAGGCGATGCAGGCCGCCTCGTCCCCGATCAGGTGCACGTGGGGGTTGAGCAGGATGGTGTGGATGGGCAGCTTCCCTTTAGACAGAGCTGCAGAGGAGAAAACAGAAAATGTCGGTCCCGTCCGTTACGGCCGACATCGGCTGTCTGGGACGAGTTTAACAGCAGGATGCAGACGATGGAAATCATAGGAAGTTTGTCCTGATGAGG
The DNA here is from genome assembly GCA_023101725.1 of Atherinomorus stipes. Classification (NCBI taxonomy): domain Eukaryota; kingdom Metazoa; phylum Chordata; class Actinopteri; order Atheriniformes; family Atherinidae; genus Atherinomorus; species Atherinomorus stipes. The sequence goes on from JALJCO010008907.1 coordinate 19,592, forward strand.
CTTGTGGGAGTCAATTTTACATCATAAACACACTTAAATTCCGCTTTTTGAAGAGTTTAGAAATAAATAAAGTTCTATGAAAATCATGACATTGATTTTGAATTGTGGTTAAACAGAAATATTAAAAACAAAAACATAAACAACCATGATGGGCTCTGAAGCTAAAATGACTGCAATCAGATGTTTTCTGTGACGTCCAATCAGACGGCTGCACCTGTATACACGTATGTTGGTCCATGTTCATGGGAAAGATGCTCTTGAAAAGCAATAGTTCATTTCAGAAAATTATAATTTTGTACATTTATATTTATAATTAGTTTCTTTAGTTTCTTGTTATTTTAATGACTGTTGTGAATTTAGCCTTTTCTTTAATTAGAGGGTATGAATAATTTTGAGGACAACTGTTTGTGTGTTATCGGTTATCAGTTGTCAGTATCAGCCCTTTAGGAGCTGAAATTGATTAATTATTGGTATTGGTTTTAAAAAAAAATGTTATAATAATAATAATGGATTAGATTTATATAGCACTTTTCAAGGCTCTCAAAGCTTCACAGTAGGTCCATTATTCTTTTATTCCTCATTTATACGTGGTGATGGTAAGCTACATATGTAGGACAGACTGACGGAAGCGTGGCAGCCATTTTGCGCCTACGGCTCCTCCCACCACCACCGGAACATTCACACGCATTCATACACCAGTGGTGCCCCCACTGGAGGCAAGGGGGGTTAAGCATCTTGCCCAAGGACACAACGACAGATGGCTGGGGGATCGGGATTCGAACCATCGATCCTTGATCATTGGCCGACCTGAGCCACTGCCGCATCCCTAAAAAGAATCATGCAGTAATGGTGGAACAGCTGTCCATGTTTGTGCATTTAGAAGCATGCTGCGTATAACATTTACAAAAATAAAAAAGAATAGGCAGTTATGGTGTAAAGCTGAGTTACTGTGTATTTAGATCAGGGTCACTCAGTTTGGTCCTACGAGGGCCATCTCTCCCTGCTCTAACAAAGACTCAGTAGATCCAACAGCCAATCCAGCTGCACAATGACTCATTAACTTGCGTTGAAGCAGGGAGACGTGGAAAACCTGCTGGATTGTGGCCCTCATAGGACCGAATTCAGTAACCACAATTGTGTGAAAACGTGTTTGCCCCCTATGTTTAAGATCATTAAAGAAAATGAAATAATAGACAAAGATAACACAAGTAAACACAAAATGCAGTTTTTAAATGAAGATTTCTATTAATAAGGGGGGATAAAATCAAAGCCTTCATGGTCCTGTATGAAAAAGTAATTGCCCCCCATGTTAAAACATAAATTAACTGTGGTTTATCACATCTTTGGAAGCTGAGTTCAGTTTCTCTATCCACACCCAGGCCTGATTACTGCCACACCTGTTCTCCATCAAGAAATCCCTTAAATAGGACCTGCCTGACAAAGTGAAGTAGACCAAAAGATCCTCCAAAGCTAGACATCATGCTGCTTTCAAAGAAATTCAGGAACAAATGAGAAACAAAGTCATTGAGATCTATCAGTCTGGAAAAGGTTCCAAAGACATTTCTAAAGCTTTGGGACTCCAGAGAACCACAGTGAGAACCATTATCCACAAATGGTGAAAACATGGAACAGTGGTGAACCTTCCCAGGAGGGGCCGGCCGACCAAAATGACCCCAAGAGCACAGCGACGACTCATCCAAGAGGTCACAAAAGACCCCAGAACAACATCCAAGAACTGCAGGCCTCACTTGCCTCAATGAAGGTCAGTGTTCATGACTCCCCCATCAGAAAGAGACTGGGGGGCAAAAATGGCTGCATGGCAGAGTTCCAAGACCAAAACCACTGCTGAGCAAAAAGAACATAAAGGCTCGTCTCAGTTTAGCCAGAAAGCATCTTGATGATCCCCAAGACTTTTGGGAAAATACTCTGTGGACTGACGAGACAAAAGTGGAACTTTCTGGAAGGTGAAGGTCCCATTACATCTGGCGTAAAAGTAACGCGGCATTTCAGAAAAGGAACATCATAGCAACAGTAAAATATGGTGGTGGTAGTGTGATGGTCTGGGGCTGTTTTGCTGCTTCAGGACCTGGAAGACTTGCTGTGGTAAATGGAACCATGAATTCTGCTTCTACCAAAAAGTCCTGAAGGAGAATGTCCGGCCATCTGTTGGTGACCTCAAGCTGAAGCGCACTTGGGTTCTGCAGCAGAACAATGATCCAGAACACACCAGCAAGTCCACCTCTGAATGGCTTAAGAACAACAACATGAAGACTTTGGAGTGGCCTAGTCAAAGCCCCCACCTGAATCCCATTGAGATGCTGTGGCATGACCTTAAAAAGGCGGTTCATGCTGGAAAAGCCTCCAATGTGGCTGAATTACAACAATTCTGCAAAGATGAGTGGAACAAAATTCCTCCACAGCGCTGTAGAAGACTCACTGCCAGTTATCACAAACGCTTGATGCAGTTGTTGCTGCTAAGGTGGAACAACCAGTTATTAGGTTTAGGGGAAGATCACTTTTTCACACAGGGACATGGAGGTTTGGATTTTTCCCCTTAATAATAAAAATCTTCATTTAAAAACTGCATTTTGTGTTTACTTGTTTTATCTTTGTCTAATATTTAAATTTGTTTGATGATCTGAAACATTTAAGGTGACAAACGTGCAAAAAAAAGAGAAATCACTTTTTCACACAAATGTAGAAGCTTGCTGACAGTGTTGATCCACAACTGCTTAAAACTCTATAGAGTTTTAAAAAAAGAAAAAAAGGGCAGTTATGATGTGACAGATGTGCTTAATTGTGCCTTTGCATTGCAGCTATAAAAGGTTTGTTTTGTCCTGTTTGACTAAATTTATGCAAACTCTGCTGACTTTGAGTGGATGTTCACCACCTTTACCGTTCTCAAAGTAGAAGCGATGGAAATCTGTGCCCTCCACCAAGTTGCCCAGTGCCTCGGGCTCAAAGGATGTAAGTCCAGGATCGCAGATCTTCCTGCAACACAACACATGCAGCTGTTGCAGGGCTGACAGAGATGTGGGCGTGTGATGTCACAGCTCCATCACAAATAAATTAAATGTGTTGGACTAACGTGTAGGCCTCAAAGTCTCCATTGTTGATGGCCTCGATCAGCTGCTCAGTCACTTTTATGATCTCCTGTTTCCTGGCTGCAAGACAGAAGAGAAACAAAAGAATTTCACTTAACCTTTGGGAAAAAAGATGCGGCCACTTAGAAACGCCTCTCCAGCCAGATCAGCTGCAGATATCGGGCTGGAGTAAAGATACGACTCTTAAGGTGATGGTCTTTCTGTATCATGAACAGAGGCATAAATTATGTCTTAAAATGAGGAAGTGGAGGAGAAAACTGATCCAACATCACAGCACGAGATGGTAAAATAATCGTGTCACATGGAGATGAATGGACAAAGGTCTAGTTGGAAGTTAGTCCTGGTTCAACGTGATGACATTACGATTACCTTTCATGCTAAGTACGTAAGCTAGAAAAAAGATGAATGCAAAGAATAAGTTCTGATGTTCATGCAGTAGTTTGCAAACACATCAACAATCAGAGTTAGAAAGTTTCCACATTCACACCAACTCTGCAAATCCACATTTAACTTCAGCAGCCTCCAGTCCAGTGTTGCTTCCAGCTGACTGATCACTGACGGCTTACCAACAACTGAAAGCTAATTAGCTTAGCATGTAAGAATATAACTGGCATACATTTCTGGACAGGCTTTTCACAAGAAGTATACACAGTGAAATTTAAATATCTCACTTTTATTAAATTATTTTCTCGTTTTCCGAAACATGTAAAAATAACATACACTGACTAAAACAACATTTTTCAAGTAAAGTATATGGACAGCGCTGCCATTTGTCCCACTTTTCTCTCTTCTTCCAGGGCAAAAACAGTCATGTATCCCTCATAATAGTAGCAGTTTCTTTAGTGTAATGTAGTTGCATGTATGCAACTACATATATATACAGTATACCCTCGTCCCCAAACTGTTAAGCACAAACAAACAAGTATTTCTTTTGCTTAATGGGTTAGACAGTTTTTTAACATGTAATACAGGCTTATCCATTAATGTTGGAAAACTGAAACAAAATTTGTGTTTTTTTTTTAGGAAAAGGAAAATGCTTTGTGATCATAGCACATCCCAGCCAGCATTTCCATGTGGGGCCCATATGGGTTAAATTTTGGCTGCATATGAGGGACCTAAGTGGGTTTGTCCACGGTATCCATAGTTTTCCCATGTGACTTAAACTATGACATCTGCAAATTTGCCCAGTTCAAGCCCATGCCTATAGGCTATATGGGCAAACACAGGTGGGGCCACCATGGAAACTGGACAAACCCACTTGGGTCCCTCATATGCAGCCAAAATTTAACCCATATGGGCCCCACATGGAAATGCTGGCTGGGATGTGGCTGCAATAAAGCCTAGTTGTAAAAGTTAGTATTGGTATAAAAACAATGTTTATGTGCTCTGTATTCATCAGTATTCATCGTTTTATATATATAATCCATCTAACTGTCTCTGGAAGATATCGGCAGTAATGAAGCTAGCTCCTTATTTATCCCCAATATAAATGGTGCCCCGTGTTAGGTCTTTTAAGACCAGCTTTATCTTCAGCATAACACACGGTGATCCTAGCCTGGTACACCAGCCTGACTGACGCAATGTATGAGACACGGCAGGTCAGTCTGGTTCCTCTGCTGGAGACTGATTTCCAATGCGAGACGAGAGGCGGGACTAACAGGAGAACAGTGAACCGGAGAGAACCAATCAGAAGTGACTGTAGCTGGCGTAGCTCGGCACTCTGTTGCTATGTTGCTATGGCGACGCCGGAAGTCAGCGTTTACACGTTTTTCCCCTCTATGTAGTTTTCTTGTGTATATTAACATAGAATGTTTGGTTTTATTATTATAAATACTCTGTTACATGTCAGCATTGTTTATTGCTGAACTACTAATATGAGAAAGCGTTTCTGTCGCACGTCATGTGACTATGACCCGGAAGCTGTTAGTTAAGCACCAAAACAGAGCAAAACAGCGGTGGAGACGTTGGAGGAGTTAAACGTTCATCTGTTAATAATTCTACTGCTGCGCTGTGATTGGTCCGGTCAATTTTTTACCGTGTATCTCATACATGGTGTTAGTCAGGCTGGTGTACCAGGCTACAATAATCCAGCTTTCCATCCATGTCTTTACTGGAACTGGGTTTCAGGGGCAGGAAATCTCAGTGGGGATCCCCATGCTGCCTTCTCTGCAGCAAACTCTCCCAAAGGGACACTAATGCATTCTCAAGCTAACTGTGAGGCAGTTTCTCCAGCAAGTCCTGGGTCTGTCCTGAGGGGTCCTTCTGGCTAATTCAAATTTCCTCTCCTGGAAGACGTCTAGAACATGTTCAAATCATGCCAACTGGCTCGTTTCAGTGTGGAGGAGCAGTGACTGGACTCGACTCCCTCCCATATGATCAAGCGCCTCATCCTATCCTGAAGGTGAGCCCAGCCACTTGTATTTATGATCTCATTCCATAGTCACGAGCTTCTGACCACAGGTGAGGGTTGAAACACAGGTTCACTGGTAGATGAGCAGCTTCGCCAGGTCAAATGTCTGCCTGGTTCTTGGTCACCTGGAAACTGCACCTGTTCACCATCCATGCTGTAAAGGGGATTAAGTAGATGAAAAGATTTAACGTGATATGTGGAAGTGAAAAATGTGGACTATAATAAATTTAATATATTTTAGATTATTACTTGATTGGCCTGTATCTTTAAAAGGACCACGAGAAGCCTTTATGAATTTTCCCAATACATATAAAAATGTATAATGATAAAATATAAAAATAATGTAAAATCAAGGATGGAAATCCAAACTGGGAAACTCCTGGTGCTTCCGTCCATATTATGGACTTTTTTGTCCTTTTGGGTAATTTTCCCTCAGTTTCTGACCACTATTCTGGTTGTGTTTTTTCCATGTAGGATCATTTTGGTTACAAACAAAAGTGTGTCTTTCAAAGAACTTCCAAGTTTCAACTTCAGTTTTTCTTTAAGGTATAAAGTTTTTTTTTTTTACCTTTCGGGGGAAACAAAAAAAGGAAGAAAAAAAAAAAAAATGTTTAAAGAGAAACTCCTGAGGAGAGGTTCTTTCTTTCTATTAGAATTCAGGTCATTAGTGGACAAAAAAACTCCCCCTAAAACACAGCAGATTGTTTTCCACTTTTTTCCTTTTTTTGGTGGAATTGGAAGATCAACTTCAGTCCCAATCAAAATGGCCAAATATTTAATCATTCAAATTATATGGAAAAACTGACTAAAGCAGACTTATTCAGAGTAAAACAGACTGGAAGATATTTTAAAAAATAGAACAACACTTTTCTGTAGCTTTTTTTAAGAACAGTTTTTGGGAGAGGGACACTAATGGCCTGAGATGGTAGTAAAATGCACACAGTATTTATTTTTTATAACTATTTTTTATTTTTTACAAAAACAGTGACGTGTCATCAAACTGGCATTTACAGGGTTGAAATAATTTTAAAAATAACTTGTGTTTGATTAGTATCAAACTAAGTTACTAAACTTATGTTAAGATTTTTTTTTCATTTATTTTTCTAATTTAATTTCTTTAGGACTGAAATGAAAAGATCTGAGCAAAAAGTGGGAAAACTATGGTGTAATGTTTATTCAGCAGTTTGTAGGAGAATGTTCTGTCCTCTATTGACACCAAAGGGAAGTAAATTAAAACAACCAATGGCTGAATTACTCTTACTACAGCAATATAAACCATCTCGCTCTGGTTGTACATGGACAAAGCCACTAGCATGAAGGGGGTTGCTGGTCCACAGGAGGGCTGGGCGATACACCGAAGATTTACCGACCCCGACATTCACAACGATAACAGACGTCGTTTTGCCCATGTCGGTATGTTCGGTACTGCGGCTGCTTTAGGAAAGCCGGCAGTGGAATTGCCGCACGGGATGTATTTCTTCTCTGAAACTTGCCGTAGTTTCTTGTAATATGACATTCCTGCACTGGAGCTTCGTGTTTTTCATCTTTTGCATGTTTTCTGTACAACGTATGTCTGTAAATGATCAGTGACGTTTAGCATTCATGCTAATCTATGGTCCTGTGTGCAATTAATAGGAAACTCAGCAGTTTTTCATGGACACAAAGTAATATTTGCTAATATGTAAATAAGAATAAATTACCATAAATGAGTTACAATCATTCATACTACAACAATGCATCATTTAATAAATCACAAACATACAAATGTGCACATTTGTATGTTTGTATTTCAAATTCCACTTCCTTGTTCAAGCATGGACTCCCTACATAAATCTAGAGATGGAGTAAGCAAAACATTTCTGAAAATAGGAATAAATATAAGTTTTGGAAGAAATGATCAGAGCCTTTAAACCAGTTCACTTTGTGTTCACACCAGTTTCACTGCTGTCTTTATTCATAAATGAATAAGATTATAAACGGATCAAGTCTCAAACGTTATGTTTTGTCTCTTTAAAATCAAAACATGAATAAATAAACAGCAGAGAGGACGGATAAAGCCATTTATAGAGGGTGCAGGTTGTCATGGCTGCTTCTCAGCAGTGAGTGGTGCTATCAGACAGCAGCTCTGGCTGGGGGGGCGGGGTTTGATTCAACTTCCACTGAATACTCCCACACAGCTCTTTCTGATCCAATATGATTCATCTGTTTTCAACATGTGGTTAGCTGCTTTCTGCATGACATTCTCCACACTGTTAAAACTGTGAGCAAAGACATGAATGTTTCTTTTATACCGCAGCTACATGAAGCCAAATAAGCCAAAGTCATAAAGAACATGCTGATAATGTCTGAGTAAGAAGAACAAATATGTCATCCAACATGTTTTTTCAGTCTACACCACTAAACTACTTTCATCTGATTATTTGAAACCCACTGCAGCAGTTTCATGAATATCTACATGACTGATAGCCCCATCATATGTCCTACAATAAGAGGCAACCTGCTCTTTACTAAACTGACTTAAAGTAAAGAAAACCACAGATCTGGAAACAGCTGTTAGTTCTGTGACTCTGCTGCTTGGTAGGGAACCCAGATACAGCGAGAAAGCTGAAGACAAGCGTTTAATCGGTTAGTTTCAGATCCAGAAACATGTCTTATCTGTGTGTTTTCTGCAGTGACAAGTGAAGATATCAGCCCTGGAAACGGTGGGTTGAAGGAGGCGTGACCCGGCTGGAGACCGAGGTCCAGACCTTTACAAGATGATGCCGGTGCAGAAGTGCGTTTGACTCGTTTTGATGGTACCGGGATTAATGAAGCACATTCCTGGAGCTGTCGTTGTCCACTGGGACACTGCATCATAGCACCACCTCACACACCAGCAACTGCATACCGACAGTGGTGAATATGCACTGTAGCAGATTCCCCAAAGAAAACAAGAGGTTGTTATCAGAGGAAACGAAGGAGAAAGAGACCGAGCGAGAGAGAAGACAAGAGTCAAGATCAGACCGACTTTTACTGGCTGGACGATCTGAGAGAGGAGACAGGAGAGTGGTGGTCTAAGGGCCGGGTTATACCTGCTGCTGGCGACGCGCCCGCGTACGTATCACGGCTGCCATGCGTTCCCACACTCTCAGAAACAGAGGTACAAGACAGGAACATTTCTGTACCTGTAGCTACATTTGTTACAAATGTTCTCTCAAAAGTACAATATTGGTCTTTATGAGGCCAGAAGTACCTATATACTATGAAAAAGGGTCCAAAGTGATAGAAAGTACACATTTGTACCATTTCAACCCTAAGTTACCTGCAGCATTGAAAAATGTGTGTAGCTTGTACAATAACTATAAATAGCAGTACTTCTAAGCAGTAGTATAATTATAGTTATTATATTATGATTTTCATAATCATAGTAGTAATTATATGTATAATTATATATGTGTTTGGCCTAATATTTCTATAATAATTATTCATTTATTATTAGCATCTTTGATTGTTGTCATAATCTCTATTTTATTGACTTTTATTAATAACGTTTAATTGGTTTAATCGTACTTTATTAACTCATACAGATTGATAAGGTACAGAAATGTCTTTCAAAAAGGAACACCCCCAGCAACAAGCTTTGGACCCTTTTAAGTACAAATTGGTACCTCTATTTTTGAGTGTGTGGAGCAGGGCTCCAGACTGACTTTTTTCACCAGGAGCAAAGGGGCCCCTAACCTAAATTTTTAGGAGTGCAAGCAGAAACTTTAGGGGCGCACACTGAAATTGACTTGCAAAGCAAATATTCACATTTCCTCTCATTTTCACTGAATAACTGATAAACACCTGAACAGAAAATGTGTCTGTGTCATGACAAAGAGTCGCTCTGATTGGTCGATGCCCCATATCAGGCTGCTAAAGTTCAGATTTTCCAACTCTGCGTCCGTTGCCTTGAATACACGGTACTCATCGGATGCTCAAAGCATGCCGCTGGAAGCCTCGATGCCCTCGTGACGCACGTTCACATAAAACTGACACACAGAAAAGCATCCAGACATCATGTGCTGCTGCCTCAGAGGAAAAGCAAACCAGTGATTGGTAAGTTTTTAAACTGACAGACGACTCTGTCATCATCACGACCAAGATCCATCCAATCACAGAACAGCTTTAGCTTTATGTTAGCATTAGCTGGTGTTCCATCCATCTTCTCAGCTCTGCTTTGTTATCTTCACTCAATAATCCGTATTGGAGTGGGTTTCTGCCTCTTTAGGGGCGATTTGGGACCATTTTTGTCTTCATTATTTAGTTTTAATTCTTCTTTTCAACGTTAGCTACAGGCTAGCGGCTAGCTGAGCGTCTTCTTCTGAATGTTTGTTGAACTCTGACAAATTAGCGCCACCAGGTGGGGGGAGGCTGGATTGCAACTCATCCAGTCATTAATAACAGTGTAAATATACGGTCCTCATGGCCCACATGTGGAAAAGGAATGTTTTTCGTGGCCCTCTAGGTGGCGCTCGAGGCGCGAGCTTGGACCGCGACCCCATGGTTAAGAATCACTGATCTAATGTGTCTGGGACAGTTTCTTTTTTTTTTGTTTGTTTTTTTATCATTATTTTCAGCCACAATTCAAAAGCGACATTTTATTCCACTAAATTATAATTTTGTAAATTTTTTATTTATTATTAGATTCTTTACTTTCTTGTTATTTGAATTACTGTTGTGAATTTAGCATAATTGGAGGGTATGAATCATTTGGAGGACTGAATATTTGTCTTACATAAAATAAAAAAAAACAAACAATTTCTTCTGGTTAAAATGTCACTTTCTACTTTCCTAAAAGATCTAATTTTCTAACTGTTGCATTTGTAAATATGCTGAGTGATGACATCGGTGGAAAGCTGGTAGCTTCTCAGAAATGACACTTACACGAGGAGTCGACGGGGCCCTGGACGGGCTGGGGGGCAGCGCCCTGCGTGGGTGGGCTGCAGTGGCATGTGGTGGGATGGTCAGAGAAAAACAACATGTAGGAAGATGTGATGAAGAGGAGCAGGTGAGCAGCCATCAGAGCCCACAAGATGTACTGGCTGCACTCCTCACCGCTGGGCCAAACACTGGGAGAATACCAGCAGCACGAGGAGGAGGAGGAGGAAGAGGAGGAGGAGGAGGAGAGTAAAGGTGAGGACGACTGCTGAAGGGCTGATTGGTTTAGGTGCTTAAGGTGGTAAATATGGTGACTAGAGCGGTGAGATTTTGCTGGATGAAGGAAAACGAGTGGAGGGGAAGGACGTGCAGACAAGAAAATGGACAAAAGGTGAAGATGAGATGAAGAACAGATGAAGAAGCTTCACACTCTTCCATCAGCTGACAACACATCACATGACCAGAACATCAGAGGACAGATGAAGGGATGAAATGGAAGATGGTTTTCCTTTGTTGAGTCTTGGTTTGTACCCAGTTCCTAGGCGTGTAGCGATTTGATTAAACAATGATTCGGTTCATATCACGATTCATGGTTTCTGATTCGATCCATGGATGATACTGGTTCATTTAGAACGATACGATACGGTTCAATTCAGTGACTTGAAATCGAATCAGAAACCAGGAATCGTGATATGAACTGAATCGTTATTTACCCAAAGTACCCCTGAATTCCTATCATCCCTACCCCTAAGCTTGATGAATTATTCCCCTAAGAAAAGGGACAATCCTTCACAATCAGCCCTATCACTTCCCCCTCCCCCTTGGTCTGAACCAGAATCGGGACACCACTACCCCTTCACATGAACAATCAAAACGAAGGGTTAGGACCAAGGGCTTGGGCTAAGGGGAACTGGACTTCACCCTTAAGGCCTTTTCACACCAGGACCAGCAATTGCGAATAATTCGGAGGAGAAATATCGACGCATTTGTCTATACACACCTGCTCCGACACGAAATTACGAAGATGCAAGAACAAATTTGTTATTCCAGAGGAAGGTGAGCACATGCAGCAGTAACGGAGGGAGAGGTGGCTCATGTTCATCTTAGACAAGAACATGAGCACATCGAGTCAGATGTTCATCTGTCCAACTACAGTAATGTAGTTTCAACACAGATTTCCAGTTTATCTGGACTCTGAAACTTCACCACTAGATGTCGCTGAATCTCAATGACAACATTATTTGGCAAAGAGAAGAATCCATATTGATTTGTAATCTGAAGCCGTTATCACAGCTACAAATGTAAAACTGATACGATCTGCTGTCCGTCTGCTTCAGTCTGTCTTTAGCCCTCCAACTGTCTACATCCACTACTGCGCTGTGCTACACTGGGAACAACGCAGGATATGTGTAGACATAAAAAAAACCAAACATGAACTACCGAGCAGTGCTGTAAAAAGCCGGTTCACAGGGTTAAAGGAACAGTACACCCACAGAATGATAGTCCTTCATTTTTTAGTCAACCTCATGCTAAGCAAGACTGGAGCACTTTTGATATTTCAAATGTAGCCGGAGATCAGGCAGGTTTTCGTTTTCCAACTTTCATATAATGGGGGTCACCGGCGACTGAACCAAAAAGGTCCATAAAAGTCCACAAAAACTTCCTCCATACTGCCCGTCCAATGTAATGTAACTTGGACTTTTAAGGAACTTTTTGGCTCAGTTGCCACTGAGCTCCATTGTATCAAAGTCGGCGGATAATGACCCCCCCCCCCCGGCTTACCTCCGGCTACATTTGAGATATTTAAAAAGTGCTCCAGAGTCTTGCTCAGCATGAGGGTAAGTAAAAAATGAAAGACCATCATTCTCTGGGTGTACTATTCCTTTAAAACCTGGAGGAATGATCAGCTATGACCAACCATAAAGTTCCTGTATGAACCTGTGTTAGAACATATGGACCCACGTGTGCACAGACTGTAGAGAAACTGGTCAATACTAAACACTTCTGCAAAACATACATAATACCAAGAGGTCACATTTTGTTTAACTGACAGATGATTTGAATAGAAAAGGTCTTTGCTGCTGGGGTACATCCCATTATGCACTGGGCTCATCTCTTTCCCCTCCATGTAGAAATATCTGACGCTGTTTTCCTGATTCAGGATAACCCCATCATACAGGCTAGCAGCATTTACCTCTGCCACACCTTTAGCTAGGTCATGTAGGACAAAACGCTAAATATATTTTAACTTGCTTAATCATGGTAGATCCACCAAAAAAGAGAAAGTGATCAAAGCACAATCACATGACACGCAGGTTGGATTTTCAGTGGAACTCTGGATTTAGGTGTTCACAGTGTCTTTAGGTGACCTGAGGACACTGTGACCCCCTTGATGCATTTTTTTGAGAGAAAAATTTCTTTCCATTTCCAAACCCCCCCACACTTTTACACAATTATTGCTCTGTTTTCATGATATTTCAGGTCTATAATGTATTCCATTTTAACTGTTCAATTCTGTGATTCTGTCCGCGGTTCTGTGATTGCAGATTTCACAGGACTCTAAGCTACGCTACATAGTAGCGGCATGCCAGCATGAAGGGCTATCAATGACACTAATTAACTGAATAAGTAAAGATGGATTCCGTCATTGGCTGGACAGTGTTAGTTATTGTTTTACTGTAGTTATCCATCACTCAGTGCGGTGTAAAACAGTACGGAATAGGGCTGTAACAGTATGTGTACTTGTGTTGAACCGATCGGTACACTACTCTCGGTTCGCCACAATCCTGCTCCAAACTGTTGGGTGCAGTATTTATTTATTTAGCTCTTTACTGTGTCATTAAAGGATAAATTTCTTTTTTTTCAACCTGGACCTTATTTCTAGGAGCATATATGTGCATTTACTCACCGGTAAAGTTTCTGCATCACTTTGAGTCCTTCGAAAGATATTACGTTGAGTCGCCCTTCGGTGTACATCCTGTAAAATGGCGGAGATGGGGCAGCCTCTCTTATCAGACATTATCTGCAGTAAAACTTCCTCATTTCATCAATGCTTTAAGTAGAATGAACGGACGAATGAGTACGATTTTCCTGTGAGTTCAGAGTTTTGCAAACTGTGTTTTTGTTGTTGTTTGGGTAGCAGCTGATCTTCTCAGCTGTACTACGGAAGTGCGCATCACGAACGTGTGGCGCTGAACAGTGTGTAGAACACCCTGATCACTAACAGTAAGCTAAATCTGGACTCACGGGACAATATTACTTGTTCGTTCATTCGTTCGTTCATTCATTCTACTTAAAGTATTGGCGAAAATCAAGGAGTTTTGCTGCAGATTATTTCTTCTATAGTGGTAGCCCCATCACCGCCATTATCACTGGATGCACGCCAAAGGGCGATTCAACGTAATATCTTCCGAAGGACGCAAAGTGATGCAGAAACTTTACCAGTGAGTAAATGCACGCATGAACTGTAGTCATTTAAGGGGCTGTGCTGTAAAATGATACAGAATAAATTATGTTTGTTTTAATATAAAGTCAAGTTGGATTTTACTTTACGTGCTGCATAAATTTGCTGTGCGTGCAGAACATGGGAGTAGTGTATGTTTGCCTAGCTTAGAGGTAACATTGGTGGTGGTTAGGGATGGGTACCTTTCACATTTGAATCAATACGGTACCAACTTTCGGTACCTGTGAATCGGTACCGGTACCAAACGGTACCAGTTTTCGGTACTTTTATGTGTGTTTATATGGCAATAACAGATTTATTTCTCATTCTCAACATAGAATTTTTTTAATAATATATTAAAGCAAAATCCAGCTGTTTCTCTATGATGTCAGAGGGTCTGGTAACAGGAAAAATTAATGGGAAGGAAAGTTTTTTTATACAGCACATTTCATGTAGCCTACAGAGAAAATTCAAAGTGCTTTAGATAAACCAAGCATTGCAGCGGGGTGTAAAAGGGAAAATGATTAAAAACAAAAACTAGAAGTATGATTATAAAATGATAAACATTAAAATTGTGTGTAAACTGGGGCCTGAACCAGTTTACATGTGCTTTGTGGACTTGAAAAAGGCATTTGGGTACTCTTGGAGTCTGGAGTACTAGACCCCCATGTCTTATCTGTTTGGTCCCTGTACGACCTATGCCAGAGCTTTGTCTGATTGTCGCCAGTAAGTCGAATTTGTTTCCAGTGTGGGCTGGACTCTGCCAAGGCTGCACTTCATTACTGATTCTGTTCAGAACTTTTATCAACCCGATTTCTGGATGCAGCTGAGGTGTTGAGGGGATCCGGTTTGGTGGCCTCAGGATCAGGTCTCTGCTTTTTGCAGATGATGTGGTTCTGTTGGCCTCATCAGGCCGTGATCTCCCAGTCTCACTGGAGTGGTTCACAGCAAAATACGAGGCAGCTGGGATAAGAATCGGCACCTCCAAATCAGAGACTATGGTCCTGGAGTGTCCTCTTCGGGTCAGGTCTTGTTTGTTAATGAAGGAAGGATGGAGCAGGAGATCAACAGGCAGATCAATGCAAGGTCTGTGGTGATGCGGACTCTGCATCGGTCTGTACTGGTGAATAAAGCATTAAGCCAGAAGGCCAAGCTCTGGATTTACCGGCTGATCTACAGTCCTACCCTCACCTATAGTCACCAGATGTGGGTAGTGACCAAAAGAAAGAGGTTGTGAGTACAAGCGGTCGAAATGAGTTTATTCCGCAGGGTTTAGTGTTGTAGTCTAGACCAGTGATCACCAATCCCGGTCCTCAAGGACCGGTATCCTGCTGGTTTTCCAGGTCTCCCTGCTGCAGCACACCAGAGTCAGACTCAGACAAGCTCTGGACAACTCTGCTAATTAGTCAATGATTTCAATCAGGTGTGTTGCAGCAGTGAGACATGGAATACCTGCAGGATACCGGTCCTTGAGGACCAGGATTGGGGATCCCTGGTCTAGACCACACCACCAAGACCAAGACATTACAGAGACAAAGTACCAAAACCAACACATTACACAGTCTTGTACAATGTCTTGGTCTCAGTCCCTGGTCTTGAAAACGTCTTGGTCTTCTCTCAGTTCCTGGTCTCAGTAATGTCTTGATCTTGTCTCAGTTCCTAGTCTCAGTAATGTCTTGGTCTTGTCTCAGTTCCTAGTCTCAGTAATGTCTTGGTCTTGTCTCAGTTCCTAGTCTCAGTAATGTCTTGGTCTTGTCTCAGTTACTAGTGTCAGTAATGTCTTGGTCTTGTCTCAGTTCCTAGTCTCAGTAATGTCTTGGTCTTGTCTCAGTTCCTAGTCTCAGTAATGTCTTGGTCTTGTCTCAGTTACTAGTGTCAGTAATGTCTTGGTCTTGTCTCAGTTACTAGTGTCAGTAATGTCTTGGTCTTGTCTCAGTTCCTAGTCTCAGTAATGTCTTGGTCTTGTCTCAGTTCCTAGTCTCAGTAATGTCTTGGTCTTGTCTCAGTTCCTAGTCTCAGTAATGTCTTGGTCTTGTCTCAGTTCCTAGTCTCAGTAATGTCTTGGTCTTGTCTCAGTTCCTGGTCTCAGTAATGTCTTGGTCTTGTCTCAGTTCCTGGTCTCAGTAATGTCTTGGTCTTGTCTCAGTTCCTGGTCTCAGTAATGTCTTGGTCTTGGTGGTGTGGTCTTGACTACAACACTAACAGGGTGGCCGGGCTCTCCCTGAGAAATTGGCCGAAAAGATGAGTCATCTGGGAGGAGCTCAAGGTAGATTCGCTGCTACTCCGCATCCAGAGGGGCCAGATGAAGTGGCTCGGGTATCTAGTTAGAAAGTCTACTGGACACCTTCCTGGTGAGGTGTTCCGGGTACATCACACCAGGAGGAGACCCCAAGGAAGACCCAAGATGCCTCGGAATCCCCCCAAATCTCCGTGGATGAGCTGGCACATGTGGCAAGGGAGCTTAGGCTGCTGCACCCATGACCCAACCTCGGCTAAGCGGCCATAAAAATAAATAGATGGACTCATTTATCCAAACACAAAGAGGTAGTCAAGATGTGTCGACTTGCATCTGTCACCCCAGCATTTCCAAGTATGTCAAATTTGGCCACGGTTCAGTTCATGGTACTTTGGCCATGGCCATTCCATATCGGAAATATAAGACATTGCCAAACTTAAAAAAAGAATCATGCAACAGACAAACCATAAGAGGTTTAGTTAAAAAGAAAAACAAGAATTAGATTAAATGGCAACATAAATATGCCTGATGAGGGGACTTGAAGTCGCCCTGGCAATAGAAAGATATTTATTAGTCTGCAGCTCCCTACCTCTCACATCCTCATCCTCGATGGTTGTGTTGGCACTCTCACTGGACTCCTGTGAAAGAACAGAGACAGGATCTGTGAGTAGAACCAGAACCACTCAAAGGTACAAAGATGGGCAGAAGCCCGGTTTCCACAGAGTTCAGCATGCTCCCATTTCCTTCCACGACGGACCAGTTTACCATCTTCTAGTTGAACTGTTGCAAACACACTGACATCACCAGACAGATAGCGAGGGGCAATGAGGAAGATGGAATGTAACATCATATCTTTGCTAATGTTTTTTCTATTAATCAGATGTCTGGGATCAGTTAACATTGCAGTAAATGTTTGATTCTATATTTCAAAACAATGAAATATAGAATATAATTGTTATTAGACTAGCCTTCAGCCAGAGGCTACTTCAGCTGTCCAATGATTCTATAATGACTGATATCTGACATGAGTTAATCTAAACTCCATTACTCGTGTGGGATTAGTAAAAATCTGACTCAACGAAAGTAAATAAAATAATTTTCATTTGCTACAAACTTGAATTTCTTCATTCTGAGGCTGAGTTCGAATGCATTTCCACAACACATTGACCACTGTATGGTTTCTGAACATCTGGGTCATCAACAAGCACAAAGTTGAACCAAAACCTCATGCCTCATGATAGAGGAATTTGCTAACATTAAACACACACATTTAGCCCAGAATAACCTTTATACAGGTCTCCTTTTCAAACTCACTGGCTGTTTTCCAAACTGTGCACTACAGTCATAATTGTACAGATTTTGCCAAAACAATTGCAAAATCTGCAGCAAGTGAAACGTAGTCGAATGGTGGAACAGTTTGAAAAATCTTCAATCATGCATCCAACCAGTCTGCATCAAATGCCGTATTCCAAAATGGAAAGCAGCGGTCTTCGAACCGGAAAACTGTATTTATTTTGGTACTGTTGTTTTATGACAGCTTAATGACACATGGGGAGTTTTGTTTTTATTTGACCACTCATTCCTCTTCTACACCAGAGCTATTCAATTTCCTCCCTCGAAGTCTGCAGTCCTGCAGGTTTTCAACGTTTCCCTGCTCCAACACGCCTGACTCAAAGTAAACGGCCTATGAAGCCTCTTTCACACTTGCTATGGAAAGCGGTGATAGTGCGCACTTTGTCATTAGGCGCATTCGGACAGAGAGGTTCTAGGAACGCAGTTCCTATAACTACCCGTCTGGAGTTTAGTTATCAGAACTACCTTCCCCATCAGTTTGAGTTCACACATGAGGGAGGACCTTGATAGGGACCATGTTTATCGTGATCATCTGCGAAAGAGACAAATTTATGCCCCAGCAGATCTGATACAAAACTGAGGTTTCTCATCTCTTTTAATTTAAGCTATTATAAAAGTTAGCTTAGCAGCTTTCCATCATCACGTAATGGAACAGCCCCCCGTTGGAAAGCTGCCCTACTAACATCTGGCTTATCTTTCGTAGAAGTACACGGACGGACCGGGGTTCGTTCACTAAAGTGGTGCAGATTGTACTGACACAATCTGAATCTGTATTTGGGTTTTCCATCTCTTTTATTCAAAGCTACAATAAATGCTAACTTACCAGCTTTCCCTCTTTCCCTTGTTTACCTTTTGTTGAAGTACGCCCGGACACTTTAGTGGACGGACCGGCGGCAGCCGCAGATTGTACTGCCACTCTTTGCAGCTGTATTTGGGTCATTAAATCAGAATAAAATAATTGCTTTTGGACATTTCAAAATAGTTATCGATGCGGGGCGTGCACCATTGTTATAGGTTTAATAATGAATTGGTACACTCCTATTGTTATAGGTCTTCTTGTTATTATGATCTCGGTAAACAGGTGAACAGCTGTGGGACTTTTTAAATATGGGGCAAAGAAGCGGAGATCACGGGGGGGGGGGGCTTGCCAGTTCTACTATGGAACCCCAAGAAGACCCTGCCTTGGAGTAGGAACTAAAAAGGTACTAGGAACTGAGGGTCAAGGTTCCTTGTTCCTATATGCCCAAATGCGCAAAAAAAACGGCCTGGTCCACAAAAGGTTCTAGGAACTCCAAAAGGTCTCTACAGTCTGAAAGCGCCTTTTTGTACCTTTTGCATTCAGACATGCATTCTGCTCTTTTACCTCAGAGCTGTAGCGGAGATGTTGCAGGACGTTGTTTTGGCTGAGCACACAAGAAAATGTTGCGGACAGCAATGAAAGGATGGGTGTTGCGGTAGATGTGCAAATGTATCTATCTGCAACATTTCCTGATGTCTGAATGTGACTGGGACGTAATAAGTCTGCGAGGAAGCAACATGTTTGAAAAGACAAGGCCTAGTTAAAGAGCAGATGGACTTTACTGCAAATATTCCACAATGCAAGTGAGAAAGCAGCTTTAGGGTCAGGGTGTTGAACAGGGAGACACTGAAAACCTGCAGGACTGCAGGCAGAGTGATGCGAGTAGCCCCGTTCTACACCTCTGTCAGGTAAGCAAACAGTTGTATAAATGAGATTCCCTTTATGATACAACAAAATGTGTGTTAGCGTTACTTCTACAAACATTAAATAAGCTAAACGCACCTATACTACTGTTTGCTTCTGCTTTTCTAAACCAGAATCTATGCTACGAAATGAACTGCTTGCAAGGTTGCATACTACATGCTAGCACTGAACAGAGTACACTGTATGTACTGCATACTACCTAGAATGTGTAGTATGTAGTAGGTGGTTTGGAAAACAGCCAGTAAATCATGTTGCATGGCTTCTCGTACGATGGAGCTCTCGTTGCTTGTTGGTTTAATGGACAGACAAAAGCAGAATATTTAAGCAGGACAAGAGATGACTTTAGCAGCTACGGGTCGTTTTCACATTAATGCTGGCATGACACTCTTACTAGGCACGGTTAGGCTCACTGAACGCTAAGCTATGACCTACAACACCATCACTTAGCACAGAGTAGCATCAAGCATAAATACAAGCATGCAAGTAATCTCACAACATCATTTATGGACTTTACACAACAACGCAGTTCCATGTGTCTGCACAAGCCAAGCGAAACATGGACGATGGACTTGGACTGATCTGATTCCACTTAGGACAGCTGCGGTATCCATGTCTTTGCAACAGCATGGATCACCTTTTGTTCATAACTGTAAAAATCATGTTGCTTCTCGTAGTTTAACACTCATGTAACATCACACAAACTTATATTGCAAAATATCTGAATATTATACATTGCTGCATAAATATTCCAGATAAAGCGCAATGTAGCTACAATATAATAGTATCATTATGTTGAAAAAATACATGCAACAGCTGATAACATGCAGAATCCACAGTCCTTTGTTTTCTCATGACAGTAAGTTAAGAAACAACCAAATGGAGCAAAAACACAGTCGTTAGAAGCAACATTAAAGCTCTAGTCTAGATGTCAGCAGCAAACTCCGGCTTCAGACCAGCGTCTGATCCGCTGTATACCTTGTTTCCATCAGCTGGGTTGTGGATAACAGTGGTTTGAGGCTCCTGATTTGATAGGACCAAGAGTAGAAGAAGATAGTGGGGCAAAATTAAAGTGTTAGGAGGCAAAATTGAGAGAAAAATATTAGGCAAAGAGAACAAAGAAAGCAGGGAAGGGAAATGAAACTACAAAATGGGATCTGGGAACATCGGGGTAATGCTACATAGAGAATCACCGAAACAAACTGCAGCACTATGATGACATCTGGACATCATGTAAAGTACTTCACTTTACTTCTAGCACAGATGTTTGGGTTCAACGGATCTATTAACAAAATGACAGAGACGGACTTCAGAGGCAGACACCACGGTCGACGAGCTTTCACAGATATCCGGCTCAATGCAACCGGCTGTAGAACACGAACACTCACAAGAGCTAAACACTGAGGTTACATCTACTATTCCACCTTAAAGGGGAATTTCGCTTGTTTTGAACCTGGTGTGTGTTTTCTTATGTCCTTTCATATATGTGTGATGGAGAAAGGAATTTTCCAGATAGCTCCAGTATTTATCCGGCAGGCAGCCTAGCAGCAGCTAGCAGACCAGCTGATGATAAGTACGGGGCAACTGGCCCCCCGAGTCTAAGTTCAACCTAAAAACCTGCTTTTTTTCCCACACTGAAGGGCTCAGATAGTCTCAACGAGTGTCCGACACCATACCAGAGAGGAGACATGAACCAAAATGAACAAATCGCGGAATAACTCACGTCCCCCACCGGTGTTTTGACATGAGTTATCGCGTGATTTCGGAAATCGCGAAATAACTCACATCCCCCACCGGTGTGTTGTGATGAGTTATTGCCTGATTTCGGAAATCACGAAATAACTTGCGTCCCCCACCGGTATTTTGACACGAGTTATTGCGTGATTTCGGTAATCATGAAATAACTCGTTTCCCCCACCAGTGTTTTGTCATGAGTTATCGCGTGATCTCGGAACGAGATTTGATTTCCATCATCCCGAGATTGGTTGTCGGGATACTCGTTGAGACTATCTGAGCCCTTCAGTGTGGAAAAAAACCAGGTTTTCAGGGCGAACTAGGACGCGGAGGCCAGTTGCCCCGTACTTACCATTAGCTGGGCTGCTAGCTGCTGCTAGGCTGCCTGCCGGATAAATACTGGAGCTATCTGGAAAATTCCTTTCTCCATCACTCACATATATGAAAGGACATAAGAAAACACACACCAGGTTCAAAACAAGCAAAATTCCCCTTTAAACATAAAACACAAGTACATCCTTAGGGCAGATTTTCATCCACAGGTCATGCTATTGCAGAACTCTGCTGTACATCGGTCCGTGACCGGGTCCAACCTGACGCCATGTGACCTGCAAGTGAGCGGTCACCTTTCACAAACAAAAGCAGCCATTCCCTCAATTTAACTGTAAAGATATTTCCAAGTGGTACACAGGGGTGTTGGATATTGGCTTTTTTACTAATATCCAATATTGTCAAACTCTTAATATCCAAAATCAACAGATACCAATATATGCAGACAACTGTGAGGTTGCATCTCTC
Source organism: Atherinomorus stipes (assembly GCA_023101725.1). Classification (NCBI taxonomy): domain Eukaryota; kingdom Metazoa; phylum Chordata; class Actinopteri; order Atheriniformes; family Atherinidae; genus Atherinomorus; species Atherinomorus stipes. The sequence goes on from JALJCO010008907.1 coordinate 41,288, forward strand.
GTATTCTGAGAGATAAAATAATATTCTGCTCCGAGAGCAAAGATCCCAAAATCTCCTTAACTCAGCCAGAGGAGTTCATTTTGGACAGGTATTAGATACTACCATTTATCAGATACTAGCAGGTATTAGATAATACCTGATATTATCTGGTATATGGTAGTATCTAATACCTGCTAGTATCTGGTATATTGTAGTATCAACATGTGGTTAATTCTAATGTTTCTGACAACTTGGTAACTTAACCAACAACTTAAAACCAGACATATTATAAGCAGCTTCAAAGCAAGTCAGTCTGTAGCAGCAGCAGCTGCACCGTAGTCACATGACTCTGAAAGGAATGCTGGGAAATGAAGTTCTTCCAGGATAACAGTCACTTTTATACATGCAGAACTGATAGAACAACTGGATCCTGCAAGATTTCGTTAGCAAAAATTTTGGTCCGAAAAACCTGATTGATATTTTCCCAATATCACATTTTTATGCCGATAACGGCTGATGATATTAGTAAGGCAATAATATTGTTCAACTGCAGTAATAGAATACCCGTTCCAAGTAAAGAGCAATTTTTACTAATATCCAATATTCTGTTGGCTTCTGTTTTTTTCTCTGTGAAGCCCTTTGTGTACCTTTGGTTTAGGGGTGGGAAAATATATCGATACACTAAAATATCGTGATAGTTTCACATGCCGATATATCGATATTTAAAAACACGGCATTGTTCTATTTTACTAACAAAATCTCGCCAGATTTCATTGTTTCTTTTACGAAATATCGCAAAATTTTGTGACAGAATGATAAAATCTCACGAGATTTGTTAGTAAAATAGATCGATACCGTATATTTAAAAATCAATATATCATTGATTTTGGCAAATAAAAATATCATGATATTTCAGTGTATCGATATTTGTTACCACCCTTACACTGTTTGTTGAAAATAAACAAATTGAATACATTTGACTTTGCTTTTGATAAAGTTCTGCATTTTAAAACATTTCTCACCCAATCCAATTCCTGCAATACACCTGCACAAAGCTAATTAGCCTAGCTTAGCATGAAGTCAGGAAGGAGAGGAAAACAGCTAGCTTGAACTTTCAGCCCTTCTGACTGGCTAAAAGAAATGTGATGCATAAAACCCTTCGAAAGAGACTTATTGCATAACGTTATCCTGGTGTTCTGCCCCCTGGTGGACATCTTTTGTACTTCAATAATTCTGGCATATTATGTGACAATGAATCACATACAGCCATGGAAAAAATTAAGAGACCACCCTTGTCATCAAAAATAATGGTTATGCAATCCAGTACCAACTGTGGTGTGAATCTGTGACTAAAAGATGAGGAAGGAAACTCTAGAATGTCTAAAAGCTGTTTTAAGCAGCACAATGTCATAGAAGAACTTAATAACCAAAATCACTTATCAAGAAAAGCATGAGAAACGGATGATATCAGTTCTTAAATTAAACTTTTATGAGCTATTTTTGTTGTTGTCATTATATTTGTCCAGACAAATGTACATTTACTAGTAGCATGCATTAAAATGACCGCAAAATATGAGAAAACAAGGGTGGGCTCTGAATTTTTTCCATGACTGTATATGCAAATTATTTTTCATTTTTGTTAAAAGGCCAAACAAAGACTTCAGGATATAAAAGGTTTAAGTAAATCAACTCTACGGTGAAAGCAAAAAAAAAGTATTTTCCGTAAGAATTAAAGCTTATAAATCCTGGGTTGGACAACAACAAAGTTCAGTTAAATCAGTTAGTTCCATTTAATTTCCATTCAAACTTAAAGGGACCCTGTGTAACTTTCCCCAAACATCAGCCTAATGTAAGTAATAACAGATGATTTCTGGGGTCAATATTCAGCACTGATGCATGTCTGTGCTGTGAGGGGGTCACCCTCCTCTAAAACCAGACATTCTGTCTCTGCAGGACCTGTCACTCATTGGATCATGTGACCTGGAGAACTTTGCTTTATGGCTCCATGACTGCACCATCAGATGGTCAAAGTGCATGTGAGAAGCGACAGGTTTATTGCCCCTAGTGGCCAAAAGTTACAAAGTATCCCTTTAAAATTTTGTCCAATGTCACCTTTTTAAAAAATAATTCTGAGAAAAAAGTCAGAATTCTGACTATTGTTGGAACAAACAAACAAAAATAGGAAAATCTGGCATTTTTTTCACCCCAATTTCTGAAAAAAGTAAAAATTCTGACTTTAATCTCAGAATTCTGACGTTTTTCTCAGAATCCTGAGACTAAAATCAGAATTCTGACTTTCTTTTTACAGTTTACTCTGACATTCAAGTGCTGAAGAATTTAACAAGTAGGCTGTGATGTTTAGTTTCCAGGAGCAATGATCCTCTGATCATGAAAAACTGGCACCCTCTCCATGGCAACGGAGGCAGCTGGAACAAAAAAAAGAGCTTAAGGATGCCAACAGTCTCTAAACAAATAAACCAGAGTCGTCTCCAGCAAGAATGACAACAAAGCAACCTGTGGCGACGGCGTGGCGGCCACAGCTGGCTTGGAATGGCCCGAGCGCCATTTCAGCCTTCATCAACAACAGAGGAGAATGTAGCCCATGTACAGCAACGCAATGCAATCAAGCAACGGCAGGAAACGCGTGGAGCTCAGGCTGAAGAAGCAAAACAGACTAAAAGACATCTGGAATAAAGAGGGAGGGTGGAAGAGAGCAGGTGAGACATGTCCAGGTCAGAGACAGCCATGCAGACAGACAGCAGCGAGGCAGGCAGGCCGTGTACCAGAGAAGGAGTGGGGACAGGCTCTTTAGGGCTGGTGACCACATTAGCCTTGTTGTTGATCTGGAGGGACACAGTGGACAGACAGGTGGACAGACAGGACAGGGCAGAAGGCTTAGTGTCAAACATTCAGTCTTCCAGCAGCTGCTGTGGAGGGAAGCAGGACTGAAGAGTCGCTGTTAGGTCAGTGTTCACCACCACACATTCATCAGTCCAGCTCGTCCAACACATCTCCAAGCACCCCCCCCCCCCCCCCGAACAAAAAGCTGGCCACCCCTGCAAAAATTATATATTTTCTTTTATAGACATATTTATATACAATTAACACGGCACAGCATGCTTTGCCTATATTTGAATGTCAAAATCTTTATTAGCTAATAAAAATAAAATACATAGAATATTACAGGGTTCCACTCTTTCCTTGAAGTTATTTTCCAGGACTTTCCCAGGACATTTTCAGGACTCTTCCAGCTGCTACAGTATGAGTCAAGTTATCACAGCAAAGATTAATAGCTTCCACCCCAAGCTACTGGAAAAGTGTTCGACAAATGTAGCATATTTTTTACAGCGAGGAAGCGGCGCCGAAGCGGCGACAAAGTGGCGACGAAGGGGCGCAAAGGGACGACCAAGCGGCGAGAAAGTGGTGAGGAAACGGCAGCGAAGGGGTGGCGAAGGGACGGTGCTGCAGCGGGGCAGCGACGAAGGGGTGACGAAGGGGTGATGAAGGGGCGAGGAAGCTGCGAGGAAGCGGCAACGAAGGGGCGCGAAGCGGAAGCGGCCCTAAAGCAGACGGAGGAAAAATAACTCAAGCTTTTCCAGGACATTTTAGTCTTTTTCTCATTTTCTGTGTGTTTTCCATGACTGGAAAAATGTTGAATCATTTTCCTGTAAAATCTCACTTTATTGACATATTTAGAATTTCAGTGATGGTAGGTCCTCCTCATGCTTCTGCACAGACGTAAAATGGCCCAACAGACTGATCCAGACGGCTGTTTTAGTCTCCCGTTAAAGGCAACAGGGGAAAAAAGTCCGTCATCCCAGGATAAACTACAGCCAGCCAATCAGAGTGACCACCTCTCACTGACCGAGCTTGTGTTGATGGCTGGGGGCAAAAGAAAAGGGGAAAATCTCAGCAGGGTCTGACTATGTTGGCAGTTTGTGGCAGTAAAGGAGAGTCGATGTTCACAGAAACCCCAGATTAAGCTGGCTGTCTGTTCGAGCTCTAACAAGCAGCAGAATCACACCTTCCCTGAAGGCTCGGCACCATCTGTCTTCTTTTCCTGCCATCAAACACACCAACACACACACAACCTGCCGAATGTCTGACTGCGCCACTCAGTTTCATACCAGTATTCACCGCCATGCCCCGATGATGAAAACCAGCACTCGCCGGCCACTAGAGACGCACCGATCGATCAGCAGCTGATCGCAATCGGCCGATAGCGCCCCTAACGCAGGGGAGGCAACTCCAGTCCTGGAGGGCCCGCATCCTGCAGGTGTTAGGACTTTCCCTGCTGCAACACACCTTCTGATGTCCAGAGCTTGGCTGCACAAGTCTGCTAATCACCCACTGATTGAAGTCAGGTGTGTTGCAGCAGGGAAAGTCCTAATACCTGCAGGATGCCGGCCCTCGAGGACCGGAGTTGCCTACCCCTGCCAACGGTTTTGATCGGAATCCTTAAAATAGCTCAGAGCCGGCCGATATGATGACGTTTATAATAACTGCAGCGTTTTGGGGTTTGATGCGCATCAGGCGTGGGAAAGACAGGACACTCCACGGAGACAGTGGAGGATAAACTGTAATCTGCGTCCGGTCCCGGGTTTGTAAACGGCGGGTTGAAGACCTGCTGTCCCGATGCGGGACTGCAGGTTGTTAAAGGAATAGTCCACCCACAGAATGATGGTCCTTCATCTTCTACTTCCCCTCATGCTGAGCAAGACTCTGGAGCACTTTTTTCTCTAATATCTTAAATGCAGCTGGAGATTGGACAGGTTTTTGTTTGCCCCTATCTTTCATATAATGGAGCCAAAAAGGTCCATAAAAGTCCACAAAAACTTGTCAATATTCCTCCATATTGCTCGTCCAATGTAATCAAAGTGTCCCGAGTCGGTAGCGTCCAGAATTTACTGGAAACGACGTAATTTAGTAGATTTTTATAGCAACATCGCACTTCCCCGATGCACGTTCATGTGAAATGTCAAGCCTTGGGACAAAGCGTCCAACTTTGGGTGTTTTTGATGCCAAAATCCCGTTTGGTCTGAAGAAACCGCTGCAGTCAAAGATCAGCTGCGCTGCTCAACTTTCACCCATCTTCATCTTCATCTCCATGAGATGAGCAGGGCTCCAGACTGCGACCAAATGGTCGCATTTTGCGGCTAAAATGCAAGAAAATATGAGTACATTTTTTATCTACTTGCACATGTGTGACCAATAAATTTGCTGTTTTTAGTTTTAATATATTTAGTCTATTTAACACATTTAGTAGCTGACAGAATTACTGGTCAGTAAAGGCGACACCGGTTTCGTGTGCGGCGCCTCCGGAGCTAAACGGCCATTTTAGTCAACAGTTGACTTCTACTCTATTTGACTGTTGACTCTATTTTTGACGGAGCACACTTCCAGAAAGTGCGAAGCTCTCAGCAAAAAGATAGAAAATCAGACAAGGAAGCAGATAAATTTCAAAATAAAAGCTCCCTGCAGCTTTGCGATCCTGAACTTTGTACAGTAAACATCACGTCATTGCCAGAGACACCAGGTTAGCCGTCAGTCATCAGGAGGTCTCAGTCAGTGTTTTCCATCATGGACCATCATTGTTATTGAGTGACCTGCAATTTTACCATCCGTTCCCAGTCCAATTATCATTATTTATTTATCAATAGTTACATTTTTTACAGTTGAGTGGAATGAGGATTGAGTTGAATAATTTTCATGGGGAAAAATTCTTAATTACATAAATAATTAGAGAGGTAAATTTGTTTTGTCATGCCCTCCTAAAGTTTCTGCTAAAAAATTAAGTTAGGGGCCAACTCCTGGTGAAAAAAAGTTACTCTGGTGCCCCGACATGCCATCACAAACTTATTTCCTGTTTCCTTAAAAGAACAAATTGTTTTTCATTTAAATGTCTGAGCTCAGAAATAAAATGACACCTCAATATCTAAATATCGTGGCAGAATTTCAAGTATCAATAATATCAGCTGAAGCAATATATCGTAATCAAACTTGCGATTTTCAGCTTTAGTTTCTGCTTTAAGCCGTTTCAGATCCATCGCAGGACACGGTCAGGTGCAGCGGGGAATGCAGAAGGAATATGTGAAACAATGTGAATCATTCTGTGCAGGAGGTGAAAGCAGAGAGGGGACTGACGGGGAGGAGTACTTACTTTCACACCATCTGGTTTTTTGTTCAGCAGGCTCTTGGCTGCTGCAGACAAAGATAAAAATGCAAGAAAATCAGTGGCCAGTTGGAAATAACACACACACACACACACACACACGCGTGCTAGGTCTATTCAAGGCCAGCCAATTACTAGGTGCCTCAAAGTGGGCCCTGCTAGAATTGGAAGCAGAGGAGAAAAATGCAAATTAAGTGAGGATTTGAAATCAAACGTAGAGGATTGTTAGTGTGGAACATGCAGAGATGCATCGAACAGTCAGAGCAGCTTCTCTGGCTTTTTACCTGCTGTCAGTCAAGACATGACAGGTTTCATCTCCATGCAGCAAACAATCAACCTTGAATTAAGGGAAGGATTGATCAGGAATAAGAGATCATGATTGCTGCTTGTGACCAATCAGCAGCGAGTTGGTCTTCGGTTACCATGCAGAGACGGACTGGGACATGGGGTGGGTGATGGGCGGGTGCAGTGAGGGAGGAAGAGGATGGGGGTGTTCATGTTTTATCGTGGATAGAAGCTTTGCAGTGACAGACATCTTGTGGCAGCCGATCAGAGGAACAAACGTCTACGTTGGACACATTTCCCACATTCAGATAAGAACATCTTTGCACTAGGATCTTCTTAAGAACATTTTTTTGGCTTCCTCTAAAGAAAAACCTGTTTCCCATATTCCCAGAATATTTAGGGCTTGTCTTTGTTAAATAGAACGACCTAAAGAACGCCACTCACAGGGCACCTGGGAAACAGTCCTATATCAGCGACCCATCTTCGGTAAGATCTTCAGGGTTGTTCTTCAGTCTCAAGAGCGTTCTTAACTGGGAAACTATCTATCACGGGGAATTATTTCCTGTTCAGGGTTGCCACTCTTTTCTTAAAGTTATTTTCCAGGACATTTTCAGGATTCAAGCGGTGACGGGCGGTGACGAAGTGATTTTGAAGCTGCAACAAAGTAGATACAAAGAGGTGATGAAGCAGACACGAAGAGGCAACGAAGTAGACACAAAGAGGCGACGAAGTAGACACGAAGAGGCGATGAAGTAGACACGAAGAGGCGATGAAGAGGCTACAAAGTAGACACGAAGAGGCGACGAAGTAGACACGAAGAGGCGACAAAGTAGACATGGAGAGGTGACGAAGAGACGACAAAGACACAAAGAGGCGATGAAATAGACAAAGAGATGACGAAGAGGCGACGAAGTAGACACGAAGAGGCGACAAAGACACGAAGAGGTAATGAAGTAGACACGAAGAGACGAAGTAGACACGAAGAGACGAAGTAGACACGAAAAGGCGACAAAGTAGACGTGAAGAGACGATGAAGTAGACATGAAGAGACGAAGTAGACACGAAGAGACGAAGTAGACACGAAAAGGCGACAAAGTAGACATGAAGAGACGATGAAGTAGACATGAAGAGGTGACGAAGAGGCGACGAAGTAGACACGGAGAGGCGAAGACGAGGAAACAAAGTAGACACGAAGAGGCGATGAAGAGGTGATGAAGTAGAAATGAAGAGGCGACAAAGTAGACACATAGAGGCGACGGAGATGTGACGAAGTAGACACGAAAAGGTGACAAAGAAGTGATGAAGAGGTGAAGAAGAGGAGACCAAGTAGGATAGGAGACCAAGTCGACACGAAGAGGCGTCGAAGAGGTAACAAAAAAGAGGCGACAAAGTAGGAGAGGAGACCAAGTCGACACGAAGAGGTGTTTTAAATCCAACTGCGGCCTTTATCAATCAATATGTGTTTCAAAGCATATTTGGTTAGATGTGTGTATCCTTTTGCTGAGACCTTTGGGCTGAGATCACTACACGAGAATTCACAAAATATCGTGGGATTATGGAAAAATGATGAAATCCTGCAAGATTTTGTAAGTAAAATAGATCGATACTGTGTTTTTAAATCTCGATTTTATATTGGCATATGAAAATATCAAGATATTTCAGTGTATCGATATTTTTTCCCACCCCTATTTTTCAAAGCCTCAGAAATGGATAACAAAACTGGTATTTATAATGACTGCTTTTTTTTCAGCTTTAATATCGGTGTCAATATCGGTTATCGGCTGCATGAGTTTTAAAATATTGGCATATCGGATATCGGCCAAAATTCCAATATCGTGCATCCATAATTTGATCTATTTACTTTGCTCTAACTTTCTGATGATTTTTAATGTCACACCAGACAAATACCTATAATTTATGAGAAAAAAAACCACTGAAATTAATAAAAACTAAAGTGTTATAACCTTGTTCTGGCGTCAGACTTTTCTCCTGGAGTAAATGTGTCTACAAATATATGTAATCGATTAGCTCAAAAGCTGTTTTTTCTTATTTTCCTCTGACCTGGCAACCAAAAGACTGTCAATGGAAGCTGGAGACATGCCTCAGGAGCGAACCTGACGGTGTATCTGCAGATAAGTGCCACTTACCTTCCACATGTTACCAGACAAGACCGGGAGGGAAGAAAAAACAAAAACACATGCTGAACACACTGCATTGATATGGATGCAACAAAAGTAAAGTCCTTCTGTCTCTTGCACTCAATAACATGAGACAACGTGTGAATAGTTTGCCCTTTAGAGGGACCTGTAGATGAGCCGTTATTGATCTGTGTGGCCATCCAGGCTCTGCTGATAGCATGTGAACAGGGAAGACAGACGGGGCTCAGTGGGCTCTAAAGCCCAAAACACTCGACCGACATTCGATTCTTTGAAAAGTCAGAGGTGAAGAAAAAGAAGAAAAACCTTCCACTGGTGTTCAGACACAGTAAAAGGGGACGTGAGCTTGACGAGGACGGCTCGGTCTTACCTGAGAAGTTGCGGGTGGCGAGCATTGTGGTGAGGATAGCTCCCTACGGAGAGGAGAGAGCAGCTGCCGTGTTTACTGTGCTGCAGGTTAATCATTACCTCTGCTGCCTGCATTAAACCGCCTCCTTACCTTGAGTTTCCTCCTGGCATTAAACTTCTTGAGGCACTCCACCGTCTCCTGTCTGTGCATCATGGAGGCCACGGTGGAGCGTTGCTGCGAACACGAAGACGGCGGTAAGTCAGGAGGCGTTTACAGAAGAAGAAACTCATTCAAAGTGGTTTCCTGGGACACGTACGCAGATCCAGGGGTGTTTGAGCGCGTCGGTGGCGGTCACTCTTTTGGCTGGGTTGATGGTCAGCATCTTGTTGATCAGGTCTTTGGCCTCTGGGGTCACCGTGTCCCACTCTGGAGACGGGAACTGTCGGAGGAGTAAAATCATAAGTCCCAGTTAATCCCAGTTCAGCGTTCCCTCTGAGCCCAGTCAAAGATCTGGACAGAACTGAGACCTCGTCCCCTCCAGCTCGCCTGTCTCCTGCAGTCTGAGCAACCGTTAAAAAGAAACGTTGCTCCTAGAGATGTCCGATATTATTCTAAAACAAAAGTTCTTTGAGATGTTTGATATCATTGGTTGATATCGGCATTAAAATCTGATATCGGAAAATGTCTATTGGTTTTTACTTTTTTAACGACGCAACAAGAACTCGTGGCCACGCATCGCAAGCAGTGAAAGAAAATATCTATACACTGAAATATCACTATTTTGTGTTGCAATATCATGTCGATATCAATATTTTACTAACTGTTTTCCAGCAAAGACCGTGTGCAGACGCAACAGCTGGCTGTGTTAGCGCATCCTTCACCGTTTCTGTCCTTTTCTTGGTTCTCTGCTTATTGTTTCATTTCTTAACCTCCTCTTTCCTCCTGTCAGGCACAGATATATTTATGTAAAATGCAGTTATAAACAAGCATTTAATTAAATAAAATGAAAGAATTCAGAATATCATAAGGAGCCTTATATTTATAAACCTATATATACAGTAAATATATATTTTTTGTTGGTATTAGGTCCATCAAAAGAATAGTCACATTACTTTTACTAGCCCTCTAGAACATATTTAGGGAGGGTCTCAGCAGGAATATAATTATATACAGTGTCCTCAAAATTCTTCATTCCCTCCAATTAACCCTCTAGGCGCCAAAGTCGCAATATTGCGACAGGCGACATTACTGAATAAAACAGCTCATATCTTTAATTCTATGGCCTTCTTCTGTTACTGCTTGGTCCTAGTACATGACCACCACATACTGCTTTATTCCTGACGTCATTTTTGAGTGTTTTTCTATGAAAAAAATCTGAGCGCGGGAGAGAGAGAGACAGAAAAGGCTGAAGCAGCAGCGTGCTGGAAAGAATGAGAGACAGATCGCGACTTTTGGAATAAAAACCTAGATGCCCAGAGGCCTTTACAGTGAGGACAATGTGCTGCACTGATCTTTGCTGATCAGGATTAGGACACGATCAGCTGATGATGATGGCTCGTCAGGGACAGCTCGCGCTGCACAAACTGTCACAAACCAGACTGATGACGGTGAGTTTTCTCCACCGCTGTGATGAAGAAAGACAGAGGGGACGTGTGGGCAGAAGACGGGATAATCAGAATAGGGGAGTAAATGATGATGGCTGGGAATATCTGAGAGGTGAAGTGATCCATAAATGGATCAAAAACTCTGATGAGCCTGTGGGACATCGCAGAGACGAGGATCTCACAGATGCTCGTGCACGTGATTTACTGTCTCTGTTTTCGGATGAAAGGATTTTGGCTAATTTGCACACCTGGTTTTGGCAAAGTGATGACAAGGAACAGACGTGAGATGAGATTTTCCTATAAAAAATATAATCATAGAGCATAAAAGAACAAGCATAAAAAAAATATAAATTTACCCGTTGATGTACAAACTGGAGTAGTTAACATACTCCTATTAGATTTCTGTTCATTTATTCTGAGGATGAGACGATGGAAAAAAATCAGTGAAAAAAATGAAATGAAATGAAAAAGAACTACTGTGTAAATTTGTTCCAAATACTGTTTTACTGGATTTTGCCTGATGATATACAAATTAGATTAGCTAATTTACTCCAAACAAACTCCTGTTTGTTTATTTTGAGCATGAGATGACAGTGTGATTTTTTTCATGTGTATAAATATGTTCAAAAATACCTGAATAACATCCAATATGGCCTACCTGATGCAAATTACATGAGTAAATTTACTTCCATCACAAACTTTGGGTCATTATGAATATTTCTCTCATTTACTTCATTAATTTATCTCTCACCACCTCCAAGCTACAACCTTTTTAAATCTTAAAGTCCAAATTGAAAATTTTCCTAGATAAACTCTGGCACCTAGAGGGTTAAAGAAAAAAAAAAAACAGCTGTAAGTGAAATAAGTTGAAATTGACAAAAGTAATAATATAGAAATCATATTATATTGATTTTAATATAATCAATATATTACAAAATTATGATTGAAATACAATATATAATATAGAACATAGTATAATGTACTACATTGGGGCAGCATTGTGCACACCAGCGTATAGCCTGATGGAAAGTACAAGAAGAATATCATACTATATTATACAATAGTATAAAAAAACTACACTATATTATAGTATAATATAGTATATAGAAACACGGCTTCAAAGGTAAGACGAAGTAGCGTTGAAACAGCGATGAAGCAGCGATGAAACTGCGACGCAGTGGCAACGAAGGAAAGAAAGCGGCGTTGAAGCAGAGACGAAGCAGCAACAAAGCGGTGACAAGAAAGAGGAAAAATCATTTTCCAAGACAGCTTAAGCTTTTCCAGGACATATTACTCTTTTTCTCATTTTTCACGTGTTTTCCATGACTGGAAAAATGTTCAATTATTTCCCAGGACACGTGGGAACCCTGCTATATTTCTTCATAGCAGGTTTTAAACCTGTGATCCTATCAGCTGTTGGAAGGGCCGATCAGGCTTTCAGGAAAACGGCTGCAGATTCATATCTTACTGTGACAAAAACAACAGCACATTTGGCATGTTACTGTAATTCATGAATCAATTCCAGCTCTAGAAGCAATGAACTGGAACATGAAGCTTTATGCGATATATTTACAATTGTCTCTGTTTTCATTCCTTTCCCTCCACCCTTCAAGCGGCTGTTTACTGACCTAGAGCTCTTCCCTGTGCAGTTTTACAGAAATATTGAGGAAAAGAAAATGGACTAGACAAGTCTGCTTCATGAACAGACGTTGCTTTAACAACAACAGCAGCTGGCCTTGAAATGCAGCTTTACAAAAACAACCCACGCTGACAAAAAGCAAAGAAACAGCTGGATGCAGTTCAGGGTGAGTGATCCTGGTTCAGCCATCTACGCAGAGAATTTTAGTGTGAAACTCACATCATAGGCTCCAGCTTTAATCTGCTGGTAGAGTCGATGCTGGTCCTCGTCCCAGAACGGAGGGTATCCCACCAGCAGGATGTAGAGGATCACTCCTACACACACATAAAAGATCTGGTTAGTTAAAGTTGGTCATGGTCAAAGTTTGTGGTAAAAACTACAAATGAACACCTGATGAGAGAGAGAAAGAAAAAAGGAAAGAAAAAAAAAAAAAATGGTTCCGAGTCAAATGTGGAGAAATGAAGTGAAAGCTTGAATTGATATGTGGTCAGAAGAAAAAAAACTATGTCAACGTCACATGAAAATATGCTTCTAAAGAAGTGGAAGCTCAGGCAATGAAACTGGCTTGTTTGGCTAAAATGCAGCACGAAAGTGATCTCTGTCTGGGAGATAACCCCCACCATACCAACAGGACCGAGTCTAGCAGTCTATGCACCCTATGTATCCCGAATCTTACACCCTCGATTTTAAATCGATTTGAATCTGAGCCTATGAACTTCTGCACACAGACTCAATTATTTGAATCAGGTGTGTTAAAGCAGTAACACATGGAAAACCTGCAGGATGAGGGCCAAGGTTCCTGACTACATGGAAAACCTGCAGGACGTGGGCCAAGGTTCCTCACTACATGGAAAACTGCTGGGGCAAGGTTCCTGACTAGATGGAAAAAATGCAATGTTCCACACTTTATGGAAAACCTGCAGGACGAGGGCCAAGGTTCCACTCTACATCAAACTTTAATATACCTCCCACGTCCTGCATGGAAAACCTGCAGGACGTGGGCCAAGGTTCCTGACTACATGGAAAACCTGCAGGACGTGGGCCAAGGTTCCTGACTACATGGAAAACCTGCAGGATGGCGGCCAAGGTTCCTGACTACATGGAAAACCTGCAGGACGTGGGCCAAGGTTCCTGACTACATGGAAAACCTGCAGGACATGGGCCAAGGTTCCTCACTACATTGAAAACCTGCAGGATGAGGGCCAAGGTTCCTGACTACATGGAAAACCTGCAAGATGAGGGCCAAGGTTCCTCACTACATGGAAAACCTGCAGGACGTGGGCCAAGGTTCCTGACTACATGGAAAACCTGCAGGACGTGGGCCAAGGTTCCTGACTACATGGAAAACCTGCAGGACGTGGGCCAAGGTTCCTGACTACATGGAAAACCTGCAGGACGTGGGCCAAGGTTCCTGACTACATGGAAAACCTGCAGGACGTGGGCCAAGGTTCCTGACTACATGGAAAACATGCAGGACGTGGGCCAAGGTTCCTGACTACATGGAAAGCCTGCAGGACATGGGCCAAGGTTCCTCACTACATTGAAAACCTGCAGGATGAGGGCCAAGGTTCCTGACTACATGGAAAACCTGCAAGATGAGGGCCAAGGTTCCTCACTACATGGAAAACCTGCAGGACGTGGGCCAAGGTTCCTGACTACATGGAAAACCTGCAGGACGTGGGCCAAGGTTCCTGACTACATGGAAAACCTGCAGGATGTGGGCCAAGGTTCCTGACTACATGGAAAACCTGCAGGACGTGGGCCAAGGTTCCTGACTACATGGAAAACCTGCAGGACGTGGGCCAAGGTTCCTGACTACATGGAAAACCTGCAGGACGTGGGCCAAGGTTCCTGACTACATGGAAAACCTGCAGGATGAGGGCCAAGGTTCCTGACTACATGGAAAACCTGCAGGATGTGGGCCAAGGTTCCTGACTACATGGAAAACCTGCAGGATGAGGGCCAAGGTTCCTGACTACATGGAAAACCTGCAGGACGTGGGCCAAGGTTCCTGACTACATGGAAAACCTGCAGGATGAGGGTCAATGTTCCTGACTACATGGAAAACCTGCAGGAGGTGGGCCAAGGTTCCTGACTACATGGAAAACCTGCAGGACGTGGGCCAAGGTTCCTGACTACATGGAAAACCTGCAGGATGAGGGCCAAGGTTCCTGACTACATGGAAAACCTGCAGGATGGGGGTCAATGTTCCTCACTACATTGAAAACCTGCAGGAGGAGGGTCAAGGTTCCTGACTACATGGAAAACCTGCAGGATGAGGGCCAAGGTTCCTGACTACATGGAAAACATGCAGGATGAGGGCCAAGGTTCCTGACTACATGGAAAACCTGCAGGACGTGGGCCAAGGTTCCTCACTACATTGAAAACCTGCAGGAGGAGGGTCAAGGTTCCTGACTACATGGAAAACCTGCAGGATGAGGGTCAATGTTACACACTTTATGGAAAACTTGCAGGACGAGGGCCAAGGTTCCACTCTACATCCAACTTTAATATACCTCCTGTCAAAAATGGGACAACAATGACTGAGAGCAGAAGATGTGAAAATGCCTCAATGGAACCACACAGTTTCCAACATGCAGACAAAATGCTGGGCTTTCTCGGCTGCAGTGATGAAATATCCAAACAAGGCTTTTCTAGCAAAACTGTCCAGGTTGCTGGACTATCTGTTCCATCTTACAGGTGTTCCCAAACTTCTTCAGTTGGTATTTGTTTTCTTATTTATAACGTGAAAACTGAAGATATAAAACATCCTGCTGATGACTGCTAAATCTGCGGCAGCCTTAAAAAAGCTCACATGGAGAGAAGAACAGATGATAAACACAGACCAGGCTACACCAAGAGTGTGTGTGTGTTACCAGGAGAAGAGCTCTGATTGGCTGGCCGGATGCCACAAAAGATGAAAGGCTTTAATGTGAGGCTGACACGATCTAATCACAAACACCGACTATTGTTGTGGGTTCGGTTAGTTGGTGCAGGTGTGTTGAGATGAGCATCAAGTGTGTGTGTGACATCCCAGGCCCAGGTGGCCTGACCCGTCAGAAGGTGTCAGCAATGATTAATTCAGGAGGTCGGAATTGTTCACACACATTACTGTACGCACTGAATACACACACACTGAGAACACACACACGGAGCAGTAACACGTAACCCAAACATTAGCTTCTAATGACTTAGTTTGCATGTTAACTTTGTCAATATGATTAAAACGGTTAAAATGCTACTGGTTCTACCCTCACTTTGTGGCGTGTGGCTGCTGGTTCTACTCTCATTGGAGGTGTGTGTTTGTCTACTGGTTCTATCTTCTTTTGGAGGTGTGTGGCTACTGGTTCTACTCTCATTGGAGGTGTGTGGCTACTGGTTCTACTTTCATTTGGAGGTGTGTGGCTACTGGTTCTACTCTCATTTGGAGGTGTGTGGCTACTGGTTCTACTCTCATTTGGAGGTGTATAGCTACTGGTTCTACTCTCAGTAAAGGTGTGTGGCTACTGGTTCTACCTTCATTTGGAGGCATGTGGCTACTGGTTTTACTCTTATTTGGAGGTGTGTGGCTATTAGTTCTACTCATTGGAAAGACGTGGCTACTGGTTCTACCTTCATTTGGAGGCATATGTTCTGTGGAAGCATGTGGCTAGTGGTTCTACTCTCGGTGGAGGCATGTGGCTACTGGTTGTACTGTCATTGGAAGCGTGTGGCTACTGGTTCTACATTCATTTGGAGGCGTGTGGCTTCTGGTTCTGCTCTCATTTTGAGTTGTGTGGCTACTGGCTCTACTCTCATTTGGAGGTGTGTGGCTATTGGTTCTACTCTCAGGAGAGGTGTGTGGCTATTGGTTCTACTCTCAGGGGAGGTGTGTGGCTATTGGTTCTACTCTCAGGGGAGGCGTGTGGCTATTGGTTCTACTCTCATTGGAAACAAGTGGCTACTGGTTCTACCTTCATTTGGAGGTATGTGGCTACTGGTTCTACTCTGTAGAAGAGTGTGGCTACTGGTATTACCTTCATTTGGAGGCATGTGGCTACTGGTTCTACTCTGTTAAAGAGTGTGGCTACTGGTATTACCTTCATTTGGAGGCATGTGGCTACTGGTTGTACTGTCATTGGAAGCGTGTGGCTACTGGTATTACCTTCATTTGGAGGTATGTGGCTACTGGTTCTACTCTGTAGAAGAGTGTGGCTACTGGTATTACCTTCATTTGGAGGCATGTGGCTACAGGTTCTTCTCTCAGTGAGAGCAGGTGGCTACTGGTTCTATTCTCACTGGGAGTGTGTGGCTACTGGTTCTACTCATTGGAGGTGTGTGTGTCTACTTGTTCTACCTTCATTTGGAGGTGTGTGGCTACTAGTTCTACCTTCATTTGCAGGGATGTGCCTACTGGGTCTTCTCTCAGTGGAGGCATGTGGCTACTGGTTCTACTCTCAATGGGAATGTAAGGCTAATGGTTCTACTCTTAGTGGGAGCGTGTGGCTAGTGGTTCTACTCTCAGTGGGAGCGTGTGTGGAATTTGATTTCTACTCTTGGAGGCAGCATGTGGCTTACTGGTTCGACTCTCATTTCAACTCTCCTGGTCTTTAGGGACAACATATCTGCATCTGCATATTTCAGATGTTTCCACACTTTAACACGCCTGACAGAGATGAATGGCTCATTAGCAGGCTTGCAGAGAGCTTGTCCTGCAGGTCAGTTTACCTGACTCAAGTGTGATGGAGTTGGAAACCTCTAAAACATGCAGGCCAGGGGTCCCTGAGGACCAGGACTGAGGAAAATTGATTTACAGGACAGCAGTGTTGGTGACAGAACATGGGCCGATCTGAACATGGTTATCTGAGGACAGCAAAATGCAGAAAAAGAAGATATCCCAGATGTGTCATCCCAGAGACTGTCCAGTAGAGAGCGCTCTAGCTGCACTGATGGCTGTCAGTCAGCCCTGTACGGATGGTTCAGGACAGGAGAGACTCTCAGGGTTCATTCACACCAGCCTGTTTGACTGGAATCCTGCTCTGTTTGCTGGGAAAGTCGCTTCATTTGGGGAATTATTAATGCGCAAACGGACTCTGGATCGTCCACCTCAAATTCGGGTCCTGCTGACCAAATACAGGAAGCTGACCACAAGACAAACGACTGCTTGCAGCATTGTGGGTGAACGTCAACAAAAACACACGCACACGTGGAGCAACAGGCGACTCTGGACGGGAGAAATGTCTTGCAGTCAGACGTGGAAGAATTGGTAAAAGTTCTAATTGAAATGTGATCAAATCAGACTGCAAGGATCTGATCAGTCCCACCAGGAGGTTGCAATGTTGCAACTGCAAATATTAACACAAATTCAACTAAAGACAAGTTAAAGCAGCAACCATGTTTTCCTGGTAATATGAGAAATCTGGGAAAGCGCATTTGTTGTTGTATATCCTTCCCCTTTGTATTTATTTTGATAGTTAGCAACATTGCCACATTTCCATGGAGACCATTTCTGATGAGGCTTCTGCCAAGTAGATGGATCAGCCAAAGGTCCAGAGGCATCTCTCAGGTCCTGGTTCAGGTCTTTGCTGGATTTACTCTTTGAGAATCCCCTTGTTGCCGTAGGAATCCCGTTTCCTGTCAGACTGTCTGATTTTTGCTGCTTTTCACAGATGAAACTAAAGAAATGGGAACAAAGAGCCTAAAGATCCAGTTTAATCTGGTTCTTTGCTCAGTAGTCTGCCATGTGTCGACACAGCTTTGGTTCTGGTTGATTTATTTTCGTTCTATTTAGTTTGTTTTTACATAGTAACGTTTATCTCCTGAACGTATTGAGCTGCAGGCTTTGACCAGCAAATAAGAAGTTTGGCCATTTTTATATCAGAAAGTGTGATTTTGTTCTGAAAACATTTTTGTTGGAATGCTAGTACTCACTTCGAAAGATCAGTCAGATTTTTATTTTCATACAGTTTTTAAATAAAAAGTGAAATCATTTATTAAGCTCTTAGATTTTTTCCAGTGTACAGATGTTCCAATTAGGGGCATTGTTCAACCAAAACAAGATGTTTTTATGTACTCAGATTCTTAAAAAACATCAGGGTTCCCACTCTTGTCTAGATGATGTTTTCCAGGACTTTACCAGGACATTTTCAGGACTTTTCCAGCCGCTACAAGTTAACTTACACTGATAACTTCCACCACAAGCTTTTGGAGAAATGTGCTACAAATGTAGCTTATAATTTTTTACAGTGATGACGTAAAGATGAAACAGCGAAAAAACAGGGGCGAAGCAGAGATGAAGCTGTGGCAAAGCAGCGACGAAATGGCGACATAGCAGCGACAAAGCTGCAACGAAGCTGTGACAAAGCTGCAATGAAACGGCGACAAAGCGATGACAGAACACCAATGAAGCTGCGATGAAATGGCAACGAAACTGCGTTGTAGCGGCGACAAAACTGCGACATAGCAGTGATGAAGCAAATACAAAGTTCAAAGTAGCGGCGAAGTGGCAACATAGCGGCGACAAAGCTGCAATGAAACGGCAACGAAATGGCGACATAGCGGTGATGAGACAGCTAAGAAGGGGCCATGAAACACCGGGGAAGCTGCGATGAATCTGCAACGAAGCAGCAACAAAGCGACGACGAAGCATCGACGAAGCAGCGATGAAACAGCTACGAAGCGAATATGAAGCAGTGATGAAACGTGAAGACGCTGCAACAAATTTGTGACAAAACTGTGACGCAACGGTGAAGAAACTGCGATGTATCAGTGACGAAGCAAAGACAAAGGGGTGTTGAAGCAGTGACGAAGCAGTGACAAAAAAAGAAGCGACGCTGAAGTAGCGACGAAGCAGCAACGTTGAAGCAGCAACAAAGATACGATTAAAACAGCGACGAAACCGCAATGAAACAGTGACGTAGTGGCGGTGTAGTGGCGATGAAACTGCATCATAGTGGCGATTGTAGATGTGATGGAACTGCGACATAGTGGCGATGTAGCGGGAGTGTAGCGGTAACAAAACTGCGACGAAGCAGGGACGAGGTGGTGACTAAGCGGTGACGTATTGTCAACAAAGGAAAGATGAAGCGACGAAGCAGTGAAGAAGCTACAACGAAACAGTGATGAAACGGCGACGTAGTTGCAACAGAGCGGAGATGAAACTGCAACGTGGCGGTGACGAAGTGGCGATGAGAGGGAGGAAAAATCATTTTCCAGGACAACTCAAGCTTTTCCAGGACATTTTACACTTTTTTGTTATTTTCCATGTGTTTTCCATGACTGGAAAAATGTTCAATCACTTTCCAGGTTTTCCAGGATGCGTGGGAACCCTTAAAAATATTTAAGAGCATTGTCAGGATATCATGGTATACCATGAAATCGTGATATTTTAGCTCAAAATGATCATACAGTCAATTTCATACCGGCACATGCCTAGTTAGGAGCCTTTTTAGCCCTGGTGGCATAAATACCTCCTGCTGAATGAGATCAGGTTTATGGACTTAAAATGAGGGAAAGAGCAAAAAATGCCCCCCCCCAGACCTTTACAGGGTTACATCAAAGACGCTTAAGAGTTATTTAGGAGTCATTTTTGCTGGTCTTGTTCTGCTTACTAAAATAAACTCATCACTGAAGCTGCTGTTGAGGGTTTACAGATATGAGAGTTTAAACTGGTTGAAAAATATGTGCAGATAAAGTGAAACAGTAAAGACTGCTGGATTCATGAGACACGGTTCAGTGGAGAGTCTTACCACAGGCCCACATATCCACGGGCTTGCCGTAAGGATCTTTCCTCAGCACCTCTGGGGACAAGTACCCTGGCGTACCAGCAAAACCTGAAACAGCACAAACATCACACTGCTGTCGGAGGGAGTCCGTTAAAAGCATTTCACAGTAGCTGGAGATCTGCGGTCCCGTAAAGTTGGGTTTATGAGCCGAGGTTAACAAGCTCCTCAGCTGGTATGCAGCCCACTTTATAACAACCTGAATCTGCCCGCAGACCCTGCAGGCAATCAGTAGAGTCAGAGCGCCGATTGCAGATAGAGGCTGATGCTCGGGGAATACACTAATTATTCCTCTGTCCTACGGGGAATAGTGAGAGAACACTTCTGATATTGAGCCAAATCAAACCTGATACGAGCCAATGGTTTACCACGTCCCTTCACATGAGCGCTCCGATGACGGCATAGCTGCAGTTTCTCAGTGGAAGTAGACCTAAAAACAAACTCAAAACCCGGGGCAAAAACGCAGTTGGGCTCATTAGCGTTTCTCTGATTAGTCCGTGAAGACTTTCACTGGAAGGACGCGGTGATAAAAACACAGGAAAGTTAAATTCACGAAGTGGAGATGACCGGAGAGCAAACTACAAAAACAGATGTCTGCGTTTTCACCATCACCTCTACCACCTGTCGCCCACATACCTGCAGCCTCAGCAGCACAAATAACTAGTAGGGCTTCGACCATACAGTATGCCTTCCTCCAGATTGGAATCTTAACAATTTTGGGGTGTCGATTCGATTTAACACCAGCACTCCTCTATGTACATACATATATATACATATATATATATAGGTAAACATACACACATTTAAAGACGCGGTGTTGATCTATTTTACTAATGAAATTGTGATATTTCATCGTTCTGTTACAAAATCTCGCGAGAATTTACAAAAACTTTTGCAAAATTTTTCCTTTGCTCATATATTGACATTTAAAAACGCGGTATTGATCTATTTTACCAAAGAAATCTTGTGATATTTCATAGCTTTGTTACAAAATCTTGCAAGAATTCCAACAATTTTGCAATATTTTCATATGCTGAGATACTGATATTTAAAAACATGGTATTGATCTATTTTACTAACAAAATCTTGTGAGATTTCAGCATTCTGTTACAAAATCTTGCAAGAATTTGTGAAATATCGTGAGACTTTGTAAAAGAATTATGAAATCTCGTGAGATTTTGTAAGTAAAATAGATCAATACCACGTTTTTGAACATCGATTTGATATTGGCATATGAAAATATCACAATATTTCAGTGTATCAATATTTTTCCCACCCCTATTTGTCAGTATCTGAAACAGATAACAAAACTGCTATTTGCAATGACTGCTTATTTTTTTCAGCTTTGATATCAGCCACAAGTTTTAAAATATTGGCATGTTGGATATCGACCAAAATTCCAAAATTGTGCATCCCTATAAATTGTGACCGCTCTGACCAAACAAAACGATACTGTTTAATCAGCTGTTTGTTGGAGGTCTATGAGATATCTGCAGGAGCAGGGTGGATTCTTAGACTTGAGAAAGTTGATGAATAGCTTTTATTCTTAAATTTGAGAGTAGGAGTAAATCCACAATTTCTCAGCACTTAAGACTGAAATGTCTCTAAGACGCTTGATGAATACAGCCCCAGATCTACAGCTGAATGTGTCACTTCACACCACGACAACACCAACCTGGTTCAGATCTAAAAGTCAGAACAAAGTAATTCACAGCAACATCAGATTTTACTCATTAAAGTGGAAGTAAAAAGCTGCGTACTCACCGAACCATGCCTGCTGGTCTCCCTGCACCTCTATAGCCAGGCCGAAATCCGCCAGCTTCACCGCTGCTCCCTTCAGCTTGCTGGCGAGGAGCAAATTCTCCGGCTTGGATTGGAGAAACAGACAGCGGCCGTCAGTGACTCGCAGCAGACACAGTGAAGACAAACATGATGGAGTAAAGACTGGATGGAGGTCAGGTTGTTCTGGTTGGACAAACATGAGGGACTGATGTCAGGGAGGGAGCGCTGGTGTCGAGCCGTGGAGCCCGATTCCACTCTGGTTCAGTAACGGGGCCAAAGCGGACCTCCAGGTGGGCCGTGACTTACTCCACAGCCGGGATGCAGGCTGCAGGGAAAGCCTCCCAGGGGGTTAACAACGCACTGGTCGACGCCCAAAAGCAGATTCAACATGGTCAAGTAGGGGTGCACCATGTAATCGGCCCCCTATCGGTATCAGCCTATATCCGCCTTAAAACTGAGTATCGGACATCGGCCACCCTATCGATAATTAACTGATCAGCCCGCTGTTTCTAAAGTCTAAAAAAAAAAAAAGCCCCCCAATGTGCCGACACCGACTGGGAGCCGATTATATCGTGCATCCCTATTTACATTCATACAAATGGGCTTCAGTGTACGTTTTGAGTACTTAAAGAGAAAGTGAGGACTATTTACAATTGTTCATGAAATCAATTGTTTGGATGAGGGACAAATACAGACCTGAGGGACTTTGAGGAAATCCTCATTTTGGACTAATGGCTGGGTCGAAGCATCTAATTATACAGAATAATTGCAGTAGTGGTTGATTAAAGAGCCAAAAGCATCAACCCAAATGAAAAAATATCAATGTACCATTAATGGAGCAATCAAGTGTAAGACTTTCTTAAGAAAGAACACCTGGGGTTCTTTCTATTTGCTTTATTCAAACACTGATTGCTTGCTTCTGAAGCGACTTGGATGGAAACCATATTGTTCTCTAGATAAATACCACCAAATTTATAACAGGTAGGATGGGGTGAAAAATGTAAATACTTTACTCACAATAAAACATAAACAACATGATGGAAAATCTTCTCTGATTATAAATCTGATGCAGCTACATGTCTGTAAAAAGTCAGAACAGGAGCAAGAAAAGGTGGAAAATAATAATAGGAGGAGACTTTAATATTCAATCAGGTTAACTGGGAACACGTCAGTAACATGACTGGGTATAAAAGGAGCATTTCAGAGAGGCAGAGTCTATCAGATGGAAGGATGGACAGAGGTTCACCATTGAGGAGATTAATGCCTCACTTTCCTTAGCAGGACAAAAACTGAGGTGATTGTTTTTGGGGTCAAAGTGAAATGACTTTGAAATCTGGCCACAGAGACGGACTCAGACCTGAACACCACCAACTGGGCCAGAAATCTGGATCCAGCGATGGACTCAGACCTGAACACCACCAACCGGGCCAGAAATCTGGATCCAGCGATGGACTCAGACCTGAACACCACCAACCGGGCCAGAAATCTGGATCCAGCGATGGACTCAGACATTAAAAAAACCACCAACCGGGACAGAAATCTAGATCCAGCGATGGACTCGGACCTGAACACCAACAACCAGGCCAGAAATCAGACTGTAGCGATGGACTCAGACTTAAAAACCACCAACCAGGACAGAAATCTGGATCTAGCGATGGACTCAGACTTAAAAACCACCAACCAGGCCAGAAATCAGACTGTAGCGATGGACTCAGACTTAAAAACCACCAACCAGGACAGAAATCTGGATCCAGCGATGGACTCAGACCTGAACACCAACAACCGGGCCAGAAATCTGGATCTAGCGATGGACTCAGACTTAAAAACCACCAACCAGGCCAGAAATCAGACTGTAGCGATGGACTCAGACATAAAAAAAACACCAACCGGGCCAGAAATCTGGATCTAGCGATGGACTCAGACCTAAAAACCACCAACCGGGCCAGAAATCTGGATCTAGCGATGGACTTGGATGTAAAAACCACCAACCAGGCCAGAAATCTGGATCCAGCGATGGACTCGGACATAAAAAAAACCACCAACCAGGCCAGAAATCTGGATCTAGCGATGGACTCGGACCTAAAAACCACCAACCGGGCCAGAAATCTGGATCCAGCGATGGACTCGGACCTAAAAACCACCAACCGGGCCAGAAATCTGGATCTAGCGATGGACTCGGACCTAAAAACCACCAACCGGGCCAGAAATCTGGATCCAGCGATGGACTCGGACCTAAAAACCACCAATCGGGCCAGAAATCTGGATCTAGCGATGGACTTGGATGTAAAAACCACCAACCGGGCCAGAAATCTGGATCTAGCGATGGACTTGGATGTAAAAACCACCAACCAGGCCAGTAATCTGGATCTAGCGATGGACTCGGACCTAAAAACCACCAACCGGGCCAGAAATCTGGATCTAGCGATGGACTCGGACCTAAAAAACCACCAACCAGGCCAGAAATCTGGATCTAGCGATGGACTCGGACCTAAAAACAACAAACGGGCAGAAATCTGGATCAGGCGATGGACTCGGACCTAAAAACCACCAACCGGGCCAGAAATCTGGATCTAGCGATGGACTCGGACCTAAAAAACTACCAACCAGGCCAGAAATCTGGATCTAGCGATGGACTCATCATCTGGTATGTTGTTTTAGCTCTACTGGGAGTTAAATGAGTGAACTGGAACTGTATATAACTGCATTCTTTTAACATTTTACACAGTGACAAAACTTTCGGGGGGAAACGGGTCAATAATATCATACAGTGGTTCAACTTTGGACTTGTATCCCTCCACTCGGCTGGAGTTAGAGGTCGTAGAGAGATCATTAGTTTCTGTTCAACATTTAGTAAAGACCCAAACGAGAAGGGAAGCTGTTACCACACCAGCTGAGTGAGTGTAGCAGCAGACCCGAGCCATGGACCCGAGCCATGGACCTGCAGTTACACAACGTACTGTCATTACTGGACATGAAGCACAACCACAACACCCTTGTAAAGCCACAGCCACTTCCTGTTTCAAGTAGGTCTGGATTTTCCCCCACAAGGCCTCGGTGAGGATGAGAAACTTCACCAGCTCTCATGAAAAATTAAAAAATGATTTCCCCTCTTCTAAATATCCCCTTTCCCTTCACACATACTGCACCAGAACTTCTCACTGATGGAAAGCAGTAGACTGGACCTCATATTTACATAGCAAGTCAAATCTTCTTCATTATTACTACAAATGCACAATACTAGAGTTTTGGCCGATATCCGATATGCAGATATTTCAAAACTAATGTGGCTGATAATCGATAGCGATGCCGATATCAAAACTAAAAAAAAAAAGAAAAAGAAGCCATTGCAAATAGCAGTTTTGTTATCCGTTTCCAACACTGAAAAACAGGACTGGAAAAAACTATCGATACACTGAAATATCGTAATATTTTCATATGCCAGTATCAAATTGATATTTAAAAATGCGGTATTGATCTATTTTACTTACAAATTTCACAATATTTCATGAATTCTCGCAACATTTTATAACAGAACAATGAAATATTGCATGATTTTGTTAGTAGAATAGAACGATACTGTGTTTTTAAATGTCAATATTGGAGATAGATCATAATATTGGAATTTTGGCCAATATCCGAATATGCCGATACTTTAAAGCCCATGTGGCAGATAACCGATATTGATACTGATATCAAAGCTGAAAAAATAAGCAGTCATTGCAAGTTTTGTTTTCCGTTTCCGACACTTTGAACAATAGGGGTGGAACAAAATATGGATACATTGAAATGTCGCAATATCTTTATATGCCAGTATCAAATTGATATTTAAAAATGCAGTATCGATCTATTTTACTTACAAAATCTCACAAGATTTAATCATTCTGTTCCAAAATCGAACGATATTTTGTGAATTCTCGCAAGATTTTGTAACAGAGTGTTGAAATATCGCGAGATTTCATCAGTAAAATAGATCAATACCGCGTTTTTTAAATGTCAGTGATACCAGCACATGAAAATATTGCAATATTTCAGTGCATCAATATTCCCACCCCTAGTCATGAGAGGTTTTAAAGTCTGTAAAGAAAAATTTTTTTGAATCTTTTTTGACTTTAGAAACAGCGAGCTGATCAGTTAAATATCGGTGAAATATCGGTGGGGTGGCCGATGTCCGATACTCAGTTTTAAGGCCGATATAGGCTGATTATATGGTGCATCCCTAATTGTTACTATGTGGAGGTTTCCTGGAGCGGTTGGTGTGTGATTTCTGATGCATGCAGATCTGGAGGGCATGCAGCGGGAGAGGGGGGGGACGGGGTTGGGGGGAGGGGTGGGGGGAGCAGGGAATGATGGAATCTTTGGCATCATGCAGTCATTGCAAACATAGTCTGGGAAAATGGAAACACCCCAATTCCAGGCTGGAAAAACAACCACGTGACCCGGTAGGGAGGCAGACGGAAACTCTGAGTTTAAGTAATCACAGCCCCCCCCCCCCCCCCCCGCCCGAGCTTCACGCTTCAGTTTCAGCCTTCATGTCTGACAGGTATGATGTCAGCACCACACCATGAGACTGTCCAAACAACGACATGTAAGTAGGGCGAGCCAGTGAAATGTCATCTCCTGATCGTCTGCTGCTGCATCTGCAGTGCTGCTTTTGGCTGCATGCGACTCCCATCCTCTGAATGATGCTAGCTCTGGAAGAGGACAGCCTTGTAAAGCTGTAAGAAGGAATATTTTCATCTCATGAGTGAATAAAAAGCTTCCCACAGTCGCAAACTGGCAGAAGATGATCAAAGACCGTTTTCCTCCTGAACACTGAACCTTTCTGCCTCACTCTTCAAAAGGCAGCGTTGATCCTAAAGCAGACTTTGTACTTTCATTTTCCTACAGTTCCAGTTTCTGACTGACTAAAAATGGTCCATTTACCCAACGACTGAAATTCCCCCATTATAAATGTTTTTCTGTGCCACTAAATGTGTGGTAAATGGACTGTAGCAGGTTTGGAGAGTAGAGCTGGGCTCTGGCGTGGCTGTGCAGGTTTTTCCTCATGCTACTGAGGATCCTGGAAGAAACTGTTGAATCACCAACATGCAGATGTACAGAAGATGATTAGGGCCACTGAAAAAACAAGAAAATTCTGAGAAAAAAAAAAAAAATCTGAATTCTGCCCCCCCCTCCCCCCGAGCATTTAAAAACAAACAAATAAGTAAATCAGGAGATTTTTTTTTTTCCAATTCCTGAAAAAAGTCAGACTTTTTTTCCAGGAAAATTGCACAAAAAAAGAAAAAAATATTTTTTTTTTACTTCTGAAAAAAGAATCAGAATTCTGACTTTTTTTCCAGGACATAAAAAATTAGATGAAAACAAAATAAAAATCAGGAATATTTTTTTAAATTTGTATTTTAAAAATAAGTCAGAATACTGACTTTTTTTCCCCGAGAACATTACAAAAAAAAAAAAAAAAAAAATATTTTTTTTCATTTCTGAAAAAAGTGAGAATTCTGGCCATTTTCAAGAGCATAAAAAAGAAAAAAAAAAACTTTTCAATTCGATTTCTGAAAAAGTCAGAATTTTGACCTTTTTTCCCAGAACACAAAAAATGATATAAAATAAAAACAGGAGATTTTTTTTTTAATTTTTTGAAAATAAAGTCAGAATTCTTGCCATTTTTGTTTTTGAGAACATTAAAAAAAGAGAAAAATCAGAACTTTTTCTGTAAAATTTTTTAAAAAGAAAATAAAACAGGAGTTTTTTAATTTGTTCAATTTCTGAAAAAACATCAGAATTCAGATTTTTTTTTCTTCCAAGAGCAAAAAAAATTATAAATGAATAAAAATGAATCAGGAGATTTTTGTTTTTATATTTCTGAAAAAAAATCAGCATTTTGAGGTAAAAGTTAGAATTCCGGACATTTTCCAGAAAATTAAAAAAAGAAAAAAAAAATCAGGACATTTTTTTTGTTCAATTTCTGAAAAAGTCAGAGTTCTGACTTTTTCTGAAATTTGAAAAAAAAAAAAAAAAACTATTTTCTTTTTCATGTTCTGGCAAATGTCAGAATTCTGACTTGTTCTCAAAGTTGTATTTTTTCTTCAGTGGACCTAATCCTCCTCCCAACAGAGGCTGACAATCCAGGTGCCAGAAAGTAAAAACCCTGCCATGTTTTTGGATCTACCTGCACATGTGGAACAGGTATTTTCACTAATGGGCTCATCTACCTGCAGAGAAGCTGCAATAATGAAATTCAGCTGCTTTAGTGATTGGTCTGGTAAGGACAGACCGATACAGCTGTATGTTAGGCCGATATTTATGATTTCTTGCTGGTATAGGGATTGGCTGATACGTCGGGTATGTTGACCGATACACGCCTCTGCAAAATTTTCAGGCAGCAGTTTTTCATTACATGTTTAATGTTTCTGTTTAATATTTGTTCACAAGTGCACGCTTTCTTTTTCATGTATTTACTTGAAGTGCTTTGTTTGCTTGTTTTTCATTTTAAAAGATTTTTCAAAAGTAGTTTCTATTTTGTCCATTATATCAATTTTGGGGTCAAATGCTGTATCGGCCCCAAATACTGACCAGTTGTATTGGCCTCCGACTGATGAATAACAAAGGCATCAATATCGGCCTTAAAAAACCTGTATTGTTTGACCTCTAATGTCTGGTTTCTCCAGACTTCATCCTGTGCAGGTTTTGGTGCTTCTTCCCTGGATCATATGAAACAATCACATTTATTACATTACCGGGTAGGGCTGTGCAATTAATCAAAATTTGATCGTGATTTCAAATTTAATGTCAAACAATCTCCAAACTCATATAATCGAGTTGAAACAATTTATTTGGCATTTTTCATTACACAATTTCTGAAAGTTATTTTAAAGTTAAAACTAATTTTAGTTTTAAAAGTATATTTATTTATTCATTTAATGTTTATTCATTGCAAAACAGCTGTAAGGTGTGTATATATTTTTTTCAGTTTCAACATTTTGCATATATCATCAATAACAGACTGTTTTTGACGGAGAGAAACGCTAAATAAATGCAATGCATGACTAAAAAAGAATAGTTTGAATAATCGTAATTTTAATATTAATCAAAATAATTGTGATAATGGCTTTTCCCATAATTGAGCAGCCATATTACTGGGGGATTTTGTCAGCACCAGTTGACCCAGTTTAAGACCAGTCACATCCTTCAGTCATGAACTGAACTGCCCTGATGAGTCAACTCTGGAGGCATTCAGCGACTGCGTCATCTTGTTTTCCTCACAACTGCATGAATGAGGGTTTGAGTTTGCCTCTGCTGTCGACGTGAGCAGACTGTTGGAATGACCTGCAGCCGTCTGCACGGCCCTGGAAGAGCCATTATGGTGGAAGAAAGCTAGAGTCAAAGCAGGCGGGTGAAAACATTTCTCAGACGGGATGCAGGATGTGGTCAGCTTCACTCTGTGTCCAGCTCTTACAGCGACCGCCTGCTGCGTATAACTGGATTCAGAGTTACCGTCCTACACCAGCTCACTCTGACGCTCCGCTTCGGTCTGGAAGACAACCGCTTCTGACAAATACACACTTACCACAAACATGTCCCACACAGGACTTTCGCATTAACATTACTGAAATTTTCCAGAACAAGTGAAGGGAAACAAAACAAAGAAGGAACGTTGAACTGGAGAAAAACGGTTATCAGGACATGTTCGTGCAACTGGAGCAAGTTCAATGTCTTTAACGTCCTGGTCTGTAAAACTGTAGAGGAGAAACCGAGGGAAGTTTCTCCTCCAGAATGGGACATTCAGTCATCAGGCTTCCCACTCTTTTCTTGAAGTTATTTTCCAGGACTTTTCCAGGAGATTTTCAGTATTAACAAAAACTAATAAATTCCACCCCAAGCTTTTGGAGAAGTTACTTTCTACAATTGTACCTTACATTTTGTACAGCGATGAAGTGGCAAAGTGGCGATGAAGTATCAATGTCCGTGCTTTACTTTGTAGATAACGTGAATAAACGCCAACCCTACTTAAATTTTCACGGATTCCAGACTGAAGTGATACTAAGGAAGAAGTGGATCAAAGCCATTCTCCAGAGTGAAGGGCCGAACTTTATAATAAAACAACGTAGCATGTTTATTTGTAGCTGGTGGGGCACAACACCGGCATGCTAGCATTAGCCAGCTAGCGTTTACCGACGTGCTTAACTTTTTGCATCTTAAAACACACAAACATCTGAAAATCGGGTCTGTACCCCCCTGTTTCCAGTGGGACAACTGGGGACTGCCAAGAAAGGAGACGCTTTCTGATGCTTGTGTGTTTTCAGCCGCACAAAGTTAGGCACGTCATCGAGCTGGCTAATGCTAACCTGCTAACAGTAGTCCGTCAGCTACTACTCTGTTAAACTTTGTAAATCGGATAAACGCCAATGCCAAGTTTTCATTCCAGACTGAAGTGATGCTAAGGAAGAAGTGGATCAAAACGACCGATTCGCCGCGGTGAAGGACCGAACTTTATAATAAAACGACACACGTTTGTTTGTGGCCGGCAGACTGCGCAGTCGTGTTAGCAGGCTAGCATTAGCCAGCTCGATAACGTGCCTAACTTTGTGCGGCTGAAAACACACAAGCATCTGAAAACGTCTCCTTTCTTGGCAGTCCCCAGTTGTTCCACTGGAAACGGGGGGGTACAGACCCAATTTTCAGATGTTTGTGTGTTTTAAGACGCACAATGTTAAGCACGTCAGTAAACGCTAGCTGGCTAATGCTAGCATGCTGTGAAGTGCCGGTGTTGTGCCCCACCGGCGACAAACAAACGTGTGTTTTATTATAAAGTTCGGCCCTTCACTGCGGCGAATCGATCGCTTTGATCCACTTCTTCCTTAGCATCACTTCAGTCTGGAATGAAAACTTAAGTATGTTTGGAGTTTATAAGATTTAAACAGTATAACAGAGCAGGAACGGCTGTCGTTAACATGGCCCGGAAGAGGAAATGCTCAAATACCGGGAACTTCCGGTAAGCGTGATAATCCCCTATTATCAATCTAGTTAACTCCAGCTCTATTCATGTTCTCACCAAAGACATGTAACTGCATTTAAACTTAAAGAAAACGTAGAAAGAAAGAAATTGATTCCTGATCTGGTTAAAGTTCACCAGTTTAACGGTTAAACTGGCTGTTTTCTAATTAAGAAAATATAATAAAATACGTCCTTAGAAATTGTTATTACCTCAATGTTTGAACAGCATTTTTCAGCTTTGACTGATGCTGACTCATCGATATATTTTTTTCTTTTACACACACCAAAAGGTCGGACAACTTTGGAGTATTTAAATTCAGCACAGAAATCCGGTACGAGTCACAAACAGAGCCCCCAGCAAGATGGTGGCTGCAGTCATGAGTGTTAAAGGACCAGACATGTAGCTGCATGCATATTTGGGAGCTTCCATGCAGGGAAGCATTACTCAAGGGCTTAAAGGGAGACAAGTAACATTAAACATAATCTGATGAGCATCTCTGCTCGAGGCTAGAAGAATGAAACGCTGCCAACGTAACATCCATAAACACTCAAGCGTCAGCTTCAGACTGCATGTGAGTGTAAAGTGGAAGAATTAAGTGAGGCTACTTTGTCACTTATTTTAACTCCATCATAAATGAACTGCAGAGCTTAAAAAGGGCCAAAGGGCAGCCTGTTTTACTGGAAAAGCTCCACAGAAAGTTAATAAGCTGAACGGCGACAAGTAATAAATCTCGACTAGACTTTCCACAAACTATAAAGTTTACGGAGATCAAGACTACCCTGCAAGTTATTTCCAGGACACCTGTATGTCACCACATGAACAATGCACACACACAGCCACTGCAGTCAGTTTATTTGTTGGAAAGAATTTGTTTGTCTGCAAGTTGGAGCTATAAGCCCTGGAAGCTGCCTGGCAACAGCCAATCAGAGCGCAGGGAACCAGCAGTCATCAAAAAACAAAACGCAAGCTTATTACCGCAGTAGATGAAGAACACCTCAGACACACCTGGTTCATTTGATTAGCAAATCAGAGGAGCTCTGGGAGCAAACCACAGCGAGAAGGCTGTGGATGGAACAAACACCAACCTCCTGAACAGCAAAGATTATCTATGCTCCAATTACAAGATTAGAGGAGGCACAGAGAATGGGGAGAAGACAGTTGTGGGACAAACAGGAGGACATGTCTTTGTTGGTTGCTGTGTCTACTTACCTTGAGGTCCCGGTGGACCACGCCCATCTGGTGACAGTGGAGCACAGCCTCTAGGATCTGCTGAATGCAATGACTGCATGCAAACACCAGGGGGCCACGGGTTAGTGACAAGCTACCACTCGCTATCTGCGGCAGTGCGCTTGATTTGACACTTGGGCGGCCGCTGGCCATGTTAGCGAGGAGACAGCATCACCGTGCCGACCACAGGTCCACGGCCGCCGCATTACAGGATCATTTCACTTTTTAATGCCATAATCAAACTTTAGACGTCTTTATTTTCTACTCACACGCACATGGCCAACTCTCTGCTCAAGTCTCAAAACAAAAGTGGTGTTAGATCCGGACCAGCTGTAGACGGGACGGTGGGAGAGAGGAGGGAGGAACTGGCGGAGGGAATGGTTCAGATCCATATCTGGCTCTTTCCAGTCACAAATCACGTCAATTTTTCTCTTTTCCTGTCATAACTGGTAGGGATGCACGATATTGGGATTTTGGTGGATATCCGACATGCCGATACTTTAAACTCATATGGCCGATAACCAATATCAATACAGATACCTATACCTGAAAAAAATAAGCAGTCATTACAAATAGCAGTTTTGTTTTCCGTTTCCGACACTTTGAAAAATAGGGGTGGGAAAACATATTGATACACTGAAATATTGCGATATTTTCATATGCAAGTATCAAATCAATATTTAAAAAAAGCTGTATCAATCTATTTTACTTGCAAGATTCCATCATTCTTACAAAATCTCGATATTTTGTGAATTCTCGTGAGATTTTTGTAACATAACGATGAAATATTGCTAGATTTCGTTAGTAAAACAGATTGATACTGCATTTTTTAATGTCAATACATTCAGCATATGAAAATATCGCAAAATTTCAGTGTAGCAATATTTTTTTCGACCCCAAGTCTTTAGAAGCTTTAAAGTCCGTAAAAAGAAGTTTTTGAAAAAGTTGTTTTTGGGTTGTTTTAGACTTCAGAGCGGCCTGATCAGTTAAATATAGGTTAAATATTGCGGGGTGGCCGATGTCCGATACTCAGTTTTAAAGCATATACCACCTCTGGGTGAAATTTTGCCTCCCCTGCAGTCCCCTGAGTTGGACAAGTGGGCAGAAGCATTTGTTAACCGACTCAGTCATTCTCTAAATCTGGCAGCACTATCTTTAGCTTAGCTAAGCATAGTTGCTGTAATCTGGTGGTTCCAACTAGCATCACTTGGCAAAAATAAACCAACTAACTCGAGATTTTTTCCAATTAAGTTTTGTGACCCGTACATTCTGATCAAGTACAAACTAGAAGCCGATTTCACGGGATCCGGTGGCAACCCTGTTTATAGAAGCTGGGGATGCTGCGCATGCGTGCTGCCTTTGCTTCGCCTGTGATTGGCCTGTACTTCCGCAGCATATAGTCCCCTACTGAATGCCGCCTAGTCAGTCCTTTGATGTGAAATTGTCTTCTCGTTTGTACTCGATCAGCATGTGCGGGTCACCAAACGTAATTGGAAAAAATCTCAATTAGTTCACTTTTTTCAAGTGGTGCTAGTTGGAACCACCAGATTACAGCAACTATGCTAAGCTAAGCTAAAGCCAGTGCTGCCAGATTCAGCAGATTCAGAGAATGAGTGGGTCGATGAGAAAACGCGTCCAACTCAGGGGATTGTGGGGGGAGGCTAAATTTCACCCAGAGGTGGCATATGCCTTTAAGGCCGATATCGATAGGTGGCCGATTATATCGTGCATCCCTAGAATAATTCAATCCCTAGCTCTTGAAACGAAGGGGTAGGGCGAGGGATGAAATAGGAATTGGAATAGGGACTTGAACAACATGACATCCTCCCTTTGCTGTCCCCCGTGCTCCCTCAGTTCCCAGCCAGTCACAGCATGGTGTTTGACATAATGCTACATGCACTTTGTGCCCCGGCATATAGGAGAGGCAGGCGATGATGACATCTACCAGCCCCACTGGCACTACACGCCCTACCACCTCCTCTCCAGCCAGCCTGCCCACAGTGCCCTGCCGCAGCGGGATGTTAAAACTCAGTGTATGAGGGGTGGCTGCTGGAGGAGGATGGGGGTGTGGTTTAGGAGGAGGTGACGCACGGTGGAAGGTTAATTGGCCGATTGATCAGGCAGTGGAGAAGCGAGCCAAGGTGCCTCAGGTGGGCAGGCCTGGTTCTTTTGACCGTTACTGTCGTCACTTACTAACCTTTAGGTCCCTGTGCACTATGCCGTTTATGTGGCAATGATTTACACTTTCTAGAATCTGCTGTATGCAGTGACTGTGGAGGAGAGAGACACCAGGCCAGTAGCAAAAAGGAGAGGAAGAGGAAGAAATGTCAGGAAACAAAGGAACAACAGGCTGACAGAACACCAATAAATAACAGCTGATTGATAAAAGTCTTGGAGGAACAGTTCAGCTTTCTGTGGAACGCGACCCTCGCTCTTCTTTCTGGGGTCAGATGCTACCAAGAACAGAACAGCATGAGGGATGTGGTTAGCTTCCCTAGCATAAAGACTAGACGCAGGAGAAAATGACCAGCCAAAGTTCACTTCACCCAAGCCTCATCTGTCAGGCAGATGGACTCACATCTGAGTCGAGAAACACTTCAGTATCCAGAGGACTTCATGGTCCATCAATGACCGAAGGAGTCCAAATCATCCCCCACCATGCTGACGAAAGCCCTGTTTCCAACCAGTGAGTCTGGGTTGACTTTTTTGCATGTTTGTCACACTTATACGTTTCAGATACTCAAACAAATTTACATTTTTTGTTAGACAGCAGAATTCATGGCTCCATTTACCACAGCAAGACTTCCTGGTCCTGAAGCAGCAAAACAGCCCCAGACCATCACACTACCACCACCATGTTTTACTGTTGCTATGATGTTCCTTTTCTGAAATGCCGTGTTACTTTTACGCCAGATGTAATGGGACCTACACCTTCCAGAAAGTTCCACT
Organism: Atherinomorus stipes; assembly: GCA_023101725.1. Lineage (NCBI taxonomy): Eukaryota > Metazoa > Chordata > Actinopteri > Atheriniformes > Atherinidae > Atherinomorus > Atherinomorus stipes. Next base: position 76,185 of record JALJCO010008907.1, read on the forward strand.
TTTGTCTCATCAGTCCACAGAGTATTTTCCCAAAAGTCTTGGGGATCATCAAGATGCTTTCTGGCTAAACTGAGACGAGCCTTTATGTTCTTTTTGCTCAGCAGTGGTTTTGGTCTTGGAACTCTGCCATGCAGCCATTTTTGCCCCCCAGTCTCTTTCTGATGGGGGAGTCATGAACACTGACCTTCATTGAGGCAAGTGAGGCCTGCAGTTTTTGGACGTTGTTCTGGGGTCTTTTGTGACCTCTTGGATGAGTCGTCGCTGTGCTCTTGGGGTCATTTTGGTCGGCCGGCCCCCTCCTGGGAAGGTTCACCACTGTTCCATGTTTTCACCATTTTGTGGATAATGGTTCTCACTGTGGTTCTCTGGAGTCCCAAAGCTTTAGAAATGGCTTTGGAACCTTTTCCAGACTGATAGATCTCAATGACTTTGTTTCTCATTTGTTCCTGAATTTCTTTGGATGGCAGCATGATGTCTAGCTTTGGAGGATCTTTTGGTCTACTTCACTTTGTCAGGCAGGTCCTATTTAAGTGATTTCTTGATGGAGAACAGGTGTGGCAGTAATCAGGCCTGGATGTGGATAGAGAAACTGAACTCAGCTTTCCAAAGATGTGATAAACCAAAGTTTTATCAATGTTTTAACGGGGGAGGGGGGGGGGGGGGGGAGGACACACTTTCACACAGGGCCATGGAGGTTTGGATTTTTTTTCCCCCCCTTACTAATAAAAATCTTCATTTAAAAACTGCAATTTATGTTTACTTGTGTTATCTTTGTCTCACATTAAAATTTGTCTGATGAACTGAAACATTGAAGTGTGACAAACATGCAAAAAAAATAAGAAATCAGGAAGGGGGCAAACACTTTTACACACAACTGTATATCCGATCCGAACTACTTTTTTGGTACCCTTCCGTAAGGGTACTGATCTACAGTAACTGATCCGGACCAAAGAAGTGGAGCTTAACATACTGCCATCTGTTGATTGGTCTAAAAATATGTCACTTCCTGTGTGAGCCGACTTAAAAATAAGGCAGGAATGACCCCTTTGTTTCTGTCTTGTGTGGTGTGGTACTTTGGTTAAAAGATATTACACTGTGATGATGTCACGCAATCACGTAGCAGCGCTATGCGGTTAATACCGCGCCACCAGGGTAAGGGGACAGTTGCTATGGGGACTCAACGTAACATCAATGGGTCTGTCTCAATCTGCGCACTTGCACTACGTGGTACACTACTTTTGAGTGCAAGTGCAGTTTCAGCTAAAATTCAGTGCTCTGAAAGTACCCAGATGCTGCCCCAAAACCAGTCAAAAATGTAGTGCAGAACGAAGCACACAACTTGCCCTAAATGGACGCAGTCTTGCTGATGTAGCAGAAGAGATGGGACTTTCAAACTCTTTTCAGAGATGTATCATGGTGGAGAATGAAGCGGTGGCTACCCCTGCCGCAGCGGAGGCTGTATTGTACTGATGTAAGTAACGTTGATTAAATCATTCAGATATTTACCGATGTATATGTAGCATGCTACCAAGCTGTTCACTCCCTGATGACAGTTATGATCTGGTCATGTGTTTGAGGCCGCGGTTATACTGGCTCAGAAGAGTTAGCTTATAGGTAATAGGGCCGCACAATTAATCGTTAAAAGATCGTGATCTCAATTCACACATACATGTGATCTCATTTCTACCCACAACAATTCTGAAGCATTTTTAATCCTGAGCTTATCACCAATACGTTTCCATTCTTCCCAGATTTTTTCAAGCACCCTCAAATGCAGCACTACTGTTGCCTCCCCACTCCCTAACCAATGGTAAAGAACTTCACCTATGCATCTGCCAAAGAAATGCTCCAACAAACTCTTGTGCAAACCTTTTGAATAGTTAGTTTTGTGAAAGTTTATTTGTGCAATAAAAAAATTTTGGGGGAAAAAAAATCGTGTCAGAGAATCGTGATCTTAATTTTAAGCAAAACAAATCAGGATTCACATTTTTCCCAGAATTGTGCAGCCCTAATAGGTAATATAAAAGGTAATATAAAGATAATATAAAAAACATCAAAATCAGCTGCATAGAGTATCACTTGATAGAGCTTGTAACTTTGATTCAAATTTCCAATACTTACTGACCTAAATTCAAACTTTTTCTTTTTTTAATATAGCCTAACTGACTAAAACTAGACTAAAACCTTTTTGAATTTTGTCGACTAAAACTATCAGATACAGAGATGACTAAAGTGTGACTAAATCTAATCAGCATTTTCATCAGAAAGACTAAAACTCAGAAAGCTGCCCAAAACAACACTGACTTCAGCTTTATTTACGCAACTGCTGCAAAGCTTTTAATTATAAACAGACAGGCGAGGACAATAAACAAGCGCGTAACTTTGGGTCCATCATTGGGGGGTCGGATTCTTTGCCTGTTTATTTAGTTATTTAATTATTTGCATTTGTAAAACAAGTCAGGGTAATTTGGTGTCTGTATAAGAGATACAGTATATTGTGATACTTTTCCTTTTTCCTTTTGGATATACAGTAAACTTAGTTATTTACTTTTCACCGCTATAATCAGCCCCATTACAGGACAGTGAACAGAGATATATTATACACACTGCTGGCCTATGTAGTTTCTTACTTTTATGCAATTAAAACTTGAATTGTAAAATCTGTGAAACTTTCCTATGAAGTCAAAACAGATCAAAGACATCCATGCAGAAGAGCATTTAACAGCTTCTAGAACAAATATGTTTTGCATTACTTATCTTTTAACATTTATTAAATATATAAATATGATACAAGGTTCCATGATTAGTTCTCACTGAGACCCAAATTATGTTCATGTTGTGAAGTCAAAATAATAAAAAAAAGTAATGATAATAATCCATTGAGCTGCCCTTTACATCATGGGATCTTAAAGGGCTAAATTTCCAAGTGCCAACATGTCTTTTGGGGGGTGTGAGAATGACGGCCAGTGACCCCCTTTGTGCTGAAATAGACACATGGTAACGTGGCATCAAGTGTACTGTAGCTACAATAATCTAATATTAATTAATACATTTAATTTCAAAACAAGCTCAGAATGCATGAACAACCTTAAAGTGCAGAGTGTTCATGCACCTGTAACAGGTAACCTCCCCATTACTGACACATGATATAATAACTAATTAATTATTATAATCAATAAACTAAATAATCATATGACAACTGAACGCTGTGAAGTCACGTCGCATTTCTAAAGTTCATACAGAAGTAAATCACGCGCATCACAGATAGTGAGGACTGGTGCTGGATCAAAGTGAAATACAGTGAAGAACGCCCGAAACGTCACAGCATTAAAAAAAACAAACAAACAAACAAACAAGCAAACAACAACTTTGGGAGCTTTTTGCTCTGCATTTCTAAACTTCAGCATGGATCATGTACTGATCCAGTTTACATCCATGAGCACGCGACCAGGAGAGGAAGGCGATCAAAACGGCGAAACTTGCAACTTTGAAGTTGTGCTGCATTCGGAGACAGCTGGGAAATAACAGTCTTAGCATCAGCCTAACAGGGATAACTACCATGTGGGCTTTGTTAGAAAGTCAATAATGAAATCAATATTCCCAAAAAACTTTGGGGAGCTTCAGTTCTTCTAAAATACACCTGACCACATCCTGGTCTCTGGTAGAGAAAAGCCTAACACGTGTGTGTGTCTGCTTTTAAGTGGTTACTGTGTTTTCCGACGTGCGCTCTGTCCGCGCGCTGATGGAGTGCACAGATGAAGACGCACATGTGCGTGTATTTACCTCTCTTTGGCCAATCAGTTCTTTTTTATTAAGGTTGATGTCGATCATCAATGAATCATGTCGTCTCTCCCCCTTTTCTTCTTTACATTACTGTTGGTCTTCTGTTTCCCTCCATCCATCAAACACAGCAATAAGATAGAGAGCGGCTGGTATGGGTAATACCAAATACACGGCGGGGGAAGAGGGAGGGGGGTGCATTACAATACCAGATGATTAAAGGTGCTGTTGTTTTGCTAGAAAATATTGTAGCTAATAAAAAGAATTAACAATATGTTCATAAAAGATCAGTAATGTTATTATTAAATCTGAGTTGTGTTATTTTTTAGGGGGGTTATATCCACCTGGCTCTGATTATTGGGGGGTCAAAACCCCCCTATCCCCCGTGGAAATTACGCCATTGACAATAAATAAACACTGTTGTGTCTGCATCGGTGTGTTGTGTTTTTCCCTGATTCCACTCTTAACGGTATGCTTAGCTAACCACCTCCAAAATTGATGCACCATGAAAGCAATGGCAATCTTCGCGTTAAAATCTTGGTTAGAAACCCAAACGTTGAACTGTTCCTTCAAGTTATTTACCAGAAAAGGACAAAAACAGTTCGATAACATGCACATACTGTCTTACGTAAACACACATTTAAAGCCATTTTATTTTTACCATTTAAGTAAATCCACAACAAAACAGAGTCTACAAGCTGATTTAATCTGCAGTTTGTCTGGATCAAGTCCAACGTCTGAGCTGCTGGAAGGGAAAACATTAACCTTACATTACCGAAAAGCTAAAGCATTAATAAAACTCAGCTGGAGATGCTTTGGAGGGAAGCGAAAACCTTTGATACAAGATCTACTGTATTTGATCACTGCAGCAAACTAGAGTCTGTTTTGAGTGGATTTCTTTCAAAAAACAGAAGAGAAGCAGAAACTGAGAAAAATGGATCTGTAATCAGAGAAAGAGGGAACATTTTAGGCTTTAAAGGCATAAAAAAGACTGAGAAATGAACCTTTAATTAGCTGTAGGAGAATGGGAGGTTAGCATTATGTTAATATGGTAAATTTGGTCTCACAAGTATGTGCTTAAATATGCCTTTAAGACCAAAGAAAACATATCCATAAAATTAAAAAATTGAACTCTGGCGGATAACAGACCTGGCATCAGCTTCGCTGTAGTACTCCCTGGCAACGATGTCCTCGAACAGCTCGCCACCGGTAACTCTGCAGTGGAGAGAAAGAGTGACAAACTGTCAAAAGAAAAGTGTAAAAGAGGTTTGCTACCTCTGTGAGCTGCTGTCCATCCCTGCTGCTGGTAATGACGGTGTGCCCCAGGGCTCCGTGCTCAGCCCCCTTTCCTTCTGTGAGCTGCTGTCCATCCCTGCTGCTGGTAATGACGGTGTGCCCCAGGGCTCCGTGCTCAGCCCCCTTTCCTTCTGTGAGCTGCTGTCCATCCCTGCTGCTGGTAATGACGGTGTGCCCCAGGGCTCCGTGCTCAGCCCCTTTCCTTCTGTGAGCTGCTGTCCATCCCTGCTGCTGGTAATGACGGTGTGCCCCAGGGCTCTGTGCTCAGCCCCCTTTCCTCCTGTGAGCTGCTGTCCATCCCTGCTGCTGGTAATGACGGTGTGCCCCAGGGCTCTGTGCTCAGCCCCCTTTCCTTCTGTGAGCTGCTGTCCATCCCTGCTGCTGGTAATGACGGTGTGCCCCAGGGCTCCGTGCTCAGCCCCCTTTCCTTCTGTGTGCTGCTTTCCATTCCTGCTGCTGGTAATGACGGTGTGCCCCAGGGCTCTGTGCTCAGCCCCCTTTCCTTCTGTGAGCTGCTGTCCATCCCTGCTGCTGGTAATGACGGTGTGCCCCAGGGCTCCGTGCTCAGCCCCCTTTCCTTCTGTGAGCTGCTGTCCATCCCTGCTGCTGGTAATGACGGTGTGCCCCAGGGCTCTGTGCTCAGCCCCCTTTCCTTCTGTGAGCTGCTGTCCATCCCTGCTGCTGGTAATGACGGTGTGCCCCAAGGCTCCGTGCTCAGCCCCCTTTCCTCCTGTGAGCTGCTGTCCATCCCTGCTGCTGGTAATGACGGTGTGCCCCAGGGCTCCGTGCTCAGCCCCCTTTCCTTCTGTGAGCTGCTGTCCATCCCTGCTGCTGGTAATGACGGTGTGCCCCAGGGCTCCGTGCTCCGTAGGGCTGGACAATTACTCAAATTTTAATCGTGATTTCAATTTTGCCTTTTCACGATCATAAAAACACTGTAACCGAAGAAAAACGATTAATCCTGAAGTTAACAGACTGGTGGAGTTGTAGGAAGCAAAGTGCAAGGAGTCTGGAACAGGAATGCATGCAGACTAAGAATTCTTTTTTTTTTGCTATTATTGTTTTAAATATTCTTATTTACGCCTTTACTTGTTTCTAATTTATTTCTGGTTTTATTTTTATTCTTTAAGTTATATTTGAAGTTGAGTTTTGGTGGTCCAATAAACACTTTTTATATAATCAATGAATGATCGATCAAAATAATCGTGATTATAATTTTTTCTATAATCGTCCAGCCCTAGTGTTTGGCCCCTTTTCCTTCTGTGAGCTGCTGTCCATCCCTGCTGCTGGTAATGATGGTGTGCCCCAGGGCTCTGTGCTTGTCCCCCTTTTCTTCACCATTTACATGCTCGGACATTCTGATAGAGTAGAAATGAGAAGCCAATTTCACATCAAAGGACCGACTAGGCGGCATTCAATAGGGGAACTATATGCTGCCGAAGTACACGTGAATCATAGGCAAAACACCGGGGATAATAGCAAAGGCAGCACGCATGCACAGCGGTGGTAGTAGAAAGAACATGGACTCGACTTCTTATTCTGTTTGATTACAATTAAAGTGAGAAACAAACAGAATAAAAGCTTTTGCTGTTTGCTGATGTCAGAGAACTTGACAAGATTGAATTCAAATGTATGCAGCGATATAGGAGGTCTGCAGTCATCAACATTATTCATACCCTCCCATTGAATAAAAGGCTAAACTGACTATAGTAATTAAAATAGGAGGAAAACTAAGAAACTAATAATAAGGTTTGTTTTTAATATTTCTGTTGAACCACAATCCTAAATCAATGCCATGATTTTCATAGAATTTTTTATTTATTATTACTTTTGTCAGTTTCAGCTTATTTCACTGGCAGCTCATTATCGTTTTTCCTTCTTTAAAGTGAAAGTATGAATAATTTGTTATTGTCCCACACTGTTTCACATTTGGTTTGATGGAATGTGGTTACCCTACATGCAACTTTGATTAAAGGTTAGACAGATTAAGCCTAATGATGTCATTTAAGTCATATCATTCACCAATATCGGACTAAATGTTTATTGCTGTAAATTGCAGGTCACACAACATGATATTTATGTGTGTTTTGGGTTGGGATACACGATATGATCGGCCCCCTATCAGTATCAGCCTTTATTGGCCTCAGGTCATCTGGATCCGGTGTTTTATCAGTTCCCAGAGTCAGAACCAGACATGGAGAAGCTGCGTTCAGCTTCTATGCTCCACATGTCTGGAACAAACTCCCAGAATGTCTCAGATCAGCTGAAACACTTAGTTTATTTAAATCCAGGCTGAAGACCCACCTGTTCTCAGCTGCGTTTACGTAGATTTTATTCAAAAGTTAAAATCCGCACGTCTCTATTTTCTCTCTTTTTAATCTTGAATGCTTTTAATTTTGAATCATGCTTCTAATCATTTTTCTCTCCCTTTTGATTATAATATTTTATGTGAAGCACTTTGAATTGTTCTGTACATAAAATGTGCTATACAAATAAACTTGCCTTGCCTTAAAACTGAGACGGACATCAGCCACCCCACCGATATTTAACAGATATCTAACAGATATTTAGCCAATTAGCCCGCTGTTTTTAAAGTCTTAAAAAAATAAAATAAAATTCTTCTTTTTCTTCTTCAAAAACTTATTTTTTACAGACTTTAAAGTTCTGAAGCAGATAAGCGGAAGAAGACGGTACGGTAAAGTTCTGAAGACTAGGGGTGGGAAAAAATACAGATACACTGAAATTTAACGATATTTTCATATGCTGATATCAAATTGACATTTGAAAACGCGATATCCATCTATTTTCACTAACAAAATCTTGCAAAATATTTCATTGATCTGTCACGAAATCTCAAGGGAATTCATGAAATGTTGTGAAATTTTGTAACAGAACGATGAAATCTAGCAAGATTTTGTAAGTAAAATAGATCGATTCTGCGTTTTTGATATCGATTTGATATTGGCATTTGAAAATATTGCGATATTTCAGTGTATCAATATTTTTTCCCACCCCTATTTTTTAAAGTGTCGGAAACGGATAACAAAACTGGTATTTGCAATGACTGCTTATTTTTTTCAGCTTTAATATCGGTATTGATATCTTAATCGGCGACATGAATTTTAAAATACTGGCATATCGGATATCGGCCAAAATGCCAAAATATCGTGCACCCCTATAATCAATCAATCAAATTATGAAAATTCCTCTCTCCATCACTCATATATATGAAAGAACATATGAAAACAGACCCCCGGTTCCAAAAAAGCGAAATTCCCCTTTAACCTTTTCAAAGCACTACAATAAAACCTTCAGCTTCTTTTTGCTCTTAGTTGTTGTTGTAAAACACGTGTGGCTTCCTTGAAAGGTGCTTTATAATTCTGAGTTACTTTTATAACAATAATTAGTGAGCTGTAAAATCAGATTACAGGACGGCAGGACGGATATTCACGTCTGGAGGAAGTTTCCTTCTTTCCTTCATCTCGGATCAGCTGGTGAAAAAGAGATGATGTATTTGTGCTTTGATAGTGACAATGCTGCAACCACAGACGTGGTCATACCCAACATGCATCTTATTTATGGAGCTGGAAGGCCTGCAGCCTTCTGCGATTCCAGTCCAGAGAGCTTTTCCAAGAAGCACAGATGGGAAATCTATAATGGAAGGGAGGCGTAGTGATCACAGAGCGATCGGGTGAACGTCATGCTGCAAACGGGCCTCAGAGTTCATGTACTGAAGATACTAATGGAGGAAACGAGAGCAGGCTTTTAGTTGCAGAAGTCTTATTCTGTAAAACTGGATAAGAATCAGTTAATTCATTATGAGGAGAAAACTGCTGTAACAAGCCGGAGAATACCATCCTCATCCTCCTGGTGAGGTCATCCGGGTCGTTCAGGTGATTCATGAAAAAACACAACAGTAATTTCCAACCCACTTTATTTGTACAGTAGATTTTAGGTATGCACCATATTGGAATTTTGGCCGATAAACGATATGCCGATATTTTAAAACTCATGTGGCCTATAACCGATATCGATAGCAATATTAAAGCTGAAAAAACAGCAAACAGCTGTTATCCATTACTGACACTTTGAAAAATAGGGGTGGGAAAAATATCGATACGCTGAAATGTCACGATATTTTGCGAATTCTCGCGAGATTTTGTAACAGAACGATGAAATATCTTAAGATTTTGTTAGTAAAACAGATCATTAGCGCGTTTTTAAATGTCAAAATGATATCAGCATATGAAAATATTGTGATATTTCAGTGTATGGACATTTTTCCCCCACCTCTAGTCTTTAGAAGTTTAAAGTCTGTAAAAAAGAAGCTGTTTTGGGTTTTTTTTAGACTTTAGAAACAGCGGGTTAAATATCGGTTACATTTCAGTGGGGTGGCCGATGTCTGATGCTCAGTTTTAAGGCCGATATAGGCCGATACCGATAGGGGATCGATTATTTAGTGGTAGATTTTATAACCAGGGTTGTTTCCAACGTGCTAAGCAGGTAAAATAGAATAAAAATAAAATAGTTACAGAACGTTAACCCTTTATTAACGGCAGTAGAAATGACCCGTCTATGCCTGCTCTGTTATTTTTGTGCATAATTTCTTGAGATATCCTCAAGTGTTTCATATTTCTATAATCTGTACATCTTAACCTCCAAGGTTATGAACATTAATGACAGCATTAAGTTACAAAGCTCTTGAAAGAATGCCATGAATATGAAAAAATACACAAAAATCGGAATTGTTTTCATCACATCTAGCAAACTGAAAAAAACAAAACAGTGATCCAAAATATTACTAAATGTACAAAATTGAAATGAATACTTCTTAACACTTTCCAGGTTATTGCAGCCATTTATCTCTTTTAGTTTCTGAGATACACTCATTTGTGGTAGCAGAGTATGAAGCCGTTAAGATTGATGGATTTCAACTTCAAGACAAAGCAGCTGATAAAGGCATTTTTCTGCCGTGGTGTCATTTGATGGGAGAATTTCTAGGTGCTTTTCCTGAAATATCAGTAGCTAATATAAACAAAAAAGGTTCTTGACCATTGAGAGGCTGAAAAATGATTCAAAATTCAGGATTTTTTTCAGAAAACTACTAAATAAACCTACAAAAACTATATAAATGCAAAAAAATTACTGCGTAATTATTAGGTATAAGTTAATAAAGTGCAATTAAACCAATTAAAAATTATGAATAAAAGTCAATAAAATAGAGATTATGACAATAATAAATGAATTATTAGGCCAAACACATATGTAATTATACATGTAATTATTACTATGATTATGATGAAAATCATAATATAATAACTATAATTATACTACTGTTTAGAAGTACTGCTTTTTATAGTTATTGTACATGTTACACACATTTTATGGGTCATACTGTCTGTGCTGTAACTTGTGGTACCATCAGAGCCGGTTCCCCTCCTGCTCCAGACTCCAGACGTGTAAAGAGAAACTATGCTGAGACTTACATATATGCAAAATAAAAAACTTAAAAAAAAAAAAAACCTTCACTACTACCGTCATAAAAACAAACAAGAAACCACTAATGTTGCTGCAGAACTGTGGTAAAAAACAAGCAACTTCATATGCTAAAACTAGTTACTGTGGTTAAAAAATAAATGACTGAAAACCAGCGAAAACCATGTAAACATTTAACAGGTGACAGAATAAACGGTTCCTTCTCCTTTTTCCTCATCGTTTGTCTCTTTCCATCGTCAGTCTCTGTGGCAGTGACCACTGAACTCTCCACTCTGCCGTGACTTCTTGGCGCCACCTTGTGTTTATATTGCAGAACTGCGCTGCACATAGCGACAAATGATGATGTCATCGCCTCGTAACGCTGCCATAGCTTTAAGGGCGCGAGTCTTAGCGTTCAAATAAAAAAATGATCGTTCTAGCGATTATAGTTCTTATTTTAGAGCAGTTTAAACAGGGTTATGCTAACAGGGAACTTCTGGCGGCCGATCGGTTTTTTAAGGGTTAAGATCAATCAACAGATCTAACTGGACAGTAACATCATGTACATGTATGATAGAAGCCAGGGCACAGAGGACCACACGATTCCTGTTGATCTGAACCCCCCCGGTTCCAAGTCTCATCCCAGAAGCCCTCAGCTGGAGCCGACCCTCCGACCTCAGTGAGCGCGCCGGATGAGGTCAGAGATGTATTGAAGAGCCAGTCGATTTACAGCCGTGAAAACAAACGATAAAATGTTCAAATCAATTCTGAGACGGACAGAAAGCCGATGCAGCGAGACTGGGATGATCCGCTGGAGCCTTTATTTGTCCCCCGGAGGAGAAACTGCAACGCTGCAACAGGGGTCCGCAGCCTGCGGCTCCAGAACCACCAGTGGCTCTTTGGACCTTCCACAATGGCTCAGTAACACTGACTACACTGTAAAAAACATCTGTATAATTTACGGTGAAACTGGCAGCCGTGGTTGCCATTTTTAGAGAGTGAGAATGTAGAGGACATAACGGTACGCTATTTTCGCAACCGTAAATTTAGCAGTACTCAACTGTTATTCATTTACTGTATTTTCTTGCAATAACAGTTATAAAAGTACGAAAATATTGTTTTGACAAAAAATCATAAAATTTACTGTGAAAAACTAACCGCGTCTCACACTACACACTCAAAAATAGAGGTACGAGACAGGAACATTTCTGTACCTGTAGGTAATTTTTTACAAACGTTCTCTCAAAAGTACAATATTGGTCTTTATGAGGCCAGAAGTACCTATATACTATGAAAAAGGGTCCAAAGTAATAGAAAGTACACATTTGTACCATTTCAACCCTAAGGGTACCTGCAGCATTGAAAAATGTGTGTAGCTTGCACAATAACTATAAACAGCAGTACTTCTAAACAGTAGTATAATTATAGTTATTATATAATGATTTTAATAATAATCATAGTAATAATTATATGTATAATTATATATGTGTTTGGCCTAATATTTATATAATAATTATTCATTTATTATTAGCATCTTTGATTGTTGTCATAATCTCTATTTTATTGACTTTTATTCATCATCTTTAATTGGTTTAATTGTACTTTATTAACTCATACAGCTTGATAAGGTACAAAAATGGACCATGAAGGTACAGGAATGTCTTTCAGAAAGGAACCCCCCCAGCAACAAGCTTTGGACCCCTTTAAGTACAAATTTGTACCTCTGTTTTATGGTGTATGGTGCAGCAGAGAACACGAACAAATTTGATTATAACAAAACTTAAAACAGTCTTCAGTACGTACCACCCAGTACTAACACATTATTTGAATGGTTCAACCCTCTGGGGTTGACAGATATGTCGGCATGTGCAAATCACAATAACAAATTAAGAAAACCAAGCAAGAACATGCAGAGTTTCCATTTCAGCTGCTGTTGAAGCTGCCTTCGTACTATAATTCAGATTTAAATTGTGCCAATAGATCAATTACAACCAGACTACTTATAAAAATGTTCAGTGTACTTTTTCCAAGTACATTACCGTCACATTTGGTGCAGGAAGAACCAGTAAAAAAAAAAAGGCCCAAGTTTAGACTTCAGAAAAACTGGTTGTACATCAGCTGTTTGGTTAAACTCATTTCTACGCCAGCCAAACGGAGAGGATGTGGACTGGACAAATGTATTACTACTATTCTGTAAACTCACTGGTTCTGCTGCATTAGGAGAAAGGCTGATTATCCTTAAAGCAAACTTGCTTTATTTTTTTCAAATTAAGCAAAAGTTTAAAGGGACTAGAGGCAGGAATTTAAAAAAAAACAAACATGCATGTCCATGTTTTTTAATACTAATGGGTGATAAAGTGCTAAATACCAAAAATAACGTTTCCACCACGTTTCTCTCCGTTGCCTTGAACAGGCTGTGTGCTGCAAAATGCGCTGCAATTCAGTGTCCGAATTTCCCGCGCTGCCCTGCGGACGTGACGTCAAATGAAGCTACATCTGCAGTTTTGATACAGGAAGAAGACGGTCGCGGTAAATTCAAACACTGTAAGCGATAGTTATGGATTCTTCTGCCGTCAGCAAACGATCCAGATCAACTGAAAGACACTAAAAAGTGGAACTACGAGAAAAAAAGATTAGCAAACAACATTATAGCTTCAGTTTGTGCTCCCGTGATGGCTTGGCAGTTACTTGAGGCGCCAGTTGCGAGTTTCGTTTCTTAATCTTGCCTCTAGTCCCTTTAAGGAAAACTATTAAATAGATTAGAAATACACACCACTTCTCTCTGGAGACCAGATGAGACAAACCGGTTCATCAACGAATCAACACAAAATCAGGAACATTGCAGAAAAAAACAAAGAAAAACCTGCCCCTTTAATTTAGGGACGGATTTGGGGATGTCAGATAAACCCAAACACATAAAAATGAAAAATATAAATAAAATTCTACTATCATATAAATAGATAAAATAATCTAAATATGATAAAAAAAAAAACAAAATAAAAAAAATGCAATTGCAAAAAACAAAAAAAAAATGAAATGAAATAAAAATAAAGCTATAATCATATAAATAAAACATATTTAAAGATACGAAAATTCTAAATATATAAAGAGAAAAATCTAATTTAAAAAATACAAAAATGAAGAAATAAAATAAAATGAAATAATATAAGAGTAAATAATAAATATTTCTATTATCATTTAAATAAATAAAATAACTTAAATATGATAAAAAAATCTAAATATATAAATAAGAAAATTGAAATTAAAAAAAATACAAAAAAAACCCAAAATAAAAAAAAAATAATGCTATCATAAAAATAAAAAAAAGACATTTAACTATGATAAGAAAATTCTAAATATATAAAAGAAAAAAACAAATACAAAAATAAACTAATAAATAAAATTAAATAAGAGTGAAAAAATAAAATAATAATATTATCACAAACAGGTAAAATAATTTAAATCATATATATATATATATATATATATATATATATATATATTTTTTTTTTTTTTTAAAAGAAAAATCGAATTTAAAATATACAAAAAAATTAAATAAAATACAAATAAATTAATGCTATTATATTAATATATATAAAATTATTCAACTGTGATAAGAAAATTTTATGTATAAAAAAATTAAACTAAAAAAATAAACAAAATAAATGAAATAATATAACAGTAAAAACTAAGTAATTCTATTATCATATAATTAGAAAAAAATCATTTAACCACGATTAAAAAATAAAAATATATAAAAAGTAAATTGTATTAAAAAATACAAAAATAAACTTATGAAATTGAATTAATTTTAAAAAATTCTTTTAAAAAAATTAATCCTGACCATGCTTGCTTCAGGCCTCCAGAGTTAAAAACCGTGTCTGGGCTGGAAATGACTGAAGGAACATTTGGTAATGATGTCATCCCGTCTATCCAGGCTGATATTCTCTGATTGGACGTTGAGTTCCATCTTTTTCTGGTTTGTAATGAGCAGCTGACTCAGGCGTAGCCCGCAGATGGCCTTCCAGCAGATATGGATGAATTAAACCATCTAACCTGCCATCTGCGTTCACTGCCATCACATCTCATCTACAGGCGAGTATATGAGCCTCCATCAGCTGATCCAGCAGCATCTGGATCAGCTGCAGCAGAAACAGCAGCTCAACATTTCATCATGGAGAAGAAGCCGGAAGCAACACTTACAAGTCGAAGACCAGATAGTGGAACCCCTCCTCTGATATGCTGTCATGGAGCCGGACTGTGGAGGAAGGACAGAGAAGGTTTCATTCAACTCATAAAGACCAGCATGAAGACGACGGCTCGTAGCGCTCTCCATGTGAACACACTTCATCCTGAACGAAGACATTTCTCATCCTCATCTTCATCAGTGCAGCAGGTTCAACGACTCAGCCGCCTGAGCAGAGACGTTATATCTGATATGCTGATATTTTGAAACTCATGTGGCCAATGACCGATATCAATACCGATATTAAAGCTGAAAAAAAGCAGCCATTGCAAATAGCAGTTTTGTTATCAGTTTCCAACACTTTGAAAAATAGGGGTGTAAAAAAATATCGATACACTGAAATACTGCGATATTTTCATATGCCAATATCAAATCGATACTTACAAACGCAGTATCGATCTATTTTACTTACAAAATCTTGTGATATTTCATCGTTCTGTTAATAAAATCTCAATATATTTCGTGAGCTCACAAAATTTCCAAACAGAACGATAAAATATCCTGAAATTCTGTAAATATGATATCGGTATATGAAAATACCGTGATATTTCAGTGTCTTTATTTTTTCCCATCCCTAGTCTTTAGAAATTATAAAAGTCTGTTAAAAAAATGTAACACTTTACATTAAGGGACACAGAATTTGCTTAGTTACTAGGGAAGTAGTGGGAAACTATCAGGTAGTTATCTAGTACTTAGCAGGAAACTATTAGGTAGTTATTTAGTACTTACTTGGGAAGTAGTAGGAAATTATTAGGTAGTTATTGCTCAGTAGGGAAGTAGTAGGAAACTATAAGGTATTGATGTAGAACTTGGTAGAGAACTAGGAGGAAACGATTAGGTAGTTGCTACTTAGTAGTTAAGCAGTATGAAAATATTAGTTATCATTACTTAGTAGGGAAGCAGTATGAAACCATTAGGTGGTTATCAGTACTTAGTAGGAAACTATTAGGTAGTTATCTAGTACTAAGTAGGAATAACTATTAAGTAGTTATCCAGTACTTAGAAGGAAATGATAAGGTAGTTATCTAGTACTTAGTAGGAAACTATTAGGTAGTTATCTAGAACTAAGTTGGAAACTATTAGGTAGTTATCTAGTACAGTAGGGAAATTTGAGGAAGCTATTAGGTAGTTATCCAGTACTTAGTAGTAAACGATTAGGTAGTTATCTAGTACTTTGTAGGAAACTATTAGGTAGTTATCTAGAACTAAGTTGGAAACTATTAGGTAGTTATCTAGTACAGTAGGAAAATATGAGGAAACTATTATGTAGTTATCCAGTACTAAGTAGGAAATTATTAGGTAGTTATCTAGTACTAAGTAGGAAAAACTATTAGGAAGTTATCCTGTACTTAGTAGGAAACTATTAGGTAGTTATCTAGTACTAAGTAGGAATAACTATTAGATAGTTATCCAGTACTTAGTAGGAAACTATTAGGTAGTTCTAGTACTAAGTAGGAATAACTATTAGATAGTTATCCAGTACTTAGTAGGAAAACTATTAGGTAGTTATCTAGTACAGTAGGGAAATGGGAGGAAACTATTAGATAGTTATCTAGGATTAAATAGGGAAGTATTCGGTAGTTATCTAGTACTTCGTAGGAAAACTATTAGGTAGTTATCTAGTACAGTAGGGAAATAGGAGGAAACAATTAGATAGTTATCTAGGATTAAATAGGGAAGTATTCGGTAGTTATCCAGTACTTAGTAGGAAACTATTAGGTAGTTATCTAGTACTAAGTAGGAATAACTATTAGGTAGTTATCCAGTACTTAGTGGGAAAACTATTAGGTAGTTATCTAGTACAGTAGGGAAATGGGAGGAAACTATTAGATAGTTATCTAGGATTAAATAGGGAAGTATTCGGTAGTTATCTAGTACTTAGTAGGAAAACTATAAGGTAGTTATCTAGTACAGTAGGGAAATAGGAGGAAACTATTAGGTAGTTATCTAGTACTTAGTAGGAAAACTATAAGGTAGTTATCTAGTACAGTAGGGAAATAGGAGGAAACTATTAGGTAGTTATCTAGTACTTAGTAGGAAACTATTAGGTAGTTATCCAGTACTTAGTAAGAAATAATTAGGTAGTTATCTAGCACAATAGGGAAATATGAGGAAACTATTAGGTAGTTATCTAATACAGTAGTGAAATGGGAGGAAACTATTAGATAGTTATCTACTACAGTAGGGAAATATGAGTAATCTATTGGGTAGTTATCTAGGATTTAATAAGGAAGTATTCGGTAGTTATCTAGTACTTAGTAGGAAAACTATTAGGTAGTTATCTAGTACAGTAGGGAAATAGGAGGAAACTATTAGGTAGTTATCTAGTACTTAGTAGGAAAACTATTAGGTAGTTATCTAGTACAGTAGAGAAATAGGAGGAAACTATTAGGTAGTTATCTAGTACTTAGTAGGAAAATATTAGGTAGTTATCCAGTACTTAGTAGGAAATTATTAGGTAGTTATCTAGCACAATAGGGAAATATGAGGAAACTATAAGGTAGTTATCCAGTACTTAGTAGGAAACTATTAGATCGTTATCTAGTACAGTAGGGAAATAGGAGGAAACTATTAGATAGTTATCTAGGATTAAATAGGAAAACTATTAGGTAGTTATCTAGTACAGTAGGGAAATGGGAGGAAACTATTAGATAGTTATCTAGGATTAAATAGGGAAGTATTCGGTAGTTATCTAGTACTTAGTAGGAAATTATTAGGTAGTTATCTAGCACAATAGGGAAATATGAGGAAACTATAAGGTAGTTATCTAGTACAGTAGGGAAATGGAAGGAAAGTATTAGGTAGTTATCTAGTACTTCGTAGAAAACTATAAGGTAGTTATCCAGTACATAGTAGGAAGTTATTAGGTAGTTATCTAGCACAATAGGGAAATATGAGGAAACTATAAGGTAGTTATCTAGTACAGTAGGGAAATGGGAGGAAACTATAAGGTATTCAGTACTTAGTAGGAAACTATTAGGTAGTTATCTAGTACAGTAGGGAAATATGAGGAAACTATTGGGTAGTTATCTAGTACTTAGTAGGGAAGTAGGATGAAATTATTAGGTATTTAGAACTTAATAGGGATAACTAAGTACTAGATAACTACCTAAAAGTTTCCTCCTACTCCCCTACTAATTACTAGATAACTACCCAACAGTTTCCTACTACGTCCCTGGTAAGAACTAGTTACTACCTAAAATGTCCTCCTAAATACTAGATAACTACCAAATAGTTTTACTGCTACTTCCTATTAAGTACTAGATAAATACCCAATAGTTTCCTACTGCTTCCCTACTAAGTACTAGATAAATACCCAATAGTTTCCTGCCACTTTCCTACTAAGTACTAGATAAATACCCAATAGTTTCCTACCGCTTCCTTACTAAGTACTAGATAAATACCCAATAGTTTCCTACCGCTTCCTTACTAAGTACTAGATAAATACCCAATAGTTTCCTACCACTTACCTACTTAGTACTAGATAAATACCCAAAAGTTTCCTACCGCTTCCCTACGTAGTACTAGATAACTTCATAATAGTTTTCTGCTAAGTTTCCTGATAACTACCTAATAGTTTTCTACTGAGAAGAGGATAACTACCTAACAGTTTCCTCCTACTTCCCTAGTAACTGAGCAAATTTTGTGTCCCTTATTGTAAAGTGTTAATATTTGTATCCACCCTTATTCCATGGTGACGATGAGTGATAAACCAGTAAGTTTCCATGGTGATAGACCGGTAAGTCTACATGGTGATAAACCAGTAAGTTTCCATGGTGATAGACCGGTAAGTCTTCATGGTGATAACCCGGTATGCTTCCATGGTGATAGACCGGTAAGTCTTCAAGGTGATAACCCCGTAAGTTTCCATGGTAATAAACCAGTAAGTCTTCATGGTGAAAGACCAGTAGGTTTCCATGGTGATAGACCAGTAAGTCTTCATGGTGATAGACCAGTAAGTTTCCATGGTGATAGACCAGTAAATCTTCATGGTAATAGACCAGTAGGTTTCTATGGTGATAGACCAGTAAGTCTTCATGGTGATAACCCGGTAGGTTTCCATGGTGATAATCCAGTAAGTCTTCATGGTGATAGACCAGCAAGTTTCCATGGTGATAGACCAGTAAGTCTTCACGGTGATAGACCAGCAAGTTTCCATGGTGATAGACCAGTAAGTCTTCATGGTGATAGACCAGTAAGTTTCCATGGTGATAGACCAGTAAGTCTTCATGGTGATAGACCAGTAAGTCTTCATGGTGATAGACCAGTAAGTTTCCATGGTGATAGACCAGTAAGTCTTCATGGTGATAAACCAGTAAGTCTTCATGGTGATAGACCAGTAGGTTTCCTTGGTGATAAACCAGAAAGTCTTCATGGTGATAACCCGGTAAGTTTCCATGGTGATAATCCAGTATATCTTCATGGTGATAGACCAGCAAGTTTCCATGGTGATAGACCAGTAAGTCTTCATTGTGATAGACCAGTAAGCTTCCATGGTGATAGACCAGTAAGTCTTCATGGTGATAGACCAGTAAGTCCTCATGGTGATAGACCAGTAAGTTTCCATGGTGATAGACCAGTAAGTCTTCATGGTGATAGACCAGTAAGTCTTCATGGTGATAGACCAGTAAGTCTTCATGGTGATAAACCAGTAAGTTTCCATGGTGATAAACCAGAAAGTCTTCATGGTGATAGACCAGTAAGTTTCCATGGTGATAAACCAGAAAGTCTTCATGGTGATAGACCAGTAAGTTTCCATGGTGATAGACCAGTAAGTCTTCATGGTGATAAACCAGTAAGTCTTCATGGTGATAAACCAGTAAGTTTCCATGGTGATAGACCAGTAAGTCTTCATGGTGATAGACCAGTAAGTTTCCATGGTGATAAACCAGAAAGTCTTCATGGTGATAGACCAGCAAGTTTCCATGGTGATAGACCAGTAAGTCTTCATGGTGATAGACCAGTAGGTCTTCATGGTGATAAACCAGTAAGTCTTCATGGTGATAGACCAGCAAGTTTCCATGGTGATAGACCAGTAAGTCTTCACGGTGATAGACCAGTAAGTCTTCATGGTGATGAACTGGTAAGTTTCCATGGTGATAGACCGGTAAGTCTTCATGGTGATAACCCGGTATGTTTCCATGGTGATAGACCGGTAAGTCTTCAAGGTGATAACCCGGTAAGTTTCCATGGTAATAAACCAGTAAGTCTTCATGGTGAAAGACCAGTAAGTTTCCATGGTGATAGACCAGTAAGTTTCTCATGGTGATAGACCAGTAAGTCTTCATGGTGATAGACCAGTAAGTCTTCATGGTGATAGACCAGTAAGTTTCCATGGTGATAGACCAGTAAGTCTTCATGGTGATAAACCAGTAAGTCTTCATGGTGATAGACCAGTAGGTTTCCTTGGTGATAAACCAGAAAGTCTTCATGGTGATAACCCGGTAAGTTTCCATGGTGATAATCCAGTATATCTTCATGGTGATAGACCAGCAAGTTTCCATGGTGATAGACCAGTAAGTCTTCATTGTGATAGACCAGTAAGCTTCCATGGTGATAGACCAGTAAGTCTTCATGGTGATAGACCAGTAAGTCCTCATGGTGATAGACCAGTAAGTTTCCATGGTGATAGACCAGTAAGTCTTCATGGTGATAGACCAGTAAGTCTTCATGGTGATAGACCAGTAAGTCTTCATGGTGATAAACCAGTAAGTTTCCATGGTGATAAACCAGAAAGTCTTCATGGTGATAGACCAGTAAGTTTCCATGGTGATAAACCAGAAAGTCTTCATGGTGATAGACCAGTAAGTTTCCATGGTGATAGACCAGTAAGTCTTCATGGTGATAAACCAGTAAGTCTTCATGGTGATAAACCAGTAAGTTTCCATGGTGATAGACCAGTAAGTCTTCATGGTGATAGACCAGTAAGTTTCCATGGTGATAAACCAGAAAGTCTTCATGGTGATAGACCAGCAAGTTTCCATGGTGATAGACCAGTAAGTCTTCATGGTGATAGACCAGTAGGTCTTCATGGTGATAAACCAGTAAGTCTTCATGGTGATAGACCAGCAAGTTTCCATGGTGATAGACCAGTAAGTCTTCACGGTGATAGACCAGTAAGTCTTCATGGTGATGAACTGGTAAGTTTCCATGGTGATAGACCGGTAGTCTTCATGGTGATAACCCGGTATGTTTCCATGGTGATAGACCGGTAAGTCTTCAAGGTGATAACCCGGTAAGTTTCCATGGTAATAAACCAGTAAGTCTTCATGGTGAAAGACCAGTAAGTTTCCATGGTGATAGACCAGTAAGTCTTCATGGTGATAAACCAGTAGGTCTTCATGTTGATAGACCAGTAGGTTTCCATGGTGATAGACCAGTAAGTCTTCATGGTGATAGACCAGTAAGTCTTCATGGTGATAACCCGGTAAGTTTCCATGGTGATAATCCAGTAAGTCTTCATGGTGATAGACCAGCAAGTTTCCATGGTGATAGACCAGTAAGTCTTCATGGTGATAGACCAGTAAGTTTCCATGGTGATAGACCAGTAAGTCTTCATGGTGATAGACCAGTAAGTCTTCATGGTGATAGACCAGTAAGTTTCCATGGTGATAGACCAGTAAGTCTTCATGGTGATAGACCAGTAAGTCTTCATGGTGATAGACCAGTAAGTCTTCATGGTGATAGACCAGTAAGTCTTCATGGTGATAAACCAGTTAGTTTCCATGGTGATAAACCAGAAAGTCTTCATGGTGATAGACCAGTAAGTTTCCATGGTGATAAACCAGAAAGTCTTCATGGTGATAGACCAGTAAGTTTCCATGGTGATAGACCAGTAAGTCTTCATGGTGATAAACCAGTAAGTCTTCATGGTGATAAACCAGTAAGTTTCCATGGTGATAGACCATTAAGTCTTCATGGTGATAGACCAGTAAGTTTCCATGGTGATAAACCAGAAAGTCTTCATGGTGATAGACCAGCAAGTTTCCATGGTGATAGACCAGTAAGTCTTCATGGTGATAGACCAGTAGGTCTTCATGGTGATAAACCAGTAAGTCTTCATGGTGATAGACCAGCAAGTTTCCATGGTGATAGACCAGTAAGTCTTCACGGTGATAGACCAGTAAGTCTTCATGGTGATAAACTGGTAAGTTTCCATGGTGATAAACCAGAAAGTCTTCATGGTGATAGACCAGTATGTTTCCATGGTGATACACCAGTAAGTTTCCATGGTTATAAACCAGCAAGTTTCCATGGTGATAGACCAGTAAGTCTTCATGGTGATAGACCAGTAAGTTTCCATGGTGATAAACCAGCAAGTTTCCATGGTTATAAACCAGCAAATTTCCATGGTGATAGACCAGTAAGTCTTCATGGTGATAGACAAGTAAGTTTCCATGGTGATAAACCAGAAAGTCTTCATGGTGATAGACCAGTAAGTTTCCATGGTGATAAACCATAAAGTCTACATGGTGATAGACCAGCAAGTTTCCATGGTGATAGATCAGTAAGTCTTCATGGTGATAGACCAGTAAGTCTTCATGGTGATAAACCAGTAAGTCTTCATGGTGATAAACTGGTAAGTTCCCATGGTGATAAACCAGTAAGTCTTCATGGTGATAGACCAGTAAGTCTTCATGGTGATAAACCAGAAAGTCTTCATGGTGATAAACCAGTAAGTCTTCATGGTGATAGACCAGTAAGTTTCCATGGTGATAAACCAGAAAGTCTTCATGGTGATAGACCAGTAAGTTTCCATGGTGATAAATCAGAAAGTCTTCATGGTGATAGACCAGCAAGTTTCCATGGTGATAGACCAGTAAGTCTTCATGGTGATAGACCAGCAAGTTTCCATAGTGGTAGACCAGTAAGTCTTCATGGTGATAAACTGGTAAGTTTCCATGGTGATAAACCAGAAAGTCTTCATGGTAATAGACCAGTAAGTCTTCATGGTGATAAACTGGTAAGTTTCCATGGTGATAAACCAGAAAGTCTTCATGGTAATAGACCAGTAAGTCTTCATGGTGATTAACTGGTAAGTTTCCATGGTGATAAACCAGTAAGTCTTCATGGTGATAGACCAGCAAGTTTCCATGGTAATAGACCAGTAAGTTTCCATGGTGATAAACCAGAAAGTCTTCATGGTGATAGACCAGCAAGTTTCCATGGTGATAGACCAGTAAGTCTTCATGGTGATAAACTGGTAAGTTTCCATGGTGATAAACCAGAAAGTCTTCATGGTAAGAGACCAGTAAGTCTTCATGGTAATAGACCAGTAAGTCTTCATGGTGATAGACCAGCAAGTTTCCATGGTAATAGACCAGTATGTTTCCATGGTGATAGACCAGTAAGTTTCCACGGTGATAAACCAGCAAGTCTCCATGGTGATAGACCAGTAAGTTTCCATGGTGATAGACGAGTAAGTCTTCATGGTGACACTGGGTCCGTCTGCAGCGTGAAGCAGCTGGTTCTGGCTCTGTACCCCCCAGTGATGACGTGAGTGAGCAGTCTCCATTGTTCTCTGGATAGAAGGAGACACCAGCAGGAAAACGCTGGTTCCAGTGTGACTGCTCATGAAAGGCTGGCTGATGAGATGGCAGATGAAGCTTTCTCCCTGAGGGGGATTCTCCGCTGCCTCCTGATTGACATCTCACTGATGTGTTGCTGTGATGACCTTAAAGCCAGGAGGGTTTTCCCCGAGCTGAAACAGCTGCGGTGTGGGTGGAATGGTGATGAGCGGGAGGCTACCTGCATCCGTCATTCCCCTGCCTGCTCTGGGAGGGAGACGTTCCCATTCAGCAACATGCCGTCCGTTTCAATCAGCTCTCGTTTACCCGCCGTAACAAACAGCTGGGCTGCATCAGCGCTGATCTCCAGCTCTGTATTGTTGGCCGTAACTAACCACAAATTAAAGCCGCCTGAGCCAGAAATGAAATTACCACGTAGCGCTGAAGAGAAGCCTCGGTTTACTTCTACAGATAGGCATGAAAAAACAGCCCTCTGTCATGTAATGCTGCATTAACAGAGTAAATACCCCCAATCATCCACTCACGCATCCCTGATGTCCCCCAGAAGGCAGACACCAGAGCACCGAGGGAACAAACAGCAAATTAAAGCCAGGTTTCAGTGAGCTCAAGTCTTTACTGAGTTCTTAATTACACATGTTTGGAGATGTGGAAGCTTAGCAGGACATGGCAAGCATGTTAGAGTGTGTTACACCAGGAACGTCAGGATCATTTATGTCCCTCACACACGATGCAGTTTACACGTCCTGCATTCTTTAACAAGTGTGTGCATGTTCCAGATGACCTGGAGAGACTTGGTTGCTTCATGCAGGACCAGAGTCACAGTCAGGTCTACAGCTGATAGATCCTACAAAAAATCCTGAATGAGAATCTCCCGTTCCACCTCATCACGATGAGAATCTCCTGTTCCACCTCATCACGATGAGAATCTCCCGTTCCACCACATCACGATGAGAATCTCCCGTTCCACCTCATCATGATGAGAATCTCCTGTTCCACCTCATCACGATGAGAATCTCCTGTTCCACCTCATCACGATGAGAATCTCCCGTTCCACCTCATCATGATGAAAAATCTCCCGTTCCACCTCATCACGATGAGAATCTCCCGTTCCACCTCATCACGATGAGAATCTCCCGTTCCACCTCATCACGATGAAAAATCTCCCGTTCCACCTCATCACGATGAGAATCTCCCGTTCCACCTCATCACGATGAGAATCTCCCGTTCCACCTCATCACGATGAGAATCTCCCGTTCCACTTCATCACGATGAGAATCTCCCGTTCCGCCTCATCACGATGAGAATCTCCCGTTCCACCTCATCACGATGAGAATCTCCCGTTCCACCTCATCATGATGAGAACCTCCCGTTCCACCTCATCATGATGAGAATCTCCCGTTCCACCTCATCACGATGAGAATCTCCCGTTCCACCTCATCACGATGAGAATCTACCGTTCCACCTCATAATGATGAGAATCTCCCGTTCCACCTCATCATGATGAGAATCTCCCGTTCCACCTCATAATGATGAGAATCTCCCGTTCCACCTCATCATGATGAGAATCTCCCGTTCCACCTCATCACGATGAGAATCTCCCGTTCCACCTCATCATGATGAGAATCTCCCGTTCCACCTCATCATGATGAGAATCTTCCGTTCCACCTCATGATGAGAATCTCCTGTTCCACCTCATCATGATGAGAATCTTCCGTTCCACCTCATGATGAGAATCTCCTGTTCCACCACATCATGATGAGAATCTCCCGTTCCACCCTCATCATGATGAGAATCTCCCGTTCCACCTCATCATGATGAGAATCTCCTGTTCCACCTCATCATGATGAGAATCTCCCGTTCCACCTCATCATGATGTCATGTTTATAAAATGTGAGAGATGAAAGACTAAACGCAGTGATGTTTTGTTGTTTGGACAGAACGCTGGAAACCTTTTATTAGACTGTATTTGAGAACAGGAGTTTATGTGCAGTTGAAACCAGTTTTTACTGGTTTTGCTTGTTTTTTAATAAAACAAAATTAGAACATTGAAGTTGTATGTTTCAACAACAAGCAAACTCCCCATGCTGGGCTGTATGTGGTTAGGTTTAGGGCTGTGGTTTGGGGTAGACGGTGACACGGTCAGGAACCTAACTCACCGATGTTGGGGTGTTTGAGCAGGCGGCAGATCCTGGCCTCCCGCTCCAGCTTCTGGTGATCTGTAGAGACAAAACCAGACACCACAAACATCAGCCGAGTCCTGATGGGACGCTTCAGACCTCCCTCAGTTTCTACAGATTTCCCAGCACCAACGTCTCCCTGCTGCTTCGGCCAGGAGGAATATCCGACACATCTCCAGCAGACAGCTTCTTTTTTTATGTGACTGGAAGAATGTAATTAATGAGGAGGTGTCACAATAAAGTAAAATAAGAATAAATAAAGAAATAAAATATAACAATGTTCCAACTCCTGACTCCTCAATTCCACCTTCAAGCTTTGATTTAAACTAGGATTCAGATCAGATTAGTGTGTTGATACAGGACAGGAGGAACACGGTCCTGTATCTGTCTTTTAAATTTTTATTATATTACAGAAGTATCGGATCAGGACTCGGTATCGGCCGATCCTCAAAATCTAAGGGGGAAAAGAAACCTGATCGGGACATCTCTAGTGTTTATGAGCACTAAAAATACTGAAGTGCAGATAAATACCTCTATAAATATGAATACATTAGTAGAACTAAGTTCCTCGTGCACCCCTGGTCATCCAATTATGAAAATCAGACTGCTTTTATTTTATGTTAAGCTTTGGAAAACCGTTGTATGATAAAGTAATTTAATACAGTTTTAGGGGTATTTATTTGAGATTTCATTTTTTATTAATCGTCTGGATAATCATTTTAAAAACAATCGTTTACCCCCAGCCCTACTTCATCCAGATACGGGATAAAACCTTCATGATAAATCCCCGTCTCATCTGAGTGGCAGCAGGAACATCATGACTCAGCAATTTCAGCAGATCTGAACTCATCAAAAAAGGGTCTTGATGCAAAGTTTGGTTAAAAAAAACTCTCCCTTCCTTTTTCATTACAGGCTATCATGGAGCTTAATACCAGAGTCATTACTTCCTCCCAACCAATCACAAACGCAGAGCCAGGCACGCTCCGTCTCCACGCCGACACAATCAGAATAACATAACTCCTCATGGAAAGAAAAACCCTCATCATGAAATATCTCACAGAGAAGCTGATTTCCAGCCTGCAGATGAAATTTAATTTATCTATCAAGCACTTTTCATACATAAGTACTAACGTTGGGTGATATGTTAAATTTTGTCAACCAGTCCAACAAATGATGACAATATATTCAATATATTGTGAGCGCTGTAGTTAACACAACTGCTGGCTAGGGAGTGATTTGGGCTGGGATCAATTTTTTTTTAAACGATTAATCGACCTATTTTTTTTCGATGCATCGATTAAACAATTCACTTTTTCAATTTGACTCTATTATCTCCCCATACACTGACAGACAGCAGTTTCTACATGATGATATACATCTAAAATGAAAAAAAGAGCATGAATAAAAGGCAGCGGGAGCCTGTCATGGAGTCCTGAACCATCACAATGTAAGATTTATGCTGAAAACACGGCTGACTGAAAAACGTGCTTTTAATTCTTCATCCACATGAAAATAATAATTAAAAAAGTCACCCAGAATACTTGTGAGTTGTTGAAATAATATGGTAAAGTTAACTTTGAGGCTTCAAGCTAAGACAGAAGTTATTTTCCAACAAAAGACAATGAAGAAGAGTAAACATTCAGAATTTAACATCTGAATATGGGTCTAAGTTCCTAAAAAAGTGCATCTTCGTCTTCACTAATGCTGAATACGGGTTCAAATCACTTGGAAATTAAATGAAACAAAAGGTCAAAACTTAATAAAAACTGAAACTAATTAAAAATCCCAAACTATTATAACCTTGACTGGTAGTATGTTTATTTATGTCAAACTATCATCACCCTAATCGATATGCTTTATGCTCCTACCTCTAATTAAGACGGAGGATTATCTACACATCCGACCTCTTAACTGCTCTGTAGATGTGAGCCACCAAAGAAGAAGAAAGCTCCGCTGGGCTCTTCCTCATCCTCATCCTCTCACTGACAGATTGCTGTGAGGAGCGTCTGCATCTCCTCTTCGGCGGGATGCTGATGAAGTGCTACTTATTACGTTGTGATGTGATCCTCCTGAGGAAAGAGGCAATGATGCTGCCGGAGCCGCGAGGCGCCTCTGCAGGGTTGGCTGCCTTCACACCGACGCAACATTTAAAGTTAAAGCGAAAGAAAGCGCTGCAGCCATGCAGATGCTGTTATTTACCAAAGAGCAGAGGATTAATTATCCAGTGGAAAGCAGAGAAAACATCCTGTTTCAGCTAAACTGCTGAGGCACACATGCAAAGTCATCAGGGGTCATTTCCAATTCAGCTGGTTTGTTTCTGAAATAAAAAAGGCTTTGAGGATGCTAAATGAATGCAGAGCAAGTTCCCACAAAGACGGCTGAATATTTCATCACCAGCCCGTCTGAGTGGGCTTTATTCATCCTGGAGGATCAAAGGTGGCTCTGACACACATTAAACCAGCTCATAAAGACGGAACACGGGGCTGGGCTTCTCCTTTCAAACATAAAAACACTTGTTTTTCCATTTTCATTAACTCAACTAAAATCAGACAATTTCCATCCCAGTCACATGACCCGGAGCCTCTCCCATCTGATCTCACCCCATTTAATCATGATAAATGCAGGAAGAAACGGCTCCTGGTTACGTTTCACACCAGCAGGACAGAGATGTGGAGCTATATACCCATATTTTAAAACTCATGTGGCTGATAACTGATAAATAAAGATATCAAAGCTGAAAAAAAATAAGCAGTCATTGCAAATAGCAGTTTTATTTTCCGTTTCTGACACTTTGAAAAATAGGGGGAGGAAAAAATATCGATACACTGAGATATCGCAATATTTTTATATGCCAGCATCAAATTGATATTTAAAAACGCGGTATCGATCTATTTTATTTACAAAATCTCACAAGATTTCATCGTTCCGTAACAAAATCTCATGATATTTCATGAATTCTCATGAGAATTCAGAACGATGAAACGATGAAACATCCTGAGATTTTGAGAGTAAAATAGATTGATACTGCATTTTTAAATGTCAATATGATATCGGCATATGAAAATATCACGATATTTCAGTGTATCTATATTTTTCCCACCCATAGTCTTTAAAAGTTTTAAAGTCTGTAAAAAAATTTTTGAAGAAGTTTTTCTTTTCTTTAAAGACTTTAGAAACAGCGGGCTGATCGGTAAAATATCGGTAAAATATCGGTGGGATAGCCGATGTCCAATACTTAGTTTTAAGGACAATATAGGCTGATTATATCATGCATCCCTTGTCAATATGATATCAGCATATGAAAACATAGTGATATTTCAGTGTATCGATAATTTTTCCCACCCCTAGTCTATAGAGATTTTAAAGCCCCCCACCCCCTCCCCCGGGAGGTCTCGGGGCTATGCTGGGGGGGGGGGGTTTCAGCCAGGCTAAAAAGTATATTTATTTAGTATATAGATTAGTATTATTTGAAAAAATAAGACAAACAAATGATGATGACTCAACAAAAGGCATTGCCCCCCTCCCAAATGCAATATCTTTTCCATGTGTTTCATGGTAAATGCATGTGGTAACGGTGGTGGGATGGGGGGGGGCTTCGCATTATAATTACCAGTGAAAAAGTTTGGGAACCACTGTGTTAGTTAATAATGCTGAGGAAGATGAAGGTGAGATTGAGACCTATGGGAGTGCTGCTTCGGACCGTCTTTGGTAGGGCTGTCCCAATCCGATACCAGTATCAGATATCAGGCAGATATTGGCTTAAAAACGTGGATCGTCCATTCCAGCTTTTCTATTACTATCGTATTGTGATCAAACCAATAATTTACGACCTTACTGCAACTCCAACCTCAACTGGGTCCCCAGTCCCAGATAGCAGACTCTAGGGTTTTTTCCATCTGAAACAAGTCACATGACCTGGAGGTTGACTGGCCTTCATGACACTGTGTTGACTACAAACCCAAACCTGAGTGGAACCCCTTGATTTGTGTTTCCTTTGGTTTTGCTGCTTACATGGCCGAGCGACACCCCAAAAGGACGTAAACATTCACGTCCTGAACATTTAATGATGTTCAATCATATCTGACAGTGGTGGGTTATCAACAGCGTCAGGCTGCCAGCAACAGTTGCTTCCCCAGACTTTAGAGGGGTGTACTGGGTGTATACGGGTGTATACAGGGGGTACAGGGTGTATACAGTGAATATGGGTTTACACGGGGATTACTGGGTGTATATACGGGTGTATACAGAGGTGTACTGGGTGTATATAGGGGTACTGGGTGTATACGGGTGAATATGGGGGTACACGGGGTATTACTGGGTGTATACAGGGGGGCACACTGGGTAAACGGGGTACACAGGATAAACTTGGTGTATACGGGGATGTACTGGTGTATACGGGTGTATACTAGGGTATACTGAGGGTAGACTGGGTGTACGCGAGGGATACACACTTTATACTGGGTACATATGAGGATAATACAGGGTGTATACAAGGGGTATGCAGATATGGGTGTATATGGGACTACATGGGGGTATACGGGATGTGTAAATGGGTGTACTGGGTGTATACAGGTGTATACTGGAGTACACAGGGTATATTGCATGTACACGGGTGTAAACTGGGATGAACTGGGTGTATATAGATGTATACTAGGGTATACAGTTTAGGGGGTATACGGCTATGGGGGTATACTGGGTGTACACGTAGGTGTACTGGGTGTATACAGGGGGTATGTATGCTGGGTACTGGGTGTATAAAGAGGGTATACGAGTATGCTGTGGTATACTGGGTGTATACGGCTATACGGGGTATACTGGATGTATACGGAAGTGTACTGGGTGTATATTGGGTTTATACAGAGGGTATACGGGGGTATAGAAGGGTATAAAGTGGTATACGGGGGGAGTATACTGTGAGTATACTGGGTGTATAGAAGGGTATAAGGCAGTATACGGGGGTATACAGGGGTATAGGGGAGTATACTGTGAGTATACTGGGTGTATACGGGGGTATAGAAGGGTATAAGGCAGTCTACAGGGGTATACAGGGGTACAGGGGAGTATACTGTGAGTATACTGGGTGTATACGGGGGTATAGAAGGGTATAAGGCAGTATACGGGGGTATACAGGGGTATAGGGGAGTATACTGTGAGTATACTGGGTGTATACGGGGGTATAGAAGGGTATAAGGCAGTCTACGGGGGTATACAGGGGTATAGGGGAGTAAACTGTGAGTATACTGGGTGCATACTGTGCTATACGAAGGGTATAAGGCAGTCTACGGGTGTATACAGGGGTAAGTGAGTATACTGTGAGTATACTGGGTGTATACGGGGGTATAGAAGGGTATAAGGCAGTATACGGGGGTATACAGGGGGGGGGAGTATACTGTGAGTATACTGGGTGTATACGGGGGTATAGAAGGGTATAAGGCAGTCTACGGGGGTATACAGGGGTATAGGGGAGTATACTGTGAGTATACTGGGTGTATACGGGGGTATAGAAGGGTATAAGGCAGTATACGGGGGTATACAGGGGTATAGGGGAGTATACTGTGAGTATACTGGGTGTATACGGGGGTATAGAAGGGTATAAGGCAGTCTACGGGGGTATACAGGGGTATAGGGGAGCATACTGGGTGTATACGGTTGCATGATGCTCCCTGGATGTGTTTCTATGACATTTGGACTCATTTCTTTCAGCATTAGAAACCTGAATGTGACAAAATAGGTGACAGAGTGAAACTGGTACCCGTTTTAGTTTCACTTTGACTCTTCCTCCTGCTACAACAAATCCTCTTTGTACTCTGAGGTAAACCCTTCACCTGTAAAAGCATGATGCTCAGGCTTGTTGACAGAACAGTTTGCTCCTTTATCCAGAAAACAGCTCAGCATTAAATTTTCATCCAGTTGGTCTATTTTTGCTTGAAGTTCTCAAGCATGAGCCAAAGCTCCTGGACCACGCCGCAGGACAACAGACGAGGCCTGACGCTCCCATCAACTCCTGGTCGTCTCTAATTCATGAGTCCAAGTCCTCGGTGTGATCCGCTTTGGAGCTGGCCCATTTAGAAAACCCAGATGAGCCCCAGAACGTCGTCATCGGGGCCGCGGGAAACCAGGGCAGCTATTTTCATGATGAAAAGATCCGCATCCAGAGCTGTGAAGCAGCACATCTGGCTCCTCATACGGGTCTGGAGGACCGGCCTTGCAAAATAATTCCTCAACACAGCGCTACTAGGGATGCATGATATTGGAATTTTGGCCGATATCCGATGTGCCAATATTTCAAAACTCATGTGGCCGATGGCCGATATCAATACTGATGTTAAAGCTGAAAAAAGTAAGCAGTCACTGAAAAATAGCAGTTTTTGTTATCCGTTTCCGACATGTTGTAAAATAGGGGTGGGAAAAATGATTGATACACTGAAATATCGCAATATTTTCATATGCCAAAATCAAATAGATATTTAAAAAGGTGGAATTGATCTATTTTACTTACAAAATGATCGTTCTGTTACAAAATCTCTTCATATTTCTGGAATTCTTGCGAGATTTCTTAACTAAAAAAGATTAATACCGCGTTTTAAATGTCAACATATCAGCATATGAAAATATCGCAAAATTTTTGTGAACGCTCACAAGATTTAGAAACAGAACGATGAAATATCACAAGATTTTGTTAGTAAAATAGGTCAATATCGCTTTTTCAAATCTCAATATGATATCAGCATATGAAAATATTGCGATATTTCAGTGTATCGACTTTTTTTCCCCACCCCTAGTCTTTCGGTACGTAAAGTTTAAAGTCTGTAAAAAAGAGAATTTTTTGAAGAAGTTGTTTTTGGTTTTATTTAGACTTTAGAAACACGGGGCTGATTGGTTAAATATCGGTGGGGTGGCCAATGTCTGACACTCAGTTTTAAGGCCGATACTGATAGGAGGCCGATTATATTGTGCATCAATAAGCGTTACTCTGCTCACTTTGAAATGAGACAGAATCACATCAGGTCTCTGAAGCTAATGACCTCTGATGGAAAGAAAAGACTCGTCATTCCTCCGGTTTTCACCGCTGCTGGTGAATTAACAGGTGAGTAATGGAGTTAATGCCAGGAGACAAGAAAAAAATGGAGGACATTAACACCCCTGGTACTCCACACTGGCTGTCTTTCATCATCCCTCCAGGCAACACCTCTCCTTCATTTCCTAGTTTTCACCTCTAAACGCTCACTCCTGCAGTCAGCCAGGGAAGGAAGTGGATGGGAAGAGGTGAGAAATGTTTGGTGTGATAACACTGAGGACGGCAGCAGCTTTCCATCTCCTGCAAATGATCAGCTGATGCGTCCCGACAGATAGGACACAGCCGATGTCTTCACTTCCAGCCTCCAAATCCAAACTCAGAATGATTTCAGTCTTAAAGGAACACTTTCAGGATTATTTTCATCAATCCTGCAGCAGAGCTGCTGTTTGAGGGGGGACCGTTTTCACTGCTGCACCAGTAAACCTGCAGCAGAGTGGCTGTTTAAGGGGGAACCGTTTTCACTGCTGCACCTATAAACCTGCAGCAGAGCGGCTGTTTTTGAGAGGGGACCGTTTTCACTGCGGCACCACTAAACCTGCAGCAGAGCGGCTGTTTAAGGGGGGACAGTTTTCACTGCTGCACCAATAAACCTGCAGCAGAGCGGCTGTTTAAGGGGGGACAGTTTTCACTGCTGCACCAATAAACCTGCAGCAGAGCGGCTGTTTGAGAGGGGACCGTTTTTACTGCTGCACCAGTAAACCTGCAGCAGAGCGGCTGTTTAAGGGACGACCGTTTTCACTGCTGCACCAGTAAACCAGCAGCAGAGCGGCTGTTTTTGAGAGGGGACCGTTTTCACTGCTGCACCAGTAAACCTGCAGCAGAGCAGCTGTTTTTGAGGGGGGGGCGTTTTCACTGCTGCACCAGTAAACCTGCAGCAGAGCAGCTGTTTTTGAGGGACGACCATTTTCACTGCTGCACCAGTAAACCAGCAGCAGAGCGACTGTTTTTGAGAGGGGACCGTTTTCACTGCTGCACCAGTAAACCTGCAGCAGAGCAGCTGTTTTTGAGGGGGGGCCGTTTTCACTGCTGCACCAATAAACCTGCAGCAGAGCAGCTGTTTTTGAGAGGGGGACCGTTTTCACTGCTGCACCAGTAAACCTGCAGCAGAGCGGCTGTTTGAGGGGGGACAGTTCTCACTGCTGGACCAGTAAACCTGCAGCAGAGCGGCTGTTTGAGGGGGGACCGTTCTCACCGCTGCACCAGTAAACCTGCAGCAGAGCTGCTGTTTTTGAGAGGGGGACCGTTTTCACTGCTGCACCAGTAAAACCTGCAGCAGAGCGGCTGTTTGAGGGGGGGACAGTTCTCACTGCTGGACCAGTAAACCTGCAGCAGAGCGGCTGTTTGAGGGGGGACCGTTCTCACCGCTGCACCAGTAAACCTGCAGCAGAGCTGCTGTTTTTGAGAGGGGGACCGTTTTCACTGCTGCACCAGTAAACCTGCAGCAGAGCGGCTGTTTGAGGGGGGGACAGTTCTCACTGCTGGACCAGTAAACCTGCAGCAGAGCAGCTGTTTTTGAGAGGGGACCGTTTTCACTGCTGCACCAGTAAACCTGCAGCAGAGCAGCTGTTTTTGAGGGGGGCGTTTTCACTGCTGGACCAGTAAACCTGCAGCAGAGCAGCTGTTTTTGAGAGGGGACCGTTTTCACCGCTGCACCGCTGTGTGAGGGGCTGGAAGCTGGTGAAGCACCACCAGCCTATCAGCTGGTTTTTACCGTCTACGGAGCAGAAATCTGGCAGCGCCGTTCTCCTGGGCTGCTCATCTACATCCGTCAGTCTGACTCAGGTTCTGGACCTGCAGGATTTCACCAGCCAGTATATTCACACCTGAATCAATGGGCAAAAACTGGTTCCTGAACACACATGCATCTGTTACACTGTGATGGCAGCCACCCTTAGCAACGGTACAAAGAAGCTTTCATTAACAAGCAGGGCTGCAACTAACGCTTATTTTAGTAGACGACTCGATGACTATTAGTCCTAATTTCTGTCCCGCCCACCATCTGTGCTTCCTGTTGATGCAGCTCTTCTGCAGCCTCCAGAGCAGGTTTTACTCCACTTTGCATCTCATGAATATCACCCTTAGGGCTGGGAAAAACTACCATTTTATAAATGATCAATTATTTTTTCAATGCATCGATTAATCTAACGATTCACTTTTTCAGTTTGATTCGACTCTACTATCGATTATCTCCCCAGAAATTGACAGACAGCAGTTTCTACATGTTGATATACATCTAAAATGAAAAAAAAGAGCATGAATAAAAGGCAGCAGGAGCCTGTCATGGAGTCCTGAACCAACACAATGTGAGATTTATGTTGAAAACACGGCTGACTGAAAAACGTGCTTTTAATTCTTCATTCACATGAAAATAATAGTTTAAAAAGTCATCCAAAATACTTGTGAGTTACTGAAATAATATGGTAATGTAAACTTTGAGGCTTCAAGCTAAGACAGAAGTTATTTTCCAACAAAAGACAATGAAGAAAAGTAAACATTCAGAATTTAACATTTGAATATGGGTCTAGCTTCCTGAAAAAGTGCATCTTCATCTTCACTAATGCTGAATACGGGTTCAAACCACTTGGAAATGAAATGACAAATACTTTATTCATCCCAGAAGTGATTCCAGATATTACGACACATGAAACACTGACATGAGGTTAAAAAATGTAACTTTGATCATATACTGAGTCAGAGACGAGACGGCTCCCAGCATCTTCCATCAGCTGCAGTTCCACCTACGGCCAGCAGATGGAGCTCATGCTTCATGCTTCATGCGTGCTAAAAACACGGCGTGGAACTCGGGCTGGGTCATGTCATATACCGTTTACGGTAATACCGGTGTAACGTTAGGCAATAATATGAAAATGAAATATTTATCGTAGCTGTCGAACCTGTGGTGTCATCCATCAAACCTGGGTTGTAGGCTCGTCTACCTGCAGAGCAGCTGCTGATTAAACTCAGCTGGTTCACTGACTAGTCGCCGGGTAGGGATGTCGCCATTATTTACTTTCAGAATTATCGCATCGCGGTTTCAAAATTCCTCCACAGCGCTGTAGACGACTCATAACCAGTTATCAGAAACGCTTGATGCAGTTGTTGCTGCTGAAGGTGGAACAACCAGTTATTAGGTTTAGGGGAAGATCACTTTTTCACACAGGGACATGGAGGGTTGGATTTTTCCCCCTTAAAAATCTTTGTGTTATCTTTGTCTAATATTAAGTGTGACAAACATGCGAAAAGTAAGAAATCAGGAAGGAGGCAACACTTTCACACAGCTGGAGTTATTACTGCTGTTTGGACCATTTGAATTAATGTCAAATTCGTTCCAACATTTCAGACTCGGTTGGCGTCACTACAGTTTTGTAATACAGGTAAACGACTTCAACTTAATTGATATAGTTTAGTGGCTTCTAGTTTTATTTTAGGGCTCTAAAGACAGAATGTAGTGTTAAATTTACAATTCAAACAAATAGAAGGGATGCATGATATTGGAATTTTGGCCGCTATCGGATAGGCTGATGTTTTAAAACTCATGTGGCTGATAACCGATGTCGATACCGATATCAAAGCTGAAAAAATAAGCAGTCATTGCAAATGGCAGTTGTTTGAAAAATAGGGGTGGGAAAAAATTTCGATACACTGAAATATCACAATATTTTCATGTGTCAGTATCAAATCTATATTTAAAAACGCTGTATCTATTTTACTTACAAAATCTCGCAAGATTTCATCGTTCTATTACAAAATCTCACGATATTTTCTGAATTCTTGTGAGATTTTGTAACAAAACAATGAAATATGAGATTTATATCTGAAATCTGAGATCTGTACAATATAATATCGTGATATTTTCATATGCTGATATCATATTGATATTTTAAAACGCGGTATCAATCTATTTTACTAATAAAATCTAACGATATTTTGATTCTTGCGAGATTTTGTAACAATGAAATATCGTGAGATTTTATTTGTAAAATAGATGTGATACTGCGTTTTTAAATGTCAATATGATATCGGCATATGAAAATATCACAATATTTCAGTGTATCGATATTTTTCCCCACCCCCTTTCTCAAAGTGTCGGAAATGGATAACAAAACTGCTATTTGCAATGACTGCTTATTTATTTAGGCTTGGATATTGGTATCGATATTGGCCACATGAGTTTTAAAATATCAGCATTTCGAATAGCGGCCAAAATTCCAATATCGTGCATTCCTATCATGGTGCCATGTGTGACACCGGCCTTGTGTGTAAAAGTTCTGTTCCAGCCACCGTTTTCCATCTTTAATGAAATCAAAGAGTTCAGAAAACGGCCCGTTTTCATGTCAGTCATGTTTCTGATGTCACGATGAGCAAATCCAGACACATTTCGGATTTAATCCCGTCATAGTCACATCTGAGGCAGTATTCCCGTCAGACACGCATGCAGCTCACCCTGTTGCAGGGGTGCTCACGGCCAGTCCTGCAGCTCCAGCACACCTGAACTCCCCCTCATGTTCGTGCCGTTCAGCTCTGCAGAGGCTGCTCACCGGACATTATGAGGTTTGGCTGCGATGAAAAACACGTCGGCCTCAAAATGAGCGTGAGACCTAAATGATTTCCCCGTGGGACCATCGTGCGTTTCACCGTGTTCCTCAGTCATCTTAGGCTGCTTCATTTCGTCTTCGCTTCATCAGACTCGGATAGACGTGAGGTCGGCGATGGCATCAGGTGGGAAAATGTCCGGTATGGAGGGGAGGGGGGGGATGTGTCAGAAAGTAGGTAGTTGGGCCCCTGAGAGCCGGCATGGCGTCGGCTCATAGTAAATCTATTTTTAGCCGTCTCCCTCCCCCTCATCTGCTCATTCAAATTAGCCGAGCTAAACAGCAGCGCAGTCAAATCAGCCTGGCTGCTCCGTCACCGGGCGGAGGCTGGAGGGATGGAAACAGGAGATGTGTCGTTCAGGAGGAGGCGAAGCTCAAGGCAGCCGGTGTGGAAGGTGGCGACGGAGAGACAGGTATCAGAGAAAGGAGGGGGGGGTTCACATGGTGAAATCATTCCACCCGAACACTGAGGAGGGTAAAGATGTGAGAGGAGCGACTGATTTATACCAACGTTAGAAAAGAAAACCTGCTGCTCACTCAGCTGGTTAGGTTCACACTGACTCCGTTACACCAACAACTCCAAGACAAGACTCCAACTTTACTCTGTGCTGCATTCACTGTCCCTGGAAAGTTGGAAATCTGAACTCTGCTCTGATTTCTCTGCTTGAGTTTGCTGAACTTATTAAAATGGCCCAATAATGCTCAACCAACCCAAACGTTTCTGACTAGAACATCCTTTCTGGTGATTCTTATTTAACAGCCGATATCGGGTAAAAATCAGCACAAAACCAGCGTTAACGGAAAAGGAAAAGAAATCGGGAGAAAACGTCATCCCTGACAGGAGTTACCGGCCTCAGATTTCCCCGTTTTTCAGAAAAACAATCCTCATATTTATGTCGCGGTACAAATAACAGCGTCCAAAAGTTCGTCAGCTCATACGGTTCATACTGGGGGTGTCATGATACCATATTTCTGCTTTGGTACGATACCATTTTGTATTTCGAGACTTTGATACGTTTAGAAGAAAAAGGTAAACCGTACTCTGTCAAATATTTTCTCCATTTTAAAGTAAATACTTTGGGATAGGGATGCACGATATTGGAATTTTGTCCGATATCGGATATGCCAATATTTCAAAACTCATGTGGCCGATAACCAATATCAATAGGGATATTAAAGCTGAAAAATAAATGATGTAATATTAATTTCTTATGCAAAATTGGAAAAATACTTTAACTTGTGTTCATGTAGAACAACTCAAACTTAGTTAACAGGATATGTGCGTTATATCCTAGAACCACCTGGACTTTCTTCTCTCTGAGAAAAAAAAAACACAATACCCAAAAACAGGGGATATTTGGTAGGGGTGGGAAAAAATATTGACACACTGAAATATTGTGATATTTACATATGTTGATATCAAATTGAGATTTAAAAATGCAGTATCGATCTATTTTACTAATGAAATCTTGCGAGATTTCGTAAGTAAAATAGATCAATATCGTGTTTTCAAATATCAATATGAAATCTGCACATGAAAGTATCGCGATATTTCAGTGTATCAATATTTTTTCCCAGCCCTAATATTTGGTTATTTACACAAATGAGGGTGTATAAACTCTGTTCACACAGAACATCCTAAAAGAAACCGGCTTTAGAAGTTTTAAAGTCTGTAAAAAAAGAAGTTTCTGTTTTTTTCAGACTAAAGAACCAGCAGCCTGATTGGTTAAATATTTAACTGATATCGCTGGGGCGGCCGATGTCCGATACTCAGTTACATACCGTTAGATACCGATAGGCGGCCGATTATATCGTGCATCCCTACTTTGGGAACCACAACGCTGACTAAAAGTTGAATTTAACGACTAAGGGTGCTTTCAGAAAGCATAGTCCGCGAGTCTCGGTCCGTTTGGGGACTCGGTCCGGTTGGGGGTGGGGGTGGTCTTCCGGACAGAGATCACGTTCATGTTGCACTATTGCCAAACGGGCCAAATGGGCCAAGAATGAGAATCTCAGGTGCCGCTGCTTTCAGATTCACTTTTGGTGAGGACAAGACGCACGTACAAGAAGGTTCTCACTACTTCTGTTTCCTCCTCAAAGCCACATTATTTTTGTACGAGGAGCTGGATATGATGTCATCAGACCAAATATCAATTAAAGCTTTTACTATCTCGTAACTCCACGTCTGACCATGAGCCATCTTTATAAGTACTGCAGTCCCTCACGTGTTTGTTGTCGTAGCGTTTACCCACATTGTCCAACGTTTGACCCACAATGTTGCTAGGCGGTTGAGTGGAATGGCAGCAACCTTTTAGATAATTAAAGGAATATTCCACCCACAGAATGATGTAACTTTATTTTCCACTTCCCCTCATGGTGAGCAAGACTCTGGAGCACTTTATTAATATCTTAAATGCAGCCGGCGATCAGGAGGGCTTCTTGTTTTCCCCCAACTTTCATATAACGGAGTTCACCGGGGCCCGAGCCAAAAAGGTCCATAAAAGTCCACAAAAACTTGTCAATATTCCCCCATACTGCCCCATAATACAAGCGTAGAAGAAGAAATTCGCTGTCTACATTGTGCTAAGAGCGACAGAGCTGCAGACAAACCGGGACAAACACAAGAGGGTCCGAGACGGGTTGATATTGATTTAAAACAAAGAAAGAAAGAAAACGAGAACGCGCGAATCTCGATTGCTGCGGCTTCCGTAGTTTCGTGAACGTGCATCAGCATGCTTGGAGGAGATGCGATGTAGTACTGTTTAATCTATAAAAATCTTCTAAATGATGTGGTTTCCAGTAAATTATGGATGCTACCCACTCAGGACACTTGGATTTCATTGGACGAGCAGTATGGAGGAATATTGACAAGTTTTTGTGGACTTTTATGGACCTTTTTGGCTCGTACCCCGGCGAACTCCATTATATAAAAGTTGCGGGTAGGGTTGTCACGATACCAAATTTCTGTTTCGATACGATACCATTTAGTATTTCGATACTTTTCGGTACTTTTTTATACTTCTATAAAAAAGGTAATCCAAACTAAATATTTCTTTTATTTGCGTTATTGTTCTTGAAGTCTTTATTTTAAAATAATCAAATAAAGAAGTAAAATCTTCAATTTAAAACACAGAGAACCAGTAATATAAAGCAATGCCAAATTAAAATCAAAATCATTCTATACATCAAACACTATATGGACATAATTAGAAAAATAAATTGAAAAAATATCTAAATGAATTACATATTGTAAGGCTTTTGGAATATTCTTTTAATGTGTTTCAAAATGTTAATTTATTTAAAGTTGTGTGTCAATAGTTTATGATATGAAACATTAAATGGGTATGAGGTAATGTCAATAAAATCATGTTTGTGTGACTGACTTCATTATAAAATCAGTCAAGTTGGTAATTATAATATATATAATAATTGAACATATCAGTCAGGTTATCTCTGTCACCATTTTTAAACTTATTTAAACATTTTAAGGATCTAATAACTTTGAAGAAAATTAAAAATGTATTTATTAACCGTTTATGTGTCGTATGTAGGCTTCTGTAGGTTTCTACTGGGCTGGAAGGTTTCGTGCTTTTTACTTTGACATACCTGAACAACATCAGCAGCAGTTGTTCCTGACTGAAGTCACTAAGTCCGCGTAGTTTTCCTTTAGAGGAAAAAAGAAAAGATGGCGGCTTTGGAAAAGCCCGTGTTGATAAAGTAGGGGCTCAAAGTACAGTTTGGAAGTATTACGGATTCAAAGCTAATGATGAAGGCGAGCCGTTGAACACTGAAGCACCGCAGTGAAAGCGATGCTACAAAGTCCGTCTTGCTAACGGAGGCAACACTTCAAACTTCAGGTATCCGCGGCAGCGTCCACTCGCCATGAAGCAGCCTGTCTGCTACCTGACGTCTCCTCCTCCTCCTCAGTGAAGGTGCTTCACTGAGAGCCGCATCATTAACTACGTCACACTCACTGCTGGCCTCGCCGCTCTTAAAGAGACAGGCTCCAATTTACCAATTCAGCTGCGTTTTTCCTTTTTAAAGTACCGTTTCTTTTTAAATGCTGGTATAG
Source organism: Atherinomorus stipes (assembly GCA_023101725.1). Lineage (NCBI taxonomy): Eukaryota > Metazoa > Chordata > Actinopteri > Atheriniformes > Atherinidae > Atherinomorus > Atherinomorus stipes. The sequence continues at coordinate 117,429 of JALJCO010008907.1, forward strand.
TACCGTTTTAAACACTTTAGTTTTGCGGTACTATACTGGTACCAGTATACCGTGCAACCCTAATTGGGGGAAACGAGAAGCTTTCCTGATCGCTGGCTGCATTTGAGATATTAAAAAAGTGCTCCAGAGTCTCGCTCACCATGAGGGGAAGTTGGTTTTGAGAGCTGCTAAGATTGAAGGTGAAGATGGGAAGTGGCCCTTTGTTTCATAAGTGCACGGTTGATCTAGTGACGTCCGGAGTGCAGCTGATGTGACAGCAGAGAATAAAAAAGCTCAGAAAATCCTCATCCTTCTCTCCGGCTGAGCGCCGACCCTTAAATCCCCTCGCCCCGCTTTAATCTGGGAAAGAAGCCAGCGAGCGCCTCGTCTACGAGATGAAACAGATGAGATTGTAAAGAGGTCCTCTAACACCTAAAGCCCAGAGGGAGCCTGACAGATAACAGGACGTTTCCAGCTCAGGATATCAATCTAATCTGTAAACATGAAGCATGATGATGATGATGCAGCTGAAGACTGATGGATACCTCACTAAGAACGATGCAGCAATGTGAGGCCGTGCGGTTCATTGGTGCGTGGAAGAAGAACAGAGGCAGCGCAGCGAATCAGCCTTCTCCCCGGGGCATCAGAGCGCTGCACCTGCCTCTCGTATTCAAACTTCATGCAGTGATGATTTACATGTGGCTGCACCACAAACGAGGCCCGTCTGCAGCCGAGCCGAGCTGCTCTCATTCTGCTTCCTCTGGAGAAAGCAGCCACACCGCCACCTCCCTGCTCTAAAACACAACTCAATGATCAACGTTTCAGCTTAACAGGCTCATTAACAGCACATTTAACTACGCTTTGCACCTTAACACCAATTTTACTGCAACTTTCTAGTTGCATGTTTGTTTTTTTCCCCCTCGCTTTCTAAAAATGCATCACTGCCAATTTTATCATTTTTCCCCATTTTTATTTATGATTAAAAAACTAGTTTATGGGAAACTATGGCTTCCGCTACAATTTCTCTGTAGAAAGGTTTCTTGGTTTTACTTCTGCAGTCGATCAGTTTCTGCCAAGCGCTTCCAGTCCGGTAAGATCTGCGTTCATTTCCACTGAACAGTGATGACATGTCAGCGAGATAAGGAGTTGTGGTTGGCTTGTTGATTTACACGTATAATCAAAGCGGTGGAAATCATGAAAGATGCTCCAGAACAGCTGGACTGGAACTGGCTTGTGGTGGATCATCAACCAGTTCAGAAGAATGATGATGAGGAATTTGGGGACATCATATTTTACAAGCTAGAACCAGACTAGAACTGTAGTCAGCTCCTTACAGTCTGTCTCCAGCCTCAAGTACACTTGGTTCAGCTAAAAGCTGCGATGCCGACACACCGAGCGACTCAGAACTGGAAGGAACTGCACTGGTTTGGCATAGAGTCAGGCTGACAGAGGAGAGGCACTCATTCCCTGCGCTAGCCGTTAGCCCCGAGCTAGCCAGGGCAAATAATTAGCCTTTAAAAATGAGAAGGTAACTTCCATGGTTCCAGTGGAGTTTTAAATACTTGCTGTTTCTAAAGAAGAGGATGGAGGGAAGGATGCATGTTTGGAAGCAGCTGGAGGAGATCTGATGACCGGTGACATCCTGATATAACCGAGCAGCAGCTGTATGACCGATGTGATGAAGCAACGATGGTTGAAAAAGAATATTCCAGAGGACATGATCGCAGTTTTATGTGTTAGAGTCTCAACAGCTCCAGTAAACAGAAGCTACAGACAGGAGAGACGTGCAGAGGCTCCTACTGCTACCCGGTAAGTCTGATCTGCTGCTTCATCCTCTTCAAAATAAAAATCTAAATCTGTAGGAAACCTAAATAAACTAATGCTGCACTTACGAGCTTTTAAACATTAACTGGTAATACAACAGAAGGCTGAGTCGAAAAAAGGAAAACCCTTCAATATTAAATAAGCTGAGGACATCACGTCCAGGTTTGGCTCACAGCGCCACAGTCTGGTCAGAAGCTGAAATGCAGCCATGTTTTCTAATAACCCATGAACCCATGAACAGCTGTGCTTGTTTCATATCATCATGAAAAAGGTTTTGATCTGACTTGTTATGTTATTTCATATTAATGTTATATTGTTAAAAATAAAAACAAGAGAATAGAAAAAAAGAAAAAAAAGAGCTTTTTTTTTTTTTTACAATGTTGAATTTCCCTTCTGGGATAAATAAAGTATTTTTCATTTTCATTTCATTCATCTATAAAACAAGGAGAAAATGTCAAAAACGTGTCGTCAGCACTTTAAATAAACAGTCTTTTTTTTTAAAAAAAAAAAAAAAGAGAAATGAAAAAATAAAGTTTTGACAAGATTAGACATTTAAGAAAACATAAAATAATGGAAGGGACAAATACAGAAACAAAACAAGGGAAATTTAAAAGGTGGTAGAGTTTAATTCCTCCCTTCCAGCAGGTGGTGCGCTAACTCTCGCTTAATCAGTTAGCAACGTTACAGGACCGGCTAACAGTTAATTAGCAACGTTACAGGACCGGGTAACCAAATGTCTTTGTCCATGAGGAAAGCAGCAACATCGGCGGGGCTTTTGAGCCCCTTTACTACCGTCACCCTCATCCTGCTTCGTTTATCTGTTTGAATTTGAGAAGGTAAGGAAGATGTCATTTCTACACAGAGCAATCAAACTAGCAATTCCTGAGCTAATGCTAATGGCATGGTAATCAGATGTAAGCATTTACATATTTTGGACCCTTCAAAATTGATAAAAACAATTATTTTTATCTGTTTTTATTTATATAAATTTATTTAGTTATATAAAAAAAACATATGTATATCTGCTTTTGTTTTTTTTTATAAAATACTTTCATTCTGCACTCCTATAAAAATTCTGTTGTTGTATTATTCTTTTAAAAATTTTGAACAAAAAATTGTAGCTATGACTTAAAAAATACAACGCAAAAAATTAAAAATGAAATAAAATTTTAGAAAATAAAGGCACACAAATAGAACATAAAAAGAAGAAAATGACTTAAAAATTCCACGAAATGTCTGACACGTAAATAGAAATATAAAAAGCAAACCCAATTAATTTAAAAAAAAATCTGATTTAAAAAACTAGAGGAATTAAATAAAAATAAATAAATATAAAATCTGATTAAAAAAAATAACTAAAGAAAAGGGAAAAAAAAAGTCTTTTGTATCCCCAGTAATACGACCAGGTTTTTACAGCGTACTAACAGCTCCAATAACCAGCAGACGGATATTTCCTTGTTTTACTGCTTCTGGCATCAGAAAATGAAATAAAAGCAGGAGCCAAACACACAGAAAACATCTCATATTACATTTTATGACCCTAATGAGATCAGAATAAAACCAAACACACTCCAGCTTCCACTCATTTCTGTTTCCATACTGCAGCAGCCTGTTGGTCCTCGGCTAAAACACATTTTCTTGGGTCTCTACAAGCCTAAACCTGTAAGACAGGGGGAAGTATTTTCTACAAAAATGCTAACAACGGGGCGTGACTCCACATTCCAGTTTATTCCAGGGAAAACAAATTCACTGGAAAACACTGTGGCTAAAATTTGCCTGCGCACACTCAGACACACACACACACCCGGGGAATCAGAGTTACAACTGCAATCAGACGGGCTTTAAAGGATTAAGGAAGCAGTTTGTCCTGCAGCAGAGATGGAACTCATCAGCTTTAAACTTTTATTCCGTCTCCATGTATAGAAATGCATCTGATGGCATCACATCTACTGTTGCTGCCAGCATCAGAAGTCCTGATCACAGCTCTGCTGAAACACGGTAAACAGGCTGAACAGTGGAAACACGGACATGCGTCTGCACTCATCCAGCTCTGAACCCCAGTGTGGGTCCATCTAGTGTAGCTTCACCGAAATTTACTCTGATTTCCCCCCACACCTCCACCCACACCTCGTCGGGCATTATCCTGTATTTGATGTAGGAGAAGTTTAACTTGCAGCGCCGCCACGCTCAAGTGGTCATAACAATCCCATCAGAATCATATACTGACGGCTATGCTGAATCTGAGAGCAATCAACATGCTTTATTGTCAGTATAGCTCCCTGAAAATTTTACAAGTCGTGTTTCTAGGGGAGCTCATGTTTTATTAAGGGGAGCTATAGCTCCCCCAGCTGCCCTGTGGTTCGCACCCTGCCCGCAGTAGTGTCCAGTGCTGCTGGTGGGTAGGGCTCGGCGATATAACGATATATATCGTCTGGATGATAGAAAACTTCTATCGTTTCATGTGAAGCTCTATGGTTTATATGGCGATAGGCGCTTTACTGCAGTATTTAATCAAGATGCGCCTCGTGCACACGCACGCTACATACAAACATGGAGGGAGATGATGGCGGACCACTCAGAGGGGTGTAATTAATTCCTTAACAAGATGACCAGCCCACCCAAACTGAGAGGCTTTTACCTAAAAGAGAGAGACAACTTGTCTCATGGATGTCGCTTGGATATAAAAAGACTGACGACAATCCCAAGAGCCGGGATCCTCCTGTTATCTGGTCCGTGACCGTGTCGGTCTTTTTCATACATCTCCAAACCACAACCATGCAACAGAAGTCGTCCCTCTTTTAACTACAAGCTCCTCGGTTTGGTTTGGCTGGACATCTTATTGAGAACCAATCATCCTGGTCTGAAACGCGTCTGCCACCGTGTTTCTTTAGGTCAAGATGCGCTGTGTGTCAGACTCAGCAGTACATGCACGCGGTGGCACGTGTCCGCGCACGCACGCTGCAGCACGTGTCCGTACACGCCGTGCATCTTGACAAATACAAACACTGCAGTAAGGCGCCTTGAGCGCAGCGCAAAGGCTTTGCTCCGACCTCCATCTGTGAGCATTTACACCTGCACTGTGCGCCCGCGAGCGCACCAGCTATTACGAAGCGAAGGCTTCGATTGTTTGCTGGACATTTATTTGTTCAGCAAAGTTTACAAGAAGAGCTGCCTGAAGTTGCTGTTCAGAAACAATAATAACAGTCAAGCGCGAGCAAACAGGATAGAACAGTTCCAGTTAAGCGCCCTTCACAATAAAACACTTCCGGGTGTTTCAAATTAAATCATTTTAGGTTTAAACAATAAACTTCTCTGTGCTTATGTATTAAAATCATGTCACCAACACATCCTGCCGAGACAAAATGAAGTAGAAAACATTTAGTACCTGCGACCTTAATTTGTTCAGTAGATGATTTGCAATTCCACATTGCATCTTAAATACAAATTATTTATTGATTAAATTATTATTGAACCCCCCCCCCCCAAAAAAAAAAGATATATCGTATGTATATCGTTATCATGATATACAATTTGTTATATCGTGATATGGGATTTTAGTCATATGGCCCAGCCCTACTGGTGGGTCAGTACCAGCAGAGCACTGCTGTCGGCTCTGGACTGCAGTCCAGCCAGCCGCCTCTCACAGATGCGCGGTCGAGCCCGCCAGCGTTATTTTGGCTGCAATTCTGAAACTTGTCTGGCTTGACCGCAGTGGCTCCAGTTTGTTATCCACCACCATCATGATGTTTTCCGTGCATCAGGGTTTGGGTCGGAATATTCCAGCTGATTTCAGTTATCATGTATACCAGAGTTATTCTGTCTGCTCACGCATGTAAACGGGTTATTCCTGATCTTTCAGAGGAGTCTTCTTCATCTTATCCTGGATCGGGACGTGGGGGCAGCTGCCTAAGCAGGGAAGCCCAGACTTTCCTCTCCCCGGCCACAGCTGCCAGCTCATCTGGGGGGATCCCGAGGCATTCCCAGGCCAGCTGGGAGACACAGTCCCTCCAGTGTGTCCTGGGTCTCCCCCTGGGTCTCGTCCCGGTTGGACGTGCCTGGAACTCCTCACCAGGGAGGCGTCCAGGAGGCATCCTGACCAGATGCCGGAGCCTCCTCACCCTATCCCTAAGGGAGAGCCCGGCCACCCTGCGGAGGAAACTCATTTCGGCCGCTTGTACCCATGATCTCGTTCTTTCTGTCATGACCCACAGCTCATGGCCATAGGTGAGGGTAGGAACGTAGATGGACGGTAAATCAAGAGCTTCGACTTCTGGATCAGCTCCTTCTTCACCACGATGGACCGATGCAGAGTCTTCATCACTGCAGACGCCGCACCGATCCGTCTGTCCATCTCCCGCTCCATCCTTCCCTCACTCCTGAACAAGACCCAGAGATACCTGAACTCCTCCACCTGGGGCAGGACCTCACCCCGACCCAAAGAGGACACTCCACCCTTTTCCAGGTGAGGACCATGGTCTAGGATTTGGAGGTGCTGATTCTCATCCCGGCCGCTTCACATTCGGCTGAAAATCGCTTTAGTGAGAGCTGGAGATCACGGCCCGATGACGCCAACAGAACCACATCATCTGCAAACAGCAGAGACCCGATCCTGAGGCCACCAAACCGGATCCCCTCAACACCTCGGCTGGATTAGAAATCCTGTCCATAAATGTTCTGAACAGGATCGGCGACAACGGGCAGCTTTAGCGGAGTCCAACTCTCACCAGGAATGGATCCGACCTACAGCCGGAAATGTGGACCAAGCTCTGGCACTGATCATACAGGGACCAGACAGCTTGAACAAGGGGGTCCGGCACTCCGTACTCCCGCAGCACCGCCCACAGGAATCCCTGGGGGACACGATCGAACACCTTCTCCAAGTCCACAAAGCACATGTAGACTGGTTGGAGAACTCCCATGCCCCCTTCAGGATGTAGGTGTAGAGCTGGTCCACTGTTCCACGACCAGGACGAAAACCACACTGATCCTCCTCAATCCGAGATTCGACTGTCTGATGGACCCTCCTCTCCAGGACCCCCGAATAGACCAGAGGAGTGTGATCCCCCTGAAGATGGAGCACACCCTCCCATCCCCTTTTTTGAAGAGGGGGACCACCACCCCGGTCTGCCATCTTTCAGAAACCAGAATATTGACCTTAACCCGAATTTTGATGGAATGTAAACTTAGTCAATATCTTCAGGGTTCCGAAGCAGCTGCTTGACTCTCTGACTCCACTCACGTGGAACAAAGACACACCCCAAACAATGTGTGGAACAAAGACACACCCCAAATGACGCTTGGAACAAAGACACACCCCAAACGACGCGTGGAACAAAGACACGCCCCAAAAGAAACATGGAACAAAGACACACCCCAAATGAAACATAGAACAAAGACACACCCCAAACGATGCGTGGAACAAAGACAAGCCCCAAACGACGCGTGGAACAAAGACACTCCCCAAACGACGCGTGGAACAAAGACACACCCCAAACAACGCGTGGAACAAAGACACGCCCCAAACGACGCATGGAACAAAGACACGCCCCAAATGAAACATAGAACAAAGACACACCCCAAACGACGCGTGGAACAAAGACACGCCCCAAACGACGCGTGGAACAAAGACACGCCCCAAACGACGCGTGGAACAAAGACACTCCCCAAACGACGCGTGGAACAAAGACACACCCCAAACGACGCGTGGAACAAAGACACGCCCCAAATGAAACATAGAACAAAGACACGCCCCAAACGACGCGTGGAACAAAGACACGCCCCAAATGAAACACAGAACAAAGACACGCCCCAAATGAAACATAGAACAAAGACACTCCCCAAACAACACTCAGAATAAAAACATTTCCCAAATGACACGTAGAACAAACACACTCCAAATGATACAAACAATAAAAACATGCCCAAAACAACAAAACAACCCTCCCTTTTAGCAATGGCATCTCTATGGTCTTTATTTTACCTCTACCTTTGAATCACATGAATCTGCTTGAAGAAGTGAAACTAGTGATTCAATTTCTTTTCTTCTAAGAGGTAAATCCAGGATTTATGTCTGTTAAAATGAATCTTACATTTTTAAGCCAAACCTTGAAAGAAAAAGAAAACCTGGCGTACGAGCAGCAGCTTCAGAGGCTACAGAGGAATTTCTGTCCCAGGATAAATTATCCCTCCCAGCTCAGATCTGCACCATTTTTCCACTTTCTCAGTGACCGGCTGCAGAAGTTGTTCTCCATGGATGAGTCACGGTTGGCTGCAGAGTCAGTTTGTTTAATGAGTTAACTTTTTGGCTCGCAGACCGCTGCTTTACCGCCGTTTAACCCCCGTCCAACATGCTGAAGGCTTACAAGTCATTACAGAGTACTTACAGGTAAGAGGAGCATATATTTACGCAATACCGAGACATTGTTGGGATTTCCCACATCCTCTAAAGTCCGTAATCACTCCTCCACAATGGATTACAGATAAGCTTCCACGAAGAAGCCAAGATAAAAAAAAAAAAGACTAACATTTAGCTGTGTTTGGAGAGTTTGACGCCGGCTGCAAAGCAAACACACAGCAGGAAGCTGAGCTGCCGCCAAATTTACCCTAATCTGATCCATTCTGTGGGATTACGAAGGAAAGTGATCGTCGCGTAAGCCTGAGAGCAGTGTCAGCGTGCTGCAGACATATGTGGAGGAAAATCCTGCAAAACAGCTCCTGTCTGACTGGGAATAAAAGAGAGAACTGGGACATTAACGGTCAGGACCAACATGGGGGAATATCCATCTTTTCCTGCATAAACCAACACAAATATGAGGGATGCACCATATAATCGGCCCCCTATCCGTATCGGCCTAAATCAGCTTTAAAACTGAGTATCGGACATCAGCCACCCCACCGATAATGAACCGATAAAATGTCTAAAAACTAGTCTAAAAAAAACCCCAAAAACAACTTCTCCAAAAACTTTACAGAGTTTAAACTTCTAAAGACTAGGGGTGGGAAAAAAATGTCCATACACTGAAATATTGCAATATTTTTATGTGCTGATAACAAACTGACATGTAAAAACACGGTACTTATCTATCTACAAACAAAATCTCACGATATTTCATCGTTCCGTCACAAAATCTCGCAAGGATTCACAAAAATTAAGAATTGAAAACCCCTTTTGTGATACTTTCATGTGCTGATATCATATTGACATTTAAAGACCAGGTATTTATGTATTCTACTAAAAAATCTTGCGATATTACATTGTTCTGTCATGAAATCTTGCGAGAATTCACAAAAAAATTTGCGATATTTTCATGTGCCGATATCATATTGACATTCAAAATTGTGGCATTTATGTATTTTACTAAAGAAATCTCTCGATATTTCATTGTTCCGTTTACGAAATCTTGCGAGAATTCACAAACATTTTGCAATATTTACAAATGCCGATATCATATTGACATTTAAAAACGTATTTATTTTACTAACAAAATCTTGTATTACTTCATCGTTCTGTCACGAAAATCTCATGAGAATTCACAAAAATTTTGCAATATTTTCATATGCCGATACACTGACATTTAAGAACGTGGCATTTATTTTACTAACAAAATCTTGCGATATTTTATCGTTCTGTCACAAAATCTTGCGAGAATTCACAAAAATGTTGCGATATTTATATTTGCCAATATCATATTGACATTTAAAATTGCAGTATTTATCAATTTCACAAAAGAAATCTCCAGATATTTCATCGTTCTGTTACGAAATCTCACAAAAATTTGCATAATATCATAAGATTTTGTAACAGAACAATGAAATATCGTCATATTTCAGTATCGATATTTTTTCCCACCCCTATTTTTCACAGTGACAGAAACAGATAACAAAACTGCTATTTGCAATGACTACTTATTTCTTTCAGCTTTAATATCGGTATCAATATGAGTTATTGGCCACATGAGTTTTAAAATGTCAGCATATCGGCTATCTGCCAAATTCCAATATCATACATCCCTCAGAAATATCAGCCATGACTGCTGGAGGGTCTGTAATGTGATGCTTCCTCTCTCCAACTCCCTGCCGTCTCCAGAACAACCCCCCCCCCCCCCCCCTGGGGCTTCCTGGCAGATGCAGGACTGCGAGGGAAAAAAACAAAGGCAGCAGAAGACATAATCCTGAGAGGAGGTGTGTGTGTGTCTGTGGCAGCACGAGACTGGGATTATAAAACCTGGATTACACATGCTAGTGCACATAAACACAAATCCCCGCTGGATTTGGCCCAGGTTCTCATTTAACTGACTCTGGCCTGAACCATCCCGAGTGCAGCGGCTTCATTACACATGACAGTGATACCGTTCAGATCCATGAAAAACCCTCAGTCACGTTCTTCCCTGACATGATATTTAGGTGAGGAAAACCTGATTATATTATTCTATGGTCCTATGACTAAACCACGCCCCCAAACGTGATGAGCCAATCACAGTGCGCACAGCTAACCCATTACACTCGGACATTCTCTGCTTGAATGCCCATTGAAGTGCATTTAAGATAGTCTGTTTTTGTCTGTTTTTTATGTGTCTTTATGTGGTTTTTTTTTTTTAGTTTAATATGGTCAAATGGTGTGCATGGGGTACATGCAACTCTGACACCAGGTATCCCGAGAGGCTGGGTGATGGGGTGGATTTTTTGCCCTTTCCCAAGCCACATCTCAAACGAGAAAAGTGTCTGCTTTGGATAAAGTTGTGCATGCTGTCACTTTGCTGGAAAGAAACATGAAGTTACCTTAAACGTCCCTAACTTTGGTGCCAACTCTGCAGCGTCAGCCTGGCCTCCATCTAGGCTGCAGCTGCATCTCTCAACCACACATTGTCACTAGAGATGCTCGATATTGGAATTTTGGCCGATATGCCAGCATTTTAAAACTCATGTGGCTAAATAACCGATATCGATACCGATATCAAAGCTGAAAAATTAAGCAGTTTTGTTATCCGTTCCCGACATAGGGGTGGAAAAAATATCAATACACTGAAATATCACGATATTTTCATATGCCAGTATCAAATCAGTGTTTAAAAACGCAGTATCAATCTATTTTACTTACAAAATCTTGCAAGATTTAATTGCTCCGTTACAAAATCTAACGATATTTTGTGAATTCTTACAAGATTTTGTAACAGAACAATGAAATATCACGAGATTTCGTTAGTAAAACAGATCGATACCACGTTTTTAAATGTCAATATTAGGGATGCACAATATTGGAATTTCGGCTGATATGCCCATATTTCAAAACTCATGTGGCTAATAACCAATACCAATATCAAAGCTGAAAAAAATAAGCAGTTGCGAATAGTTTTGTTATCTGTTTCCGACACGTTGAAAAATAGGGGTGGGAAAAAATATTGATACACTGAAATATTGCGATATCTTCATATGCCAGTATCAAATCGATATTTAAAAACGTGGTATCGATCTATTTTACTTGCGTCTCGCAAGATTTCATCGTTTTGTTACAAAATCTCACAATTTTTCATGAATTCTCACAAGATTTTGTGACAGAACAATGAAATATCGCAAGATCCCATTAGTAAAACAGATCAATACTGTGTTTTTAAATGTCAATATGATATTAGCATATGAAAATATCACAACATTTCAGTGTATCAATGTTTTTTCCCACCCCTAGTCTTCAGAAGTTTTAAAGTCTGTAAAAAAAAAAAATTTTTGAAGAAGTTTTTTTGTTTTTTTTAGACTTTAGAAACAGCGGGCTGATTGGTTAAAGATCGGTGGGATAGCCGATGTCCGATGTCGTGCATCCCTATTTGTGGCAGTTGTGGCTGAGTTAACATCATGAGTCCACATCAGCACACAGAAAAACTTATCAAAGGGAGAAGCTGCTCCCCAGCAAGGACTTCAGCTCTGATGTTATTCTGAACTTTTAATGAAGAGCTGAAGTTGAGTGTTCACACCGTCATGGCAACATCTCACCATGGCAACGCAGTCAGCATCTCAGAGCATCCTGCTGCTGTTAAAAGCAGAGAGCCGAGTCTGGAAACGAGGTTACCTACAGGTTACCTTAGCTTGGTTTGAAGGATGATCTGAGACACAACTGAAGCTAAACGATACCTCATGCAGACACACCAGAACCAGAACCAGAACCAGGCTCAGATTCAGCTCCAGATGCCCACAAATGCAGGAAGAGAAGCCAGAAAATAAAAGAAATCCTCCCCTACACCATTCCAGCAGCAGCAGCCTGAAGCTCCAGCCAGCAAGCCAGGATGGATCCATGCTTTCATGATGTTTCCAGCAGATTCTGAGCCGAGCATCTGAAAGACAGAAAACGTTTCTCCATCTTCTGTTGTCCAGTTCTGGTGAGTCTGTGACACAATAATAAAGCTGGAGTTCACAATTTTAATGTCTGTGTCTCTGATTTGATTCAGTTGTCCATGAAAATCTATTTTTAAAAAGAAAATATAACTTTATGGGGCAATTTCTGTAATGCAATTAATCCAGATTAATTACAAAAGCCTCTGATTAGTTTCATTTTTTAAAATTGAGTCCCACCGTATACATTATATATATATATATATATATATATATATATACACACAGTATATATACATGATAGATGTATTATCCCGCATATTATTGACTATAAACGATATTGTTGAGTTTACCGAGACCAAAATAACCACTTATGTAATGGTAATATACCATAATAGTGCAAATACATCCTTTCAAATGCAACAATTAAACTTTCATTTCACACTTGAATGTCCAGAACCAGAACTTTTAACTATCCTAAATAAATAAACAAAAAGCAATTTAAAACAATCTAATATAAAAAAGGACTGTCTCTGTTAGAAAAATTGCACCAAAAAACAATAAACTAGACCCTGTTTCTCCAAACCAATAAATGGAATGGCCTATCCAGTCTCAACAAACAAAACTGCACGACGACGACTTTTGGGCCAACGGCTCTACATCTTGGGGTGCAGTTTTTTTTTGTTCCCCTTTTCATTTACCATGCAATTAATTGATTTAAAGCAGAACTCAGTAACTTCAGCTCGGGGCTCCCCATAGTGGCGTCCTTTCACTGTCGTAAAGTTCAACCACCCCTGCACCCCCACAGCACACAGACGGCTTCTCTACCTGTCTTTCCTCTATTCTGATCCCTGGATATACTGTATCTCTAAGCTTGATGATGCTGCGTTGGTAGCAGCACCCCGTCTCCCTCTGCTCAAAGCAAAGTCCTGTCTCTTCTGAAACGGGACGTTTTACCCGCGATTTGCGGGTAAATATGCCGTGGATTATATTTTTTTCTGGTGTTGGCGAGTAGCAGGTAAGAATACGAACTTTTATTTACTTTTTGCGGACGTGACAAGTGATTATTGAGCCTGAAGCAGTGATGCTTCACCCGGCGCCCAGGCAGCGCAAGCTACGTGAATCACTCTGGTCCAGCAAAGAGTTGGTTATGAGAGCCAGGAGCCGTGTTTAGGTGGTGTGAAGCTAAAGAAATGTTTTCTTTGAATTAGCGCTGGTAGTCTGGTTCAAATCAGAGCTGGAAGCAGCTCGGTAGATAGGGGACCTGAGTACCGTACAGCGGTTTCTGTTGTCGCAAGTTCTGCTCGGGTCGGCGCAGGCAAAGTTGTATAGAGCTGCTCGCAGGCCAGAGGCCCCGGCGGGAGGGGGGGGAACATTGAATCACTCCGTAAACACTTTGTTTAGCCCCACGGGGATTCCGAAAAGCATTTATTGAGGTAAAAAAGTTACTGAGTTTCCCCTTTAAATGCATTTAGGCATGTGGAGATGGTGAAGACGATCTGCTGCAGTTCAAACCAGCATCAGAATGGGGAAGAAAGGCGATTTACGTGACTTTGAACGTGGCATGGTTGTTGGTGCCAGACGGGCTGGTCTGAGTGTGACTTGAAACCAATTTGGAAGCGCTGCTGGGTCCTTGATTACGGTTTCTCCAGCTGCTCTTTTGATCAAAGGGTGTTGCTGATGTCATGAGTTATCTGGGTGTGGGGTTTGTTTTCTCCAAAAACGGGAACAAATTTCATATGGCAAAGGGTCCACCACAAATCAATCAGAGGCACTCTGGAGAGTCGTCAAACTATTAAAAAGCCTTTATTAATTCATGGCAAAAACAACTAATCTAAAAGGACGACGCGTTGCCACCCTCTGGGTCTTCATCAGGGTTGGTCTAACCCTAACTGCATGTTGGAAAAAATTCCAATATTGTGCATCCCTAACCCGTTTGGGATGATGAGCCCTCTCTTCCCATTCATGGAAACAGGAATAACAGTGACGGGAAAAATGAGAGGGAATAGATTTCCAGGGAGCCTCGGGGGGGCCAAAGAGGCCCTGACCTCGTCTTCTCAGAGCCAGCAGAGTGGTTTATTAAGGCGGCGGAGAGCACCTCTGGAAGATGGCGTCTCCAGATTGGAGTCTGACAGACAGAGGCTCTAATTAAAGCAGGCGGCCTGTCCCTCAAGTGACTGGCCTACTTGGCTAAATGAGGATTGAGAGTGAAGCCCAAAGGGAATACTCCAATTTATCCTGGTTTCAGACGAGGTACGGAGGCAGGGAACCTGAGCGGATGAAGCAGGAAGGGTCGGCAGCTGGGCGATGGGAGGATGTCAGACAGCCGCTCCCCACAGCGCTGGCTGGAGGTCACGGTCCAGCAACGCCAGCAGGACAGCATCGCCAGGAAAAGGCAGAAAGGAAATCCTGAGGCAACACAAGCAGATGCTCTTCACACCTCAGCTGCATCTTCACAGTCAGAGTGGGACTGTATCAGTGGGTATTCGTTAGGGATGCACGATATTGGGATTTTGGCCAATATGCTGATATTTTAAAACTCATGTGGCCGATAACCGACCGATTCCTTTATCAAAGCTGAAAAAAATAAGCAGTCATTGCAAAAAGCAGTTATAGCCGATACCGATAGGGGGCCGATTATATCGTGCATCCTTCGCATTCGCACCAGCCGCTCGACTGATCCGCTGGTAATCGCTCAGACATGGACGTGGAAAGACAATAACATGGCAGGCGAGCATGAGGGAAGCTTTCAAATGAAACATTTGAGCAGATATTTAGGTCAGTTCCACTTTCAGAGTGGCTGAGCTCACCTTTAGAGGCGGGCCGAGGCACTGAGAGCGCCGCGAGCTAAAAACCATCCAGTTTGTCAAACATCCTAAACTACAGCAGGAAGCTGAAGGGGGAGCTTTTTCACTGCCGCACCACTAAACCTGCAGCCGAGCAGAAGGTTCCTGGAGATGCTGGAGTGCTGGAGTACGGGACCAGAAATGAACGCCATTAAATACCCTGAAACTGCCGTGTATGCGGTATGAACTTCGGTTATACCACCCAGAGCTAAGAGGCTGTAAAATCCACCATCACAGGCAGAATTGTGGAAGTGAGCATTAAAAACGGAATTCATTATAAATGCAGAACATCATGAAACTGAGCAATGATTTGAGTTTTATTTCTTTTATTTTTAAATTCTTATTTGCAATGTGCAATCAAAATACAGTACTTCATGATAAGAGTGCATATTTGTATTGGCAAAATGCTCCAAGGACGACTATAGCTGCAGACAATGTAGCTGGTAATACTGTACGTCACCCACCCCCGGGGTTACCATGAACATGGAAGCACCATGAAGCGGCTCCTCCAGCTTTGCTCCAGCTGTTCTCCAGCTTTGCTCCAGCTGTTCTCCAGCTTTCCTCCAGCTGTCCTCCAGCTTTCCTCCAGCTGTCCTCCAGCTTTCCTCCAGCTTTGCTCCAGCTGTTCTCCAGCTTTGCTCCAGCTGTTCTCCAGCTTTCCTCCAGCTGTCCTCCAGCTTTCCTCCAGCTTTCCTCCAGCTGTCCTCCAGCTTTGCTCCAGCTTTGCTCCAGCTTTGCTCCAGCTTTGCTCCTGCTGTTCTGTCTCCAGCTTTGCTCCAGCTTTGCTCCAGCTTTGCTCCAGCTTTGCTCCAGCTTTGCTCCAGCTTTCCTCCTGCTGTTCTGTCTCCAGCTTTCCTCCAGCTTTCCTCCTGCTGTTCTGTCTCCAGCTTTCCTCCAGCTTTCCTCCTGCTGTTCCGTCTCTAGCTTTCCTCAAGCTTTGCTCCAGCTCTTCTCCAGCTTTCCTCCAGCTTTGCTCCAGCTTTCCTCCTGCTGTTCTGTCTCCAGCTTTCCCTCCAGCTTTCCTCCTGCTGTTCCGTCTCTAGCTTTCCTCAAGCTTTGCTCCAGCTCTTCTCCAGCTTTCCTCCAGCTTTGCTCCAGCTTTCCTCCAGCTTTCCTCCTGCTGTTCTGTCTCCAGCTTTCCTCAAGCTTTGCTCCAGCTGTTCTCCAGCTTTCCTCCAGCTTTCCTCCTGCTGTTCTGTCTCCAGCTTTCCTCAAGCTTTGCTCCAGCTTTGCTCCAGCTTTCCTCCTGCTGTTCTGTCTCCAGCTTTCCTCCAGCTTTGCTCCAGCTTTCCTCCAGCTTTGCTCCAGCTTCCTCCAGCTTTCCTCTTGCTTTGCTCCAGCTTTCCTCTTGCTTTCCTCCAGCTTTCCTCTTGCTTTCCTCTTGCTTTCCTCCAGCTTTCCTCTTGCTTTCCTCCTGCTTTCCTCCTGCTTTGCTCCTGCTTTCCTCCAGCTGTTCTCCAGCTTTGCTCCTGCTTTCCTCCCGCTTTCCTCTTGCTTTCCTCTTGCTTTCCTTTTGCTTTGCTCCTGCTTTCCTTTTGCTTTGCTCCTGCTTTCCTCCAGCTGTTCTCCAGCTTTGCTCCCGCTTTCCTCTCGCTTTCCTCTTGCTTTCCTCCTGCTTTCTCCTGCTTTGCTCCTACTTTCCTCCAGCTTTGCTCCTGCTTTCCTCCAGCTTTGCTCCTGCTTTCCTCCAGCTGTTCTCCAGCTTTGCTCCTGCTTTCCTCCAGCTTTCCTCCAGCTTTGCTCCTGCTTTCCTCCAGCTGTTCTCCAGCTTTGCTCCTGCTTTCCTCCAGCTGTTTTCCAGCTTTGCTCCTGCTTTCCTCCTGCTTTTCTCCAGCTGTTCTCCTGCTTTCCTCCTGCTTTCTCCTGCTTTCCTCCTGCTTTCCTCCAGCTTTGCTCCTGCTTTCCTCCAGTTTTGCTCCTGCTTTCCTCCGGCTGTTCTCCAGCTTTGCTCCTGCTTTCCTCCAGCTTTCCTCCAGCTTTGCTCCTGCTTTCCTCCAGCTTTCCTCCAGCTTTGCTCCTGCTTTCCTCCAGCTGTTCTCCAGCTTTCCTCCTGCTTTCCTCCAGCTGTTCTCCTGGTTTCCTCCAGCTTTCTCCTGCTTTCCTCCAAATTTTCCCTGCTTTCCTTTAGTGTCCTTAATGTATAAACATATAGAGCAGAGATGTTGAATATGTCTGATGAAGGTCATACTGTCCAAAACGTCACATCAATAAAAAACACTTGACTGACAGCGATACAGTGTACGGAAACTCCTGTTTTCAATTTTGTAGACATGCCTTGGACACCCTTTTCCTTCGCAGCTGTGCCTCCAGTGAGCTGAGATTTGGTATTCATTATAGTTACAAGCACGTTTGCTGTAAATACTTGATGGTAAAACACCACTGCAGGAAGATTTCATTAATCTGTTCAGATTTCTAACTTGTAAAGAGGTGGATGATGATTTACAGGTGGATATATAGCAGAATTTTTTTTTCTTTTTTACCATGGTTTTGAATTTGGTATCGAGTACCGTGGAAATTCACTGGTATTGGAATTGACTAATGATTTTCTGGTATCGTGACAACACTAAAACAAAGCAATGCTGGAGTTTATTTAGCATAGATCCTTTACTTTTCCTCCACCAGGATGAAACAATGTTTAACTTTAGACACACTGAGGCAGTGATCTACAGAAATCCATCCAGCGTTGTTACTCCACCCAAGAAAAGCTGATCAGTATTGATCAGGTGCCTCCTGTGGCCTTGGAGAGGCTGATGGCACATAACTCAGCCTTACCAGTATCCTTCATCCCAGCAGTCGATAACCGCCCACCGCTGCCCGACTGAGCAACAGCACACCGTTTCCACGAGTTGTCACAATAACGAGCAGATTTCTCAATAACAGAATACCCATAAATCTCCTTTTAGAAATTCACCAGTATGGATGTAACGATTACCAGTAAAATGATACACTGTGATAAAATTCCCAACGATTAGTAAAGCCGTTTCAAATTATAAATGTTAAAACCGTGACTGATTCAAACTCAGTGATGCTGTTCATTGGCTGGAAAAGCAGCAGCAGTCCCAGTTTGCAATGTTTAATGGTGGAAAGCAACGAAGGCGCCCACTTGGACAGATCTGGGGTCTCATTTATAAAACTGTACGTAGGATCTTTACTAAAAGTGTACTCACGCCCAAAACCAAAAGTTTGCTTACGCCAAAAAATATTCCGATTTATAAAACCGTGCGTACGCACAGATTCATGCAATTTCCCTTTATAAATCACACTCTTCCTGGGAGTTTGTGCAGGTAAGTGTGTCTCATCTGCCACCCCCTACACGCCCACTTTCTACCATAAATGGTCAATGCAAAGCACCTGATGGATGTTTCTGCATATAAATGAGCCAGCTGATCTGAGGCATTTAAAACTGAATCCTGGCGACCGAAACGACAATAAAACAATTTTGTGGAGACTGAAGTTGTTGGTGAGTTGG
Organism: Atherinomorus stipes; assembly: GCA_023101725.1. Lineage (NCBI taxonomy): Eukaryota > Metazoa > Chordata > Actinopteri > Atheriniformes > Atherinidae > Atherinomorus > Atherinomorus stipes. The sequence goes on from JALJCO010008907.1 coordinate 135,867, forward strand.
AGCCTCACAAACACATTTTATTTGGGCGTCACAGGAACCACAGATGAAGGAAAGTCTGCTGATGCAGCAGGTTGTTGTGGTGGTGATGACGTAACCGAAGTCTGTAACAGAAGTCGCTGTGGAGGAAAAGTCGTGTCAGTGCGACTGTGTGCAGAACACAGAACACCTGTTTGGTGTGATGCAGCAAAGGGCGACACTTAAACTTCAACAGCTGGGGCACATTTCCTCTTAGATACGAGTGACAGGACCCCGCGCTGCCAGCAGGGGGAATCACGATGCCGTGTGGTTTCAGTTCCCCACCTCACCGTCTGTGTCGCCAGTCCCCCCCCCCGTCTCCAAAACCAGCGCACGCATGGGTCAGAGTTAGCGTGAGAGAACGCACATTTTCCCATCAAGTTTGCTTTTTATGAATCACAACTTTTGCGTGGAAACTGGCGGTTTCAGGCCCCGTTTTGTGCATACGCAACGTTTATAAATGAGACCCCTGGAGACTTTTCCCCCTTAATAAAGGACAAAGTAGTCGGGCTGTGCAATTAAGGTCAAACAATCTCCAAACACATATAATCCAGTTAAAATGATTAATTTGCCATTTTTCATTACACAATTTCTGAAAGTTATTCTGAAGCTGAAATTAATTTTAGTGGCTTCTCACATGTGCATTTTGTTGGATGTCAAGAACAGAAATGTTTTTTTTAATGTTGTAGCATTGCACTAAAGCTTAAAGTTTAGTTTGAGAAATTGATTTTATTTTATATAAAAATAAGTATTTTATTCTTCAAATATAGAGAAATTGCAGAACAGCTGGACAATTTATTTTGGAAACATATTTTTACTGATGCACAATATTGGAATTCTGACGGATATCAGATATGCCAATATTTTAAAACTTGTGTGGCCGATAACCGATATCGATACCGATATTAAAGCTGAAAAAAAAAAGCAGTCATTGCAAATAGCAGTTTTGTTATCTGTTTCTGACACTTTAAAAAATAGGGGTTAAAAAAATATCGATATACTGAAATATCGTGATGTTTTCATATGCTGCCATCAACTCAACATCTAAAAACGTGGTATCGATCTATTTTAGTCACAAAATCTTGAGATTTCATCGTTCAAAATCTCAATATTTGGGGAATTCTTGGGAGATTTCGTAACAGAATGATGAAATATTGCAAGATTTTATGAGTAAAAAAGATCAATACTGCATCTTTAAATGTCAATATGATATCAGCATATGAAAATATCACAATTTTTCAGTGTATCAATATTTTCTCCTACCCATAGTCTTTAGAAGTTTTAAAGACTGTAAAAAAAAAAAGTTTTTGAAGAAAAATTTCTTTTTCAGACTTTAGAAACAGTGGACTGATCGGTTAAGTATCGGCGGGGTGGTTGATGTCCGATACTCAGTTTTAAGGCTGATATAGGCCGATACTGATAGGGGGCTGATTATATTGTGCATCCCTAATGTTTTTCTGCCTTACTTAAGTATATTTATTTTATTCATTTAATGTTCATTCATTGTAAAACAGCTGTAAGGTACACGGTATGAGGTATTTATAGCCTACATTTCTAACAGAGAGAGAAATGCTACATTAATGCAACGATAATGACTTTTTCCATAACTGAGCAGCCCTACAAAGTAGGCATGTGGGCCGTTTATGGATATTTTTAAAGATGCCAGGGGCGTATTTCAATTAAACAGCGATAAGGTCGATAACCATGATCATTTTGGTCACAAGAACCGTGATATGAAACTTTCATATCGTTACGTCCCTCCCCACCAGTAAAGCAGCCCGGGCTTTTGCACCCATCACCTTCACTTCAGCTGAACCGATAAGTACGTTGCTGTTTCAGTCAATCTGAAGGAAAGGCTAAAATGAAAAGCCGTGCCAGCTGATTGATGGGGAAATGAGGCAGACAGGGATGAGAAGCTGCCCTGATCCGGGCCCGGGGAGTCCTCCCTCCAACCCACACGGCAGCCTGATCTGTTCGTCATGCTCCCCTGCGTAGGCCTGCTGAGATATTTTTAGCCGGCTGTGAGCAGCTGTGCATCACTTACAAAAAGAGAAGTCTGGGGTGAATTATGACAAACATGCAAACACATTTCTGTCAACACTGCAGTTCGTCCTCACTTACGGGCAAAGCTGCAGAGCTTCACGGGTCGCCGTCAAGCACTCTGCTTAAAACCATTCATGTGTTTATATCCGGTTAGACTTCCCCCATCTCCGCCTGTGAAAGCTGTCAGAGCAGAGAACAACAGGAGGGTTCAGGCTGGAGTTTCACGCAGCAAACCTGACTTCTGACAGCTCTTCACTTGCAGCAGCACCGCTGGGATGCCACCGCTATGGCATGATTAATCCCGAGGATCCCTCTTGTTGTCACTTTCCATGGAGGATTCTGTCTGGACTGCGATGGAGGATCAGTATAAACACGTTGTTGCCACTTGTGTTGCTTTGTTGTCGTCCTGTTTTAACTCCAGAGGAGGCGTTTTCATGCAGCAGCACAGCAGAGGCAGGGTTGGGGCGTGAGTAGACCTCCTGCTGGCATCACGGCACCACGCATTCCCAATGTGCTGAGATTAGGGATGCGCAACATAATCGGCCCCTGATCAGTATCGACCTATATCTGCCTTAAAAGTGAGTATCGGACATCAGCTACCCCATCGATATTTAACCAATCAGCCCACTGTTTCTAAAGTCTAAAATAAAACAAAAAAACCTTCTTCACAAACTTCTTTTTTACAGACTTAAAAACTTCTAAAGACTAGGGGTGGGAAAAATATCAATACACTGAAATATTGCAATTTTTTTATTTGCTGATATATTGACATTTAAAAACGCAGTACTGATCTATTTTACAAATGAAATCTCGCGATATTTCATTCTACTATTGCAAAATCTCGCGAGAATTCACAAAAGTTTTGCGATATTTTCATATGCTGATAAATTGCATTTAAAAATGCGGTACTGATCTTTTTCACAGAGGAAATCTTGCAATATTTCATCTTTCTGTTACAAAATTTTACAAGAATTCACAAAAATTTTGCAATATTTTCATATGCTGATATCGTATTGGCATCTAAAAACGAGGTATTGATCTATTTTACAAATTAAATCTCACGATATTTCATCGTTTTGTTACAAAATCTCGCAAGAATTCACAAAATTTTGCAATATTTTCATATGCTAATATCATATTGACATTTAAAATCGCGGTATTGATCTATTTTACTAACAAAATCTCACAATATTTCATTGTTCTGTTACGAAATCTCACGAGAATTCACGAAGTATCATGAGATTTTGTAACAGGACGATGAAATCTCGTCAGATTTTGTGAGTAAAATAGATGGATACCGCATTCTTAAATATCTATCTGATACTGGCATATGAAAATATTGCGATATTTCAGTGCATTATATTTGCAATGACTGCTTATTTTTTTCGGCTTTAACATCAGTATCGATATCGGTTTTCCGCCACATGAGTTTTAAAATATCGGCATATTGGATATCAGCAAAAATTCCAACAACGTGCACGATTTGTTCTTTATGTGTTGATGCGCGATGATGTACCGCATGATGCAATATTGACTTGAACGCTCGAGGTGTTCATGCATAGACTTTGGATGGTGGTTTACTCGGGTGCTCTGCAGCTTTAGTGACCTCATGAAGCATTTTCCTGAGAGAAACTCTCCTTTTTATTCAGAAAATAACATTTGAAGTGTAAAAACTGATCTGTAAGAGACTCTAATGTAAAGTGTAAATGAGGCTTTCGCTGCTAACATGCTTTGGAGAACAGAGTGTGTGAAAGTAAGATTAGCATCCTCCACACCCCCAGGTAACACTGGAAAACACGAGGACACTTCCAGTGTTTATGAGAAGTACTGAATATGACCAAAAAAAGAAAGAAAGAAGTGAATGGAGATCACCAACATCATCACAATCCAAGCCAGTCCAGCAAAGACCAGGTTCTGGTCCATCTGGTCCATGAAGACAGATTCAACACCCAGCCATGCATGGCAGAAAAAACCATCACAGACCCTGAAACTGGAACAAATATGCTCATACCGAACAGCACTAATGTTTTTAAAGAGGACGAACAAGAATCCAGCCTTTACTCCCAGTATTCATGAGGATAAGATGGTGTTAGACATGAATATTATTCACTTTACGGTCTTTGACTGAATCAATTAGCCTCGGTGGACACACTTCAGACATGAAAGTGAATATAAACTGGAGACAGAGACACAGGGACGATCTCAGGGATACTGAGTCATCGCTTATGCTTGTGTCACAGAGCCTGTATGAACAGCTCGGTGGACATCCAAGTCACAGACCATATGGGTCAGCCAAGACCTGAGGGAGGAGCTGTGGATACAATGATGAGACACACTCAAACACCACTTAGACTGTACACACTGCTCCTGGCTCAGCTTTGTGTGTCGTCTTTCATCCTTTTACAATACATGGAAACAAGCACGCACGTGCGCGCGGCACACACACACGCACACACACAAACACACATAGTATCTGGAGCTCCTTCTCTAGCAGGTGTCTCTAGGGTCTGATCTAGTAGGGTCCATTTCTAGTTGGATCAATCTCTAGGGCAGGGGTCTCCAAGTCTGGTCCTCGAGAGCTACTGTCCTGTAATTCTTAGCGCACACTCTCTCCAACACACCCAAGCGAATTCCCTCGTGCACATCATTCTGCTCAGCAGAGGTCTGGTAATGAGCCACTTATTTGATTCAGGTGTGCTGGAGAAGAGATGCAACCAAAATGTGCAGGATAGTAGCTCTTAGGGCTGGGAAAAAAATTGATACACTGAAATATCGTGATATTTTCATATGCTGATATCATATTGATATGTAAAAATGTGATATCGATCTATTTTACTCATGAAATCTCGCGAGATTTCGTAAGATAACGGTGAATTCTCGCGAGATTTCATTAGTCAAATAGATCAATATTGCCTTTTTGAATCTCTATATGAAATCTGCACATGAAAATAACGCGATATTTCAGTGTATCGATTTTTTTTTCCAGCCCTAGTAGCTCTGGAGGACTGGAGTTGGAGACCCCTGCTCTGGGGTCCGTCTCTAGCACGGTCCACCTCCAGCAGGGTCAGTCTCATCCATCCATCCGTCCATCCATCCATCCATCCATCCATCCGTTCCATAAGGATAATGGGTTCTGCAGTCTGCATTCACACATCGGGCCACATCTTCTGTGTTTCCATGGGTGGATGCTGCTGCGACGGGGCGTTCAGGGCTCGGCGGTGTCGGATGAAGCACCACAGAAAAAAAGACACTAAATAATATGTTCATTGTTTCTCTGAATGTGTCTGAGATTCATTCGCTTGCACAATTAACAGCACAAAGCCTGTAATACAGTATCCTTCAGCTCCATCATTACCCCACAGACTATTTATAGCTCTCCATCTTTTTTGTTTCCATGGGAATGAAGAGTTCAGCGTGCACAGCTGGGGCCTCCGGTGTTTTCCAGAAGCTAAAAAACGGCAGAATGCCTGACTCCTCAACCAGAGCTAGCTTTTCCACAGCCTAGTGGGTTTGTCAAGTGATCATTTCCACTCGGCTGACTCCAAGCATCCTGGGGTCTGTGTGTTTAACCACTGCCCCAGTTTTCCCTTCATACAGGCCCGTGCTGTTGGTGAAGACAGGCTGTCACTTCAAGACATCTGGAAAATGTTGTGGATGATCCCAACATCATTCTAATACCACATGTTACAGCTCAGTATACAAGAACAGTTTACAGTTAAATGTCTGCGCTCAGGAAGGTCACATTTTCATGTTTTAGTTGGTTTTAACTAGGAAATCTGCCATGTGAGGGACCCAAATATGCTTTAATTGTTCCATTGATTCAGTGATTCGTTGGGAAAACAGCAGTAAGGTCCGGAGATGATCCTTCCACTGGGCGATGAAGACAACTGGACAGCTTCCAGTTCAGGGATGAAGTTGCATCAGAAGCTCCCCACCATGAGATAAGAGGGAAAACCATCCAGCTTCAGGGCATTATAGATCTTCATGTAGACACGTCAGTCAAAACAAAATATGGAGTGTGATAGTTGAGCTCTGACCATAGGTCCACCATACAGTCAAGCAGGGCTGGGCGATATGGACCAAATATCGTATCACGATATATTTATTTTAGATGACGATATACGATATATACCGGTATCTTTTACCCTGATTTGTCTGAAAGTTTTATTTCATATTCAAACAGCTGTTTTTTAGTATTGAAACATGTTTAGCGTAAAAGTATCGCTCTACTGCAGTGATGGAACTGACAAACACTGGTTAGAAATGTTTGTTAAATCTAAGTTAAATCCAAATCTATCTATTTTACTAATATGCCATTATCAAAAAATATCATTTTGTTATGAAATCACATGAAATTTCCCGAAATACTGCAAGATTTCATCGTTCTGTTACAAAATTTCACAATATTTTGCAAGTTCTCGCGAGATTTCAGAGTATTGCTAAATTTTATTAGTAAAGTGGGTCAACACCGCATATTTAAATGTCATTATGATAGTATATGAAAATTTAGCTAAATTCTTGTGAATTCTTGCAAGATTTCATGACAGAACAATGAAAAATCGTGATATATCTTTAGTAAAAAAAAATACTGCATTTTTAAATGTCAAAATGATATCAGCATACGACAATATCGCAACATTTTTGCAAATTTTGGCAAATTTTTGAGTTTTTGTAACAGAACAATTAAACATTGCGAGATTTCATTAGTAAAATAGGTCAATACCGCGTTTTCAAATGACAATATATTAGCATATGAAAATATTGTGACATTTCAGCATATCAATATTTTTCCCCCTTTTAGTCTTTAGAATTTTTAAAGTCTGTAAAAAGGAAGTTTTTGAAGATGAATAGGATTTTTTTTGTTTTTTTTTTTACTTAAGAAACAGCAGGCTGATTGGTCAAATATTGGTGGGGTGGCCGATGTCCGATACTCAGTTTTAAGGCGGATATAGGCCAATACTGATACGGGGCTGATCATATCGTGCATCTCCGTAAATAACAGTTGTGTACTGCTAAATTTACTAGGGCTGGGAAAAAATATCGATGCACTGAAATATCGCAATATTTTCATATGCAGATTTCATATTATTATTTTGAAAATGCAATATTGATCTTATTTTACTGGCGAAATCTCACGAGATTTCATCCTTATCTTATGAATTCTCGCAAGATTTTATGAAAGCACGCGAGATTACGGAACTGAACGACCAAATCTCGCGAGATTTGAACAGAAAAAAAGAAGTAAAATAGATCGATAACCAGTGATGGGAATAAAGGGGTTAGAAATAAATGGTACTACTTTTTCAGTAACGGGTAAATCTAAGTAATTACTAAGTCTGTCATCACAACGCCGTTACCGTTACTGGCCTTCACTGACAGCGCATTACTATTGTTATATGAGATTAATTTTTGTTCCTAGTGAACAGACGTTTCACTTTTTTGGGGACTATATTGTGCCGGTGCTCTCGCAGAGAGGAGGCGGAGTGATACGCAAATACCTGGAGACACTCGCCCATACACTCAGCAGTAACCTGCGGCTGCAGGGCTGCAGACATGTGTCTCTTCACCCACTCATCATGGTGGAGTAAAAAGGTTTCTGTGAGACCTGCGGATGTATACAGGGAATACGGCGTCACCAAGCTGACACAGACGCAGCGATTACGTCCAGTTTAAGAAGAAAACAGCATCATAGTTCCAGTAACAAGTTTCCCTGAATTATCTCTTTCACCCATGACCCGGATTCAGTTCATAGTTAATACTAAAGATACACGAGTTCGGCACATTGGATCTGTCTTTATCTGACCGGAGCGGTACAGAAACAGTGTGATGATGATGATGATGATGATGGACTGTCATTGCAAACCCCAGTCAATCTGCGCAGCCGAACACACATGCGCACAACGGGGAGAATTATTTAAAAAAAAAAAAAAAAAAAAACACGAACGTGATGAGAAACGTTGATTAGTTCGTGTTTCTTCGTGTGTTTGGCCGTTAAAACCACATGAAGCTCCTGAGGAGGAGGCGGAGCCACAACATCCATCAGTCTGAGTCCATGATTTTTCTGTTAGTCATTTATTCTGTATAGTTTCCATTGATTTCATTCATTCGTCAGATCTGATATTCACTTTTTTATTAACTCAACATAAAGATTAATTTTATAGGTTAATTGAGATTAATTTAAAATTACATCTAAAGGAACATTAAAAAGTAACGGAAAAATTACTTTTCCAAGTAATTAGTTATTTTTATAAAGCTGCAACTCAGTTACTAACGCCATTACTTTTTTGGAGAAGTAATTAGTAACCTTAATTAATTACTTTTTTAAGGTTATGTTCCCAACACTGTCGATAACACATTTTTAAATATCGATATGATGTCAGCATATGAAAATATTGCGATATTTCAGCGTATCGATATTTTTCCCTATCCCTAAAAGTTACGGTTGCAAAAACAGCATACCGTTATGTCCTCGACATTCTCACTCTCAAAAACTGGCAACCACAGCTGCCAGTTTTTCAGATGTTTTTTACAGTGTAGTAAATGTGACTGAGCCATTGTGGAAGGTCTAAAGAGCCACTTGTGGCTCTGGAGCCGCAGGTTGCAGACCCCGGGCATATGGCGTACCCCGCAGCACTCTGGGTTGGAGGTGACATGGAGACAGGGTAAGTGGGAGGACATTTCCAGGAGGATATTTTAGACAGATTTCTGACTACACATATCTAAAGTTAACAAAGATTCCTAAATGAGCATGATGTCAATTCAGGATCCAGCTGGTCCACTTCCTGAGTCCTGACTGTTCTTTCCAAAAGCACATATTGCTCACAGCCATTTGTCAGAAAGACTTCCTGACATTGTACCGCAAAGTATTCCTTCCGCTATGAAGACAATAATGCCAAAGTTTCCAGAAACAAAGCCTTGCCAGTGAGATGGAACTTCCTGGCGAGGATTTCTCATTGATAGAAGTTGGCAGAGATTCGCGGGTTTCCCCTCACGGAGCGGAAACGGCCCATCATCGTCTCCGCAGGTCAAATCAAGCTGCCGTTCATAATAGCTTCAACATGCACGGATGAAAAATGGACGATGATAACCACTCAGGGAACTTCACAGAAAAGACAAACCAGCTCAACAATCGTGAACAGCCTGGATTATTGATTAAAACGAACTCCTGCTGGAGTGCTTCCACATTATGGAGTCACACAGCTGCTATTATCAGACTAGGAGTCATTTCACGGTTCATTGATTTTATGAGGGGACATGATCAATACACGTAACTTAAGTAAATACTGTAATCAGCAGAGGGGCTGATATTGATTCTTGTGTTGATCAACTCCTCTGAAGCCAGTGCGGTCGCCTCAGTGACTCAGAAGCTCAGAAATTCTTTGAACAGCTCAATGATTGATAGAGATGCACGATAACCATTTTAAAAAAACGATAAATTTTATCCCCTAAGGCCAATACCCATAACCGATACAGATAACACACATGCAGGCCTAATTATACCAAATCAAAAATTCCAACTGTATGGGGTATAAGTTATCAGGGTAAGTCGTCATGATATCGGACTTATTGGAATGACGTCATAATTTCCTGTTATCAACCCGATAATTATCATTTATTCCTATTGATGGAGAAATGAGGAACTACTTGAACCTAGGTAGGGATGCACGATATTGGAATTTTGGCCGATATCCGATATGCTGATATTTTAAAACTTGTGTGGCCGATAACCGATACCGATATCAAAGCTGAAAAAAAAATAAGCAATCAGTGACAAATAGCTGTTTTTTTTTTTATCTGTTTCTGCCACCTTAAAAAATAGGCGTGGGAAAAAATATTAAAACACTGAAATATCACGATATTTTCAAATGCCAGTATCAAATCAATATTTAAACACGCTGTATCGATCTATTTTACTTACAAAATCTCGCAAGATTTTTAATCGTTCCGTTACAAAATCTCACAATATTTTTTGAATTCTCACAAGATTTTGTAACAGAACGATGAAATATCGCGACATTCCGTTGGTAAAATAGATCGATGCCACGTTTTTAAATGTCAATGATATCAGCATATGAAAATACTGTTATATTTCTGTGTATCAATATTTTTCCCACCTCTAGTCTTTCGAAGTTTTAAAGTCTGTAAAAAAAAAAGTTTTTGAAGAAGAAGTAGTTGTTTTTGGTTTTTTTTCTTACTTTAGAAACAGCGGGCTGATCTGTTAAATATCGGTTAAATATTGGCGGGGTAGCGGATGCCCGATACTCAGTTTTAAGACCAATATAAGCAGATATCGATAGGGGGACGATTATATAGTGAAATCCCAAAGTGAAACCAAAACTAACGAGTTTTAAAATATCGGCATATTGGATATCAGCCAAAACTCCAATATTGTGCATCCCTAGTATCATGTTGATTTTCTTTGCCTTGCTGGTTCAACTGCTGGCAACGTAGACTCACATTTGCTACCAGCTACAGAGAAAATGACTCAGCTTTGCTTCATACTGAGCGTGGAGGAAAGGAAGGGTGAAGAACCGTCTCAGGATTTGACAACCGAGACTGGAAAACATGGTCGGTCTCTGGTGAACAAATCCATTTCACAGATTTTAATGTTCCTGTGTCCACTGAGCACAACATCGTCATCAGTGTGCAGCGTCTGGCTCATCTCCCTGGATGAGTTTGAAAGAGGGAGAGTGAGAACCACCGCCATGCATCGGCTATGGATGTAGAGTCAGGAAGATCCCACAGCTGGCAACAACAAACAGAAACTCCAAACTAACCTCAGAAGAGTAAATCCTCCTGGGAGAATGTTCTGAAACCAAAATAGTTCTTGTCGTTTTTAGTTTATTTCATGTATAGCACATCTCTCCACCGTTTACAGAAGCTAAACTGAGCTAAACAGCAGAGACTGAATGTTTACGGAGAGTTTTCATGAAATACCATGATGCCACAGACTTCTCCTCCTGAGGTCAGGGTTTAATGGCCCAAAGCGTAACTTACAAAGCTACGCTGCAGACTTCTGATGGAGAGACTGGGCGTGGACGGCCATATGTGGGCGTGATATCTGCAGCTTCGGTAGGACGTAAGGCAGGTCTTGAGTTTTCAGCGTGTGAATGGAGGCAGGCTTTTCTACTGTGTGGATGGGTGATTATCTCTAGCACTCTGCAACGCGTATGCGTACCAGGCTGCGACCGCAGGTTTCCAGGGGTCAATATTTCAAAAACTGCTTCACATAGGAAACTGGAATTTGTCACATTTTATATTGAAAATGAAATTTTAATTTATTTTTTAAATAATTACATTACAATAATCTAATTTATTTAAAATCTAAATTAACTAAAAATGTTTCATTTTAAATTTAATTCTAATTTAATTTAATTTTTTAATCTTAGTTAAGGGCCGCTGTGCTCCTGGTAAAAGACTTTGTTTGGAGCTCTGAATTATAATCAATATTTCTATATACTCAGAGAGCAGGTGGAGGTATTTTACCGGACCTAATTTCAGCGTCGTACGTGGTGTAATTCTTCAGAGACCAACACCAAAAATTAAGAGAACAATAAGGAAAAAAAACTGAACAAAAGTTTAGGATAAATGAGGAAAAACTGGGTAGATTTACAGAACTTTTCCAGACCCTTGTACGTGGAAATCCTGATAATTTGGTGGAATAAAATGATGTCTCAGATTTGGCTGTTTTTGTTTTGTTCCAGTGTAAACAAAAAGTGATGACACGCTGGTGGTGAGTAATCTGCCACAAATGAAGGGATGACTGTATCCGTTTTCATGGCTGAACATCCATTTCTTTCTTTCAGACATGCTGCACATCTCCACAGCTCTGCTGGTTGCTTGGCAACCTCACAATGTACATCAAAAAGTAGCGTAATGAGTACAGTAGGTCAAATATCAAAGCTGCAATAATTATGGCTGGAAATAGTTTTTTTTTTACAACCTTTAAACACCGACCTCTTGCATCTCTCAGCAATAACAACCACAATCTTCAGCCAGTTAAATGAAAACCAGACGAGTGATTACTCATTAGTTTTGGTTTCACTTATGGATGCACAATATAATCGGCCCCCATCGGTATCAGCCTATATCAGCCTTAAAACTGAGTATCAGCCACCCCACCGATATTTAACCAATATTTAGCTGATCAGCCCGCTATTTCTTAAGTCTAAAAAAAAAAAACCCTTTTTCAAAAACAGACTAAACTTCTTAAGACATGGGGTGGTACGAACTCTTGCGAGAATTCACAAAAAATTTAGTGATATTTGCATATACTGATGTCATATTGACTTTAAAAATGTGGTATTGATCTATTTTACTCACAAAATCTAGCGATATTTCATCGTTTTGTTGCGAAATCTCACGAGAATTCACAAAATATCGTGAGATTTTGTAACAGAACGATGAAACCTTGCAAGTAAAATAGATCGATACATTTTTAAACATCGATTTGATATTAGCATATGTGATATTCCAGTGTATCGACATTTTTTCCCACCCCTATTTTTAAAAGTGTCAGAAACAGATAACAAAACTGATATTTGACTGTTTATTTTTTTCAGCTTTAATATCGGTATCGATATCAGCTATCGGCCACGAGTTTAGAAATATCGACATATCGGATATCAGCCAAAATTCCAATATTGTGCACCCTTAGTTTTTTACCAACCTTTTTTACAACCTTTAAACATCGACCTCTTTCATCTCCCTGCAATAACAACCACAATCTTGAACCGGTTAAATGAAAACCAGCCAAGTAATTACTGCCTCGTTAGATTTGGTTTCACTCTCAGTTTGAACGGCATGCAGGAAGGATTGTGCAGGTGCTAACTGGAGGAAACCCCCTGTTGCTCCTTCTCTTGCATGTGCATGTGTCAGCCAATAGGATCAATCAGCAGCTCACCGGACAGACGGCGGAAGCCTCGGCCACGCTGCAGGGAGAATGATGGAGGGAATACATGGAGAGCTGAGGGGAGGGGAACAAAACCAGAACCCATGTCTGGACAGAAACTCCGATGACAGAAAGTGAGCTGCATCGGTGCCAGATCGCTCTGGACTGGCACAAGTTGTGGAGAGAAACAGCTCTGAGTCATAGACAGCTCATCAGAAACAGTGGCTGTTATCCCACACTGACTCAGAAAAGCAGCTGCTCATGTCTGGATGCAGAGGAAAGTAAAAGCTGAAGCAGGAGGAGGTGCTACTGCTGCTGAACAGCCCGTTTGGTCACCGACACGAAACCACGAACAGCCCATCAGGAGGTCACCGACACGAAACCACGAACAGTCCGTTAGGAGGTCACCGACATGAAACCACGTACGGCCCGTCAGGAGGTCACATACATGAAACCATGTACGGCCCGTCAGAAGGTCACCTACATGAAACCACGTACGGCCCATCAGGAGGTCACCGACATAAAACCACGTTCGGCCCATCAGGAGGTCACCGACATGAAACCACGTACGGCCCATCAGGAGGTCACCGACATGAAACCACGTACGGCCCATCAGGAGATCACCTACATGAAACCACGTACGGCCCATCAGGAGGTCACCGACATGAAACCACGTACGGCCCATCAGGAGGTCACCGACATGAAACCACGTACGGCCCATCAGGAGATCACCTACATGAAACCACGTACGGCCCATCAGGAGGTCACCGACATGAAACCACGTACGGCCCATCAGGAGGTCACCGACATGAAACCACGTACGGCCCGTCAGGAGATCACCGACAAGAAACCACGTACGGCCCATCAGGAGGTCACCGACATAAAACCACGTACGGCCCATCAGGAGATCACAGACATGAAACCACGTACGGCCCATCAGGAGGTCACCGACATGAAACCACGTACGGCCCGTCAGGAGATCACCGACAAGAAACCACGTACGGCCCATCAGGAGGTCACCGACATAAAACCACGTACGGCCCATCAGGAGGTCACCGACATAAAACCACGTACGGCCCATCAGGAGGTCACCGACATGAAACCACGTACGGCCCATCAGGAGGTCACCGACATAAAACCACGTACGGCCCATCAGGAGGTCACCGACATGAAACCACGTACGGCCCATCAGGAGGTCACCGACATGAGACCACGTACGGCCCATCAGGAGGTCACCGACATAAAACCACGTACGGCCCATCAGGAGGTCACATACATGAAACCACGTACGGCCCATCAGGAGATCACCTACATGAAACCACGTACGGCCCATCAGGAGATCACCTACATGAAACCACGTACGGCCCATCAGGAGGTCACCGACATGAAACCACGTACGGCCCATCAGGAGGTCACCGACATGAAACCACGTACGGCCCATCAGGAGGTCACCGACATGAAACCACGTCGACCCATCAGGAGGTCACCGACATAAAACCACGTACGGCCCATCAGGAGGTCACCGACATGAAACCACGTACGGCCCATCAGGAGGTCACCGACATGAAACCACGTACGGCCCATCAGGAGGTCACCGACATAAAACCACGTACGGCCCATCAGGAGGTCACTGACATGAAACCACGTACGGCCCATCAGGAGGTCACCGACATGAAACCACGTACGGCCCGTCAGAAGGTCACCGACATGAAACCACGTACGGCCCATCAGGAGGTCACCGACATGAAACCACGTATGGCCCATCAGGAGGTCACCGACATAAAACCACGTACGGCCCATCAGGAGGTCACCGACATGAAACCACGTACGGCCCATCAGGAGGTCACCGACATGAAACCACGTACGGCCCATCAGGAGGTCACCGACATAAAACCACGTACGGCCCATCAGGAGGTCACTGACATGAAACCACGTACGGCCCATCAGGAGGTCACCGACATGAAACCACGTACGGCCCATCAGGAGGTCACCGACATGAAACCACGTACGGCCCATCAGGAGGTCACCGACATAAAACCACGTACGGCCCATCAGGAGGTCACCGACATGAAACCACGTACGGCCCGTCAGGAGATCACCGACAAGAAACCACGTACGGCCCATCAGGAGATCACCGACATGAAACCACGTACGGCCCATCAGGAGGTCACCGACATGAAACCACGACGGCCCGTCAGGAGATCACAGACATGCCACGTCGGCCCATCAGGAGGTCACCAACATGAAACGTCGGCCCATAGGAGGTTACCGACATGAAACCAGGAACGACCCGTCAGGAGATCACCGACATGAAACCACGTACGGCCCATCAGGAGGTCACCGACATGAAACCACGTACGGCCCATCAGGAGGTCACCGACATGAAACCACGTACGGCCCATCAGGAGATCACCGACATGAAACCACGTACGGCCCATCAGGAGGTCACCGACATGAAACCACGTACGGCCCATCAGGAGGTCACCGACATAAAACCACGTACGGCCCATCAAGAGGTCGCCGACACGAAACCACAAACAGTCCGTTAGGAGGTCACCGACATGAAACCACGTATGGCCCATCAGGAGGTCACCGACATAAAACCACGTACGGCCCATCAGGAGGTCACCGACATGAAACCACGTATGGCCCATCAGGAGGTCATGACATGAAACCACGTATGGCCCATCAGGGGGTCACCGACATAAAACCACGTACGGCCCGTCAGGAGGTCACCGACATAAAACCACGTACGGCCCATCAGGAGGTCACCGACATGAAACCACTATGGCCCATCAGAGGTCACCGAGCATGAAACCACGTATGGCCCATCAGGAGGTCACCGACATAAATGGAGGTCACCGACATGAAACCACGTATGGCCCATCAGGAGGTCACCGACATGAAACCACGTATGGCCCATCAGGAGGTCACCGACATGAAACCACGTACGGCCCATCAGGAGGTCACCGACATGAAACCACTTACGGCCCGTCAGGAGATCACAGACATGAAACCACGTACGGCCCATCAGGAGGTCACCAACATGAAACCACGTACGGCCCATCAGGAGGTCACCGACATGAAACCACGTACGGCCCATCAGGAGGTCACCGACATGAAACCACGTATGGCCCATCAGGAGGTCACCGACATGAAACCACGTATGGCCCATCAGGAGGTCACCGACATGAAACCACGTATGGCCCATCAGGAGGTCACCGACATGAAACCACGTCCGGCCCATCAGGAGATCACCGACATGAAACCACGTACGGCCCATCAGGAGGTCACCGACATAAAACCACGTACGGCCCGTCAGGAGGTCACCGACATGAAACCACATACGGCCCGTCAGGAGGTCACCGACATGAAACCACGTATGGCCCATCAGGAGGTCACCGACATGAAACCACTTACGGCCCGTCAGGAGATCACAGACATGAAACCACGTACGGCCCATCAGGAGGTCACCGACATAAAACCAGGAACGACACGTTAGGAGGTCACCGACATGAAACCACGAATGGTTAAAGCCACAGAGGAAGCTGGTCTGAACGGGACTGAAAACATCATTTTCAGCACAGATGGCGTTCCAGCACCAGGTGTTGCATCACTGTAATAGCCCCCCCCCCCCCCCCCGATAACCCCAGCTCTGGACCCCTCCCTGGACTCACCTCGTGCAGACAGCTTCTTGGTGTTGATGATCTTAGCGGCGTACTCCTGCCCCGTGGAAATCTTCATGCACCTCCTCACCACAGAGAACGCACCCCTGCAAACACCAAGCACAGATGAGTCCCCGTTCCGGTTCTCGTAGACCTCAGGTGAGCTGCAGACATCCCATCATGAAGGCTAAAGCTTGTTCCAGACCCCACCAGAAGCATGGGGTGGGGGGTGGGGGGGGGGGGGGTGTCACTCAGTGATTATACATGTACAACAGGCTCATCACAGAGATGCACATCACCTGATATCCTTAATTGGTAGTAGGCTTTTGGCCTATACAGCTTGGAGTAAGACAACATGCATAAAGAGGATGATGTGGTCAAAATACTCATTTGCCTAATAATTCTGCACTCCCTGTATTTCAATTATTTGTTTCTACATTATTCATTTATTTATTTCAGTGATTTTTTTTTTTTTATTAGTATATTTCTGCCTTTTTCATTTTCTTCTTTTTCCACTTATTTGTTTACTCCTGAATAAATTGAGGGTTCAAGCTTAATGATGGAGCTTGGAGGAGGGTGGAGTGTAGGCTGGTGGGGTTGTTTGGGTCTGGTCGAGCGTTAAAAACTCACACAGAAAACACCTTTTCTGACATGGGTGCAGTCTGAGACTGATTTAGTACAATGATCAGGAAAAGCCCAACATAGAGAAAAAATAATTAACAAGAACCTGCGGTAAATAATTTAGGACACTTTTGGAAATAAAACTACTTTCACAAACAAAACTCTCCAAACAGACGATTACTGACACGTTCCAACGAAGGGCGGACAAAAATCAGCTGTCAGTGAAATAAACTGAAATTGATAAAAGTAGAAATAAATAAAAATTCAATGGAAATCATGACACTGAATTTGAATTGCAGTTCAAAAAGAAATATTAAAAACAAACAGAAAAATAAAACAAGTAAACAAGCATGATGGGGCCTATCATTCTGAGACAAACACTGCAATCAGGTGTTTTCTGTAACATCCAATCAGACGTCTGCACCTGTGTCCGAGACAGGGTTTTTTTTTTATGATTATTTCCAACCATAATTCAAAAGCAATATTTACTAAATTATAATTTTGTAAATTTTTATTTATTGAGTTTCTTCAGTTTCTTGTTATTTGAATTACTGTTGTGAATTTAGCCTTTTCTTTACTTGGAGGGTGTCAATCTTGGGCACGACCATGTGCAGCAGTGGAACTCATCGACGATGATGAAATGCACATTATCCACATAAGGACAAAAAGAAGAACAAATACAAAAGAAAGCAAATAAGAGGAATAAAAGTTATCTTGGTAAAACGAAAGAGCAGATAAAAGCCTATCATTTTGGTTGATCTTTACCAAATTAAGAGGGCGGAGGAGACAGTTCATTTCTATCTTAAAGGTGCCATGACATCAAATTTCACGTTTCTGGGGTTTTGGGTGAATAATATGATCTATTGTGCACTGATGAGGTCATGTGAATGTCAGAGTGAGAATCAAAGTTCCTGTTTATGGTCTGTCAGCTTTGTCTCTCTGCTCAGAAACAGTTGAATCAGACAGCAGCCTATCATTCTACGTAGTTCCATCATTCTACGTAGTTCTATCATTCTACGTAGTTCCATCATTCTACGTAGTTTTATCATTCTACGTAGTTTTATCATTCTACGTAGTTTTATCATTCTACGTAGTTTTATCATTCTACGTAGTTCTATCATTCTACGTAGTTCCATCATTCTACGTAGTTCCATCATTTTGTGTTCCATCATTCTACGTAGTTCTATCATTCTATGTAGTTCCATCATTCTATGTAGTTCCATCATTCTATGTAGTTCCATCATTCTACGTAGTTCCATATTTAGTAGTTCCATATTTACGTAGTTTTATTCTACGTAGTTCTATCATTCTACGTAGTTCTATCATTCTATGTAGTTCCATCATTCTACGTAATTTAATTGCTCCAATAAGAGCACACTATCAAGTAAACAGCGCCCCCCCCCCCTCTCTCCTAACGGTTTATGCACCGTCCGCTCCCCCTCCCCTCCCTGTCTGATTCAGCTTCGTGTATGGAGCTGGTAGTAACTTCTGTGCAGTAGGTCTGGGTTTTCAAACAAATGGATTTAAAAGAACTTCTGAGCAACACTGAGGGAGGGGGCCACAACCTTGTATTCTGTAAGTTTTTTTTTTTAAATGCTGTTGTTGATAAACATAGCTCACACTGCTGAACTGATGTTGCTGGGAGTAGCCTTTGAAACTCCACCGCAGCGCCAATTAAATAAGGTCATAGCAAATGGTGTAGCAATAAAATGAAGTAACGGGCTCCGGGTAAAGCTCAGCATACCGGCCAACTGTATTACTGAGGAAGTGAGGTTTGGCGTTTAAAACAATACAATACTAAAAATGCCGTTTTTTTGGAGTTTTACATATGCAGTAATGCCAACAACATAAACTAGTTTTTTGCTATGTCATCACTCCTTTAAAGTTAAAGATGAATTCACTTTTTGCCATTTCTGTTTGTGGAGGCAGATAATTTAGCTTATAAAGTAAAAACGTTTACAACAAATTCCAGCGACTTGTTGACGGAGTTTTCATAGTACAGTAGAAAATCTTTTACAGTGAGGCAGTAAGTCCAGTCACACAGGAGACAGTTTAAAGGAATAGTCCACCCACAGAATGATGTAACTTTATCTTCCACTTCCCCTCATGGTGAGCAAGACTGTGGAGCACTTTTTTAATATCTCAAATGCAGCCGGCGATCAGGAAGGCTTCTCGTTTATTAAATATACTAAAATATTTAATCTAAAAATCTACTAAATGACGTCGTTTCCAGTAAATTCTGGACGCTACCCACTCAGGACACTTGGATCACATTGGACGAGCAGTATGGAGGAATATTGACAAGTTTTAGTGGACTTTTATGGACCTTTTTGGCTCGGACCCCGGCGAACTCCATTATATGAAAGTTGGGGGGAAACGAGAAGCCTTCCTGATCTCCGGCTGCATTGAGATATTAAAAAAGTGCTGCAGTGTCTTGCTCACCATGAGGGGAAGTGGAAAATAAAGTTACATCATTCTGTGGGTGAACTATTCCTTTAAATCATTCAAAAATGCTCTGGTTTGCTCACAAACAACAAGCAGAGTGGATGTCTGTATATTTGGACACAATGACAAAGTGGGTACGGAAAGTATTCAGACTCCTTTTAACTTTTCACTCTTTGTTTCATTGCAGCCATTTGCTAAAATCAAAAAGTTCATTTTATTTCTCATTAATGTCATCAGCATCCATCTGGACAGATAAAAATTAGACATGTAGAAATTTTTGCAAATTTATTAAAAAAGAAAAACTGAAATATGACATGGTCATAAGTATTCAGTACTTTGCTCAGTACTGAGTAGAAGTACTTCTGAGCTGGTACAGCCATGAGTCTTCTTGGGAATGATGCAACAAGTGTTCCACACCTGGATTTGGGATCTTCTGGTTCTTCTTGCAGATCCTCTCCAGTTCTGTCAGGTTGGATGGTGAACGGTGGTGTTCAGCCATTTTCAGGTCTCTCAGAGATGCTCAGTTGGGTTAAAGTCAGGGTTCTGGCTGGGCCGGTCCAGAATGGTCCAGAGTGGTTCTGATCCACTCCTTTGTTATTTCAGCTGTGTGTGAGGGTCATTGTCTTGTTGGAAGGTGAACCTTCGGCCCAGTCTGAGCTCCTGAACTCTGGAAGAGCTTTTCTTCCAGGATCTCTGTACTTGGCCGCATTCATCTTTCCTTCAACTGCAACCAGTCGTCCTGTCCCTGCAGCTGAAAAACACCCCCATAGCATGATGCTGCCACCACCGTGCTTCACTGTTGGGATGGTATTGGGCAGGTGATGAGCAGTGCCTGGTTTCTCCACACATACCGCTTAGAATGAACTCCAAAAAGTTCAATCTTGGTCTCATCAGACCAGAGAATCTTATTTCTCTCAGTCTGGGAGTCCTTCATGTGTTTTTGGCAAACTCTATGCGGGCTTTCATATGTCTGCACTGAGGAGAGGCTTCCATCGGGCCACTCTGCCATAAAGCCCCGACTGGTGGAGGCTGCAGTGATACTGACTTTGTGGAACTTTCTCCATCTCCCTACTGCATCTCTGGAGCTCAGCCACAGTGATCTTTGGCTTCTTCTTTACTCTCTCACCAAGGCTCTTCTCCCACCATTGCTCAGTTTGGCTGACGGCCGGGTCTAGGAAGAGTTCTGGTCGTCCCAAACTTCTTCCATGTAAGGACTATGGAGGCCACCGTGCTCTTAGGAACCTTTAGTGCTGCAGAAACTCTTTTGTAACCTTGTCCAGATCTGTGTCTCGCCACAATTCTGTCTCTGAGCTCCTTGGACAGTTCCTTCCACCCTCATGATCCTCATTTGCTCTGACATGCACTGTGAGCTGGAAGCTCTTATATAGACAGGTGTGTGCATTTCCTAATCAAGTCCAATCAGTTTAATTAAACACAGCTGGACTCCAATGAAGGAGTAGAACCATCTCAAGGAGGATCAGAAGAGATGGACAGAATATAAGTTAAATATGAGTCACTGCAAAGGCTCTGAATACTTATGACCATGTCATTTTTCAGTTTTTCTACAAAAATTTCTACATTTCTAGTTTTTTCTGTCCAGATGGGGTGCTGAGTGACATTAATGAGAATTAAAATGAACTTTTTTTTATTTTGGTAAATGGCTGAAATGAAACAAAGAGTGAAAAGTTTAAAGGGGTCTGAATACTTTCCATACCAACTGTTCCTTATGAAGAATTTTAAGCTGAACCTCCTTTGCCTTGTTTGAGATGCAACATTTATAAGGCAAGAGCCACTTTTTTTCTGTGTTAAAGAATTTCCCTCTTGGTGTAATCTTCTTTTAGAATTAAAGATCTGGCGAATATGCTTGTTTTTGCATCTTGTGTCCATCACATCAACCCTATTCAAAAGTAGTTTATGTGGTGTTATTCTGTTGGTTAGGGCTGTGCATACTCAAATAATCCAGCTGAAACCATTTCTTTGCCATTTTCCTTTACACAATTCCTGAAAATTATTCTGAAGTTAAAGTTCATTCCAGTGGCTTCTCCCTTGTAATTTGTTGGGTGTCATTAACAAAAAATATTAGATTTGGAATGTTGTAGCATCGCACTAAAGCTTAAAGTTCATTTGGGGTTATTATTTTGTGTATTTAAACCTTTTTATTCTTAAAATATAGAGAAATTGCAGAACAGCTGGATGCATAGTTTATTTTGGATACATTTAAGCTTTCTATTCATTTTTTAATGTATAAAGTATATTTATTGTATCTATTTAATGTTTTAAACATTGCAGACCAACTTTATTATTATTATTATTTGTAGCGTTTTTCCCTCAATTTCATAATTTTGCCTAAATTTTTAATAAAGTGTTTTTGACAAAGAGAGAAATGCTAAATAAATGCATGTGACTAAAACAATAATTGTTCGAATAATTGTGATTTCAATATTAAGCAAAACAATAGTGATGCCTTTTTTCATAATTGAGCAACCCTATTGTTGGCACAAAAAGATCTTCTGATGCCACGTCCAGCAGGATGATGCACCATGTGTGATGCAGGGTTCCCACTCTTTTCTAGAAGGTGTTTTCCAGGACTTTTCCAGCTGCAGCAACGAAGTGGAGATGAAACAGAGACGAAGCTGCGATGAAATGCCGACAAAACTGTGGCGAAGCTGTGATGAAACGGCAACGAAGCTGCAACGGAATGGCCACGAGAAACGACGACATAGCTGCGACGAGGTCTTTGCTTCATTGCCGTTTCGTCAACGGCAACGGAACGACAACGAAGCCGTGACGCAACAATGACGAAGCTGCAATGAAAAGGCGACAAAATGGTGACAGAGTATCGATGAAGCTGCGAAGAAACTGCGACAAAACAGCTATGCAGCTTGGACACAACAGCGATGAAACGGTGACAAAGCCACAATGAAATGGCAATGAAGCTGCAACGAAACAGTGGCAAAGCGGTGATGCAACGGCGGCGAAACGACAATGAAGCTGTGACGAAACATCGATGAAGCTGCGACAAAACTGCGATGAAAAGGCGACGAAACGGGGACAGAGCTGCAACGAAACAGCAACAAAATGGAAATAAAGCGGTGACGCAACGGCAATGAAACAACGAAGCTGCGACGAAATGGCGATGAAGCTGTGACGAGGTCTTTGCTTCACCGCCGTTTCGTCAGACGATGAAGCTAAAAAAAAAATGGTGACAGAGCTGCAACAAAATGGCAATGAAATGGAGACAAAATGGCGATGAAACAGTGACAAAACGGACACAAGAAACAATGATGAAGCTGTGACGCAACAGCGATGAAACGAAGAAGCAGTGACGAGGTCTTGGCTTCATCGCCGTTTCATCAGACGATGAAGCTGCAGCTGCAACGAAACAGCAACAAAACGGAACGACAACGAAGCGGTGACGCAACAGCAACAAAGCTGCAACGAAAAGGCAACGAAATGGTGACAGAGTATCGACAAAGCTGCGACAACACTGCAACAAAACGGCAACAAAGCGGTGACGCAACGAAACGGCAATGAAGCTGCAACAAAACGAGAACAGCTGCAACGAAACAGCAACGAAACAGCGACTAAGTGGTGATGCAACGGCGGCGAAACGACGATGAAGCTGTGATGAAACATCAAAAATGGCGTTAAAGCTGTGACGAGGTCTTTGCTTCGTTGCTGTTCCGTCACAGATGGCGAAGCTGCGACGAAATGCTGACAGAGCTGCGATGAAGCTGAGACAAAATGGCAACGAAGCAGTTACGCAAAGGCGACGAAGGTGCAACGAAACCGTGATAAAGCTGCAATCTGCGACGAAGCAGTGATGCAACGGCGAACAAGCTGCAACCAAACAGCGACAAAGTTGCGACAAAACGGAGAGAGGAAAAATCATTTCCCAGGACAACTCAAACTTTTCCAGGACATTTTACTCTTTTTCTCATTCTCCATGCATTTTCCATGAATAACAGCAGCTGACGCTCATCAGTTTGAACCTCAGCTAAGGATACGCGTGTTCAGCAGGTGAACAGGTGTAGCTGAAGATGTCGCCGTGGAAGCCAGCATAGACTATTTTCCAGTCATTCATGTCACATCTACCTGAACGTTTAAAAACATGTGCAGACAAGCTACCAGGAGAGAAATGGACATGTCAATCAAACAGGCTGCACACGCCCACACATTCCTGATATAACCACAGCTCAGGTGACATCATGAAAAGCAGCTCTGCAGGCTTTGATTTCTTTTAGGTGAAGAAATGTTAATTTATCTTCAGAAGTTTACTTAAAATGTGATGCAGCATCTGTTGGGTATAAAAACACTGCAGTAGTAACACGATCCAAAGCAGAAACCTCCTTTAAAGGCCCAGTTCTTCATCATCATCATTCCCACCAGAACCCATCTGAGCCAGCTGCTGATTCTGGTTTAATCAGCATGATCATTTATCAGATCAATGTGCTCTTTAAGAGGAAGTGATTGATCTTAGTTTGCTATGAAAACACAAACTACATGACTGCGAGATTAGAGCCACACCCTCGCAAAGCAAACAGAAGCTGTGGTTTATCTGCCGTGCAGAGCCACTTTCTTATTTTACCTTCCATAAACAGAAGCTTTCTCTCTGGATTAAACGTCTTTACTGGATTCAACTCAAGAAAACAGGGAGGACTTTACTCTTTGAATGATGAGTGGGCTTCTGTGAGGAAAAAATATCATATTTTAGATTGAAAAGTCCCAAGTTTTCACTTCACACGCATGGTTTCCCACTGGAGTCTCCTCCAAGCCTGGCATCACGTCGGGCTGACCAGATTTAATGCAAATTTATTAAGTTTCCAGTAACGCTTGTAGCTAGTGTTAACTGGAGCGAAAGTTTAACCTTTTACTAAACTATCAAGAGCCATTTAAATATTCGGCGCTATTTCTGACGGACTACACAGCGTCTGACTCGGATTGTCCCACTTTTCCACCTGTTAACCTGCATTTATGTCGCCAAACTGACGCTAATGGCGGTTAATGCGCACGAGACAGTCAATTAAAAAACTTCTCAGACACCTGAAAGTAACTACGACTAAACACGTACTCTTCTAGATTTGAAAAAAAAGTCCAGTAAAAGGAGGATTGTGCGGCTCCCGCACGCACGCCCCCATCAAGGTGGGCGCAGGTAGGCGGAGGTTTCTCTGAATCCAGGCGCGAGCCTTTCAGGCGCACGGATCCTCCGGAATCTCAAACCAGAAAAAAGTCCGTCAAATGAAAGTCAACTTACTTGCCCAGCTCCTCGTACAGCTGGTACTCATCGGTGAACCTGGTGCAGGTGGTTGAAGCCATGTTGAGGTGCGCGAGGCGGAGCGACGCGAGTGGAAACTGAAAGCTGTGATTACTCCCGCGGTCCTTTCCCCTCTCTTCGTCCCAAACTGTCGCCTGTCTGTCGGTGAACAGTGAACTAAAACTGGATGCTTGGTGAGGATTTAGCGCTAAATGAGTCCTGGCGGCGGTAAAAAAAAATGTGCAGCAGCGAAACTCCCGCACTGGTTTGCGGATTCCAGGTGCGGCTGGACCTGACGTGGACGTCGCGACCTGCTGTTATGTTCGTCTCCGGGCTGTCACTTGGATTAGTTCAAGGGAGTCAAGTCAGAGTCCGCCATCTTAAACTTCCGGTTGCCACGTTTCAAAATCAAAGCACCCAAAGTGAGGCGTCAAAATGACGGAAATACTTAATTTAACGCACAAGTACAGTCTTTAAGTGTTTTTTAAATTAATTACGTGGGTTTCGGGGTCATTAAAGGGACTTGAGCCAAGATTAAGAAATAAGACTATCAAACATATAGTGATTTTTACATTGACCCTTTGACCCATTAACCTAAAGAAAAAAGCAAATGGACTTTATGCATTTTCCCCTCTTGGACAATCATTTAAAAAAAATTTTTAAACAAATTGTCAAATGACAATAACAGAAGAGGATTAGGGCCACTAAAGAAACAAAAGACATTTTGAGAAAAAAAGTCAGAATTCTGACTTTAATCTCAGAATTGTGAGATTAAAGTTGGAATTCTGACTTTTTCAGACATGGAAATAAAATTCCTGAAAAAATTTTTTTTTCTAAATGATCTGAAAAAAAAGTCAGGATTCTGACTTTTGAAATTGAAATAAAAAAAATCTTGAAAAAAAAATCCTTTTAAATGTTCTGAAAAAAAGTCAGAAGTCTGACTTCTTTGAAAATTGAAAAAAGAAATCCAGATTTTTTTTTAAATGTTCTGAAAAAAAAAACATAATTCTTAGATTAAAGTTAGAATTCAGATTTTTTTTCTTCAGTAGTGCTAATCCTCTTTCATAATTGCCATTTCAACCATTTGTTTAAAAAACTTTTTTTTTTTTTTAAATGATCATCCAAAGAGGGAAATTGCAAAACAAGTCTTCTTGCTTTTTTCTTTGGGTTAAAGCCACGTAATTAATTCTAAAAACACTAAAACTTAATTAAAGATCCTTGCGAGTTATATTAAGCAACTTTGACGCCTCACTTTGGGTGCTTTAATTTTGAAACATGACAACCGGAAGTTAAAGATGGTGGACTCTGGCTTGACCACTTTGAATTAATCCAAGTGTCATCCGGAGATGAACATAACAGCAGGTCGCGACGTCCACGTCTGACTTTAATCTCAGAATTCTGACTTTTTCCAGAACATTTAAAAATGAATTTTTTCCAAGCATTTTTCCCCCTTTTCTGAAAAAGTCAGAACGCTGACTCTTTCGGAAATTATAAAAGAAATTCCTGATTTTTTTTTTTTTTTTAAATGTTCTGGAAAAAAGTCAAAATTCTGAGATTAAAGTCTGAATTCTGACTTTTTCTCAGAATTGTTCTTCTTCAGTGGCCCTAATCCTCTTCCAGTAGGTTTATTTCCACATTTCATTACATGCTCTAAAAATTTGCTCCTGCTTAATGGTGCTTCAAGACTTTTGAATTAGTATAACATGAATAGATTTGGCAGATTAAGCTCTAAAAAGATTCTTTTTTCGTTTAATCTTTTCAGAAAATGTCTGCATTTCCGGTGTTTCCTTGTTTAACAGTCTGCACACAGGCTGTACCTGGAGGGAGAAGGGACACCTGCTTCACTGGTGAGGAGTGTGCGATATACTGATATCATATCGCAATTTGATATTTACATGAGAGAGATATATGTACACATATCGTTATATCGTGGTGATAGTTGTGCAAATTTTTTTGCTTTATTTTTTTGTAATGGCCCGGCTCGACTGACGACAAAGGGGTCACCTGATTATTTAAAAAGGGTTCCAAAAAATATCGATACACTGAAATATCGCGATATTTTCATATGCCGATACAATATCTATATTTAAAAATGCGGTATCAATCTATTTTACTAATGAAATCTTGCAAGATATCATCGTTTTGTTGCAAAATCTCATGAGATTAAACAAAATTCCGCGAGACTTTGTAAGAGACCGATGAAATCTCGCGGTATTTCAGAAAATTTCATGAGATTTTGTAACAGAACGATGACATTTTGCGAGATTTCACCACGTTTTTGAATATAGATATGGTATTGGCATATGAAAATATTGCAGGATTTCAGTGTATCAATATTTTTCCCACCCATATTATTTAAGCTTTTTTTCTTTTTTTACAAAGGAATCATAAAAACCAGCAAATATCTCTAAAAACTTGGATCTAACAAACATTTCTAACTAGTGTTTGTCAGTTTCATCCCTGCAGGAGAGCGATACCTTTACGATAAACATGTTTCAATACTAAAAAGCAGCTGTTTAATATGAAATAAAACTTTCAGACAAATCAGGGTAAAAAAACGGGATATATTGTGCATCGTCATACCAGCACTTTTTTTTTAGCAAAACCGATACTTTTTGTCCTTAAAAAGAAAATCACATGATTGTACATTTTGTATTGATATCTTGAATTCAAGGGCAATATTAGATATAAGTAAAACCTGAGAACAGAAGTACTGGAAAGAAATACTTTTAAAACAATGATGAATTATAGTGATGATAAAATTAAACAAACATAGATTAAAAACGAGGCTGCAGGGTGGCATGGTGGTTAGCACTGCAGCCTCACAGTAAGAAGGTTGCTAGTTTAGTTCCCGGCTGGGGAGGGGGTTCAAACAATTCCAACAGTTCCTTCCTGTGTGGAGTTTGCATGTTCTCCCCGTGTATGCGTGGGTTCTCTCCGGGTTCTCCAGCTTCCTCCCACCATCCAAAGACATGCATGTTAAGTTATTTGATCACTCTAAATTGCCCCTAGGTGTGAATGTGAATGGATGTCTGTCTCTCTGTGTTGGCCCGGTGACAGACTGGCGACCTGTCCAGGGTGCACCTCCCTTCACCTAATTATAGCTGGGATAGACTCCATCGACCCCGCAACGGTGAACTGGATAAGCTGAACAGAAAATTATGAGACTAAAAACGTTTTTCAAATATAAAATAACATAATATATTCTAACTAAAATAATCACATTTATTAAGTGGAAATGTGAAAATAGAAAATGTAATAGTTATATTACAAATTCAGAAAACATAATGTACAATAACCTGCATTAAACCATTGAAAGACAACAAAAATCATCATCATCATCATCACTAACAGCAGCAGCATCATCATGACATCTGATAGGCTACCACCATCATGTGATACAGAAGCTAGAATCTGATAGGCTACCACCATCATGGCGTGTGATACAGAAGCTAGAATCTGATAGGCTACCACCATCATGTGGGGGGGGGGGGGAGGGGGGGGGGGGGGGGGGGGGGATACAGAAGCTAGAATCTAGTAGGCTACCACCATCATGTGACACAGAAGCTAGAATCTGATAGGCTACCCACACACTCATGTGATACAGGGGAAGCTAGAATCTGATAGGCATCTACACACACTTCATGTGACACAGAAGCTAGAATCTGATAGGCTACCACCATCATGTGATACAGAAGCTAGAAATCTGATAGGCTACCACCATCATGTGGAAAAGAAGCTAGAATCTGATAGGCTACCACCATCATGTGATACAGAAGCTAGAATCTAGTAGGCTACCACCATCATGTGACACAGAAGCTAGAATCTGATAGGCTACCACCATCATGTGACACAGAAGCTAGAATCTGATAGGCTACCACCATCATGTGATACAGAAGCTAGAATCTGATAGGCTACCACCATCATGTGGAAAAGAAGCTAGAATCTGATAGGCTACCACCATCATGTGAAAAGGAAGCTAGAATCTGATAGGCTACCACCATCATGTGATACAGAAACTAGAATCTGATAGGCTACCACCATCATGTGGAAAAGAAGCTAGAATCTGATAGGCTACCACCATCATGTGACAAAGAAGCTAGAATCTGAAAGGCTACCACCATCATGTGATAAGGAAGCTAGAATCTGATAGGCTACCACCATCATGTGACAAAGAAGCTAGAATCTGATAGGCTACCACCATCATGTGATACAGAAGCTGGAATCTTATAGCGCTACCGCCATCATGTGACAAAGAAGCTAGAATCTGATAGGCTACCACCATCATGTGATAAGGAAGCTAGAATCTGATAGGCTACCACCATCATGTGAAAAGAAGGCTGGAATCTGAAAGGCTTCCATCATTATATAGAATTTATAATACTACCATCATGTGATAAAGAAGCTGGAATCTGATAGGCTACCGCCATCATGTGATAAGGAAGCTAGAATCTGATAGGCTACCACCATCATGTGATAAAGAAGCTGGAATCTGATAGGCTACCACCATCATGTGATAAGAAGCTAGAATCTGATAGGCTACCACCATCATGTGATGCAGAAGCTAGAAATCTGATAGGCTACAAAACCAAATCCACATATTCTGTTCCTCACCATCATGTGGTACAGAAGCTAGAATCTGATAGGCTACCACCATCATGGTGTTACAGAAGCTAGAATCTGATAGGCTACCACCATCATGTGATACAGAAGCTAGAATCTGATAGGCTACCAAACCATCATGTGATACAGAAGCTAGAATCTGATAGGCTACCACCATCATGTGATACAGAAGCTAGAATCTGATAGGCTATTACCACCATCATGTGATACAGAAGCTAGAATCTGATAGGCTACCACCATCATGTGATACAGAAGCTAGAATCTGATAGGCT